>OV816029.1:70671112-71254112 GCA_929113105.1 Agrypnus murinus | reverse complement strand
CTTAGACTAGCTAAAGCAAATTAGCGAAATAGTATCTGATATTTGACTTAAGTATATTCTATGGGTAACTGGCATTGACCTAACGGGTGAAAATTGGCTGAAGCTTGGGCAAGTTGTAAGGAACCCTGATTCGGTTTCTGAACATTGGCTCCGACTTGTACAACGTTTAGTAAACGGAAAATTAGTATCAGGTTGTTGATTAACCCTCGAGTGACAATTAAACAACCGAGACTCAGAATCTGAAAATTGCTTGAAATGTGGGTGAAAATCGGTGCGTCCAACACACCGCTGGAAATATAGCGCTGCAGCAGCTTTCACAGCCGTCTTAGATTTAACAATCACCCAAGCAATAATATTGTTTGAAGTACATCGTCATTTATACATATAAAACGCTTAAAAATAAATACATATTAAACATGAGTTAGAGAACCAAGATTCGATATCTGAAAATTCGCCTACACTTGGATCAATGTCGAGAAAACGACATTTGACTGTCCAGTATTCAGCCACGCTGGGGTTTATTCAAAGACCTTTGTTTTAATTTTTTTTCTTCTAATAAAAAATTGTTGGTATTGCTAGACTAAACTTCTAATCATAGAGAGGAGGCACTTTTACCCTAGTGGAAAAAAATAGTATGTTTTATTTGGATTTAAAGTGACTTTGTTTGTTACTATTTACTAGCGATAAATAACTCCGCCTAAATAATAAATAAATAATAATCTTATCATGTGAACAACTCCGCTATAGAGTAAATACAAGTATTTTACTTAATTGGGCTCGATTCCTATAAGGAATCTAGAATGACTTTAGGAGAGTTCACGCATCCTAGCTGCGATGTGCAAACGGGTTTTCCAAATCAAGTATGTGGATTGTTTGACAATTACTTTAATTGTAATCATAATGCATCAATCCTAAATCCAAATATAAAATGCAGGGAAACAAGATTGGGCGATGAAAATTTTTCACCTATCTCTGCAAATGAGACTTGTCTCCAACTCTTCTTATTTCATTATGTCGAGCTGTTCACAAGTGTCCAGTCCTCATACTAAGGCCTTCCTTGATCAGTGGCGACATAGATCTGGAGCTCATGTCCATTTCCTTCGCCAACAAACGAATAGGATAGGATGTTAGTATAGGATTTTTTTTACGAATAGAATGTTATAAAAAGAAACATTTTTGATTTATAGTTATTTATGTTATAAATCCGGCAATGAAACTTTACAGAACGAGTTTGATCTCTGAAGGAAGACAGAAGTCGCGTCTGAAATCTTGAAACGATAACTAAGGAGAATCATTTACAGGACCTATAACGTTTTTTTTCATGTGTTGCAAGTTTTTCTCTTTGAACGAAAGTTCATTCATCCCCTGCTTTATAATAACCTAGTCATTCTATATAGTAGAGTAAATTTTTGTAAAAAACATGCCTAAGTTCTTATTTTTTACTATCTAAAGATAGAGACTTGAAATCTTCTGTAATACCTTCAGTACTGGACCAGTATAAAATGTACTATGTTTAAAATGGGGGCACGCCCCCCCCTAGTGGTTGAGGCCCCCATTTTGTACCCTTAATTTAATAACGCAACCAAATTGAGCGAAATTTATGTTGAGAGGGTTCTTGGAGTCGCTGATTATGAATCCAATGAGAAAATTGAAAAATTCAAAATGGCGGTCCTAAAATAACGGCCTTTGAGATTCAGAATGCGATTTACGCCGTTTCTATTGATTTTAGAATTTTCAATTTTGCATAAGTTCCTATTTTTTACTATCTAAAGATAGAGACTTGAGATCTTTTCTAATGCCTTCAGTACTGAACCAATATAAAACGTAATATGTTTAAAATGGCGGTTTTACCCCTCGGGGGGTTGAAACCCCCATTTTACACTCCATTAACTTGAGTGAAATTCATGTTGGGGGGGGTTTTGGTGTCCCTGATTATGAGTCCAATGAGAAAATTAAGAAATACAAAATGGCGAACTCAAAATGGCGGTATTTGAGATTGAAAATGCGATTTACGCCCGTTTCTATTGATTTTAGAGAAAAATCCAAAGAGTCAAAAAGTGTTTAGAATGTAATCTTGCATAGGAATACACTATTTTGGTTACCTTATTATGTAACCCCCTTCAATCAACCCTAGTGGGCATCTCGGTAGAGGAGAGTGAAGGGGTTACATAATAAGGTAACCGGAATTATGTATTCCTATGCAGAATCACATTCTAAACACTTTCTGGCTTTTCTCATTTTTCTCTAAAATGAATAGGACCGGCGTAAATCGCATTTTCAATCTAAAATACCGCCATTTTGTGTCCGCCATTTTGAATTTTGTGATTTCCTTATTTGATTCATAATCAACGACCTCACAGCTCCCTCCAACATTCTTTTTGCTCAACTTGGTTGAAAACTTCCCGAGTTGTTAAATTGGAAGTTTAAAATGGGTATTTCAACCCCCCGAGGGGGCGTGTCCCTATCTTAAACATATTACATTTGATATTGGTCTAGTACTGAAGGCATTACAAAAGATTTCAAGTCTCTATCTTTAGATAGTAAAAAATAAGAACTTAATGCAGAAATTGACTCTACTACTAGGGCAGAGCGAAGGGGTTACATAATAAGGTAACCAAAATAGCGTAGTCCTTTGCAAAATCACATTATAAACACTTTTTGATTCTTTGAATTTCTCTCTAGAATCAATAGAAATGGCGAAAATCGCATTCTCAATATCAAAGGCCGTTATTTTAGAGCCGCCATTTTGGGTCTGCTATTTGAATTTTTTAATTTTCTCATTGGATTCATAATCAGCGACCCCAAGAACACTCCCAACACAACTTTGCTCAATTTGGTTGCGTTATTAAATCAGGGGTACAAAATGGGGGTCTCAACCACCAGGGGGGCGTGGCCCCATATTAAACATATTACATTTTATATTGGTCCAGTACTAAAGGCATTAGAAAAGATTTGAAGTCTCTATCTTTAGATAGTAAAAAATAAGAACTTAATGCAAAAATTGACTATACTAATAATAAAAATACGACACTTTATGTTAAACTGACGTTTGTTTAAGCCTTTCAGTACGTAAAGCTTCATGTCAAGATTATGACGTAAGGTTTTATTTTCCGCTACAATATGGAATTTAATAGAAAATATGTTTTAGTCGTAATTATGTAAAAATATAAACAGTTAATATTTTTTATTTCATTTCGTATTTCAAACAATTCTTTATATACCACAATTAGTAATATAAAGTATATCTTGATCTCCGTTGTCAATGATACCGGAGTTCAAGACGTTCTTGATCTCCGTTGTTGTTGGCAACGTAAATAATTTCATGTTGCATTATAGCCACATGCATGCATGCATGCTGCTTTTTATCTCCTTAGTTACGCGTATGATGACACAGACAAGGCAACTTGCTTCTTTATACAATAAATTCGGATGGATTTTAAAAGGGAGAAATTAGGATTGAAATACGAAATAAAATAAAACAACTTATGCAATACGGAGATCAAGCTTCTTTAAATCCTCGAAGATGTTATAACGTCTCGGCTGGCGCCTCGGCGTTAAACATCTTCTTGGATTTAAAATATCGCTTGATCTCCTAATTACATAATATATATTACAAAATGAGTATTTCAGACTTATGCTTTCCTTCATCAAATGTAAACATAGTTAGAATGTCAATGAAAACTTTATTAACCGGGTAATTTGGTGAAATTTGCAAACTACATACCAAATGTTACATTATTTTGCTTAGTAAAATTATTTTTCTTTGAAAATTATATTAATTATTATATTAATTGTAATACTAAAAATATTGAAGATTTTAAAGATTTTAAATCTTTCTTTGTGGATGCGAGAATGAATATATCATATGTCATATGACAATTCCTAAAATAATAATCAAATAATAATAATCCAGTAAATCCGAAATGATCATTTTGTAAAAAGATGAATTTTTTATTTATACATAATTACGACTAAAACGTATTTCCTATTTAAATTTTTTCATATCTCAAAGAAAGTCGTTTTCAATTCAAAACTTTTTAAATGAAATAGAAATTATTATTTTATTGTTCTTAAGTATCATTAACTATTTAAAAATGACGTACAATTCAAGAGATCCCTTAAATTTTCTGAGTAGTTTACAAATATTTATTTAAATGCTGCTACTATACCCAAAAAGTGTCTGTAAAAATTCAGGTAGCGTGAAATGGCCGAAACTACGCCAGGGGTACTGGTTTCGGTGGAATTCTATATACCTGAGTGGTTTAGGTCTTGTACACAACGTTGCCAATGTGTGGAGCCTGCAACGTACCGTACATGATACAAAAAACAACATATACAGGCGGAGGTGACATCGTATTGGCAATTATACAACTAACAGCGACGGCAACGCCAGCGATCTACAGCTGAACTAAAAATTAATTTTGTGAGTATAAGTATGACGTTATCACCTCCAGACAAAAATTTGAATTTAGGCTTCTAACACCATCTATATGCTTATCCAGTCGAAAACAGGGCAAAACGTTGTGACCTCCGAAAACGGAGGTCACAACGTTATATATGAGGTGACAACGTATGCTGGGTATCTACTTTGGAGGTGACAAGGTACCCTTTATCAATATATATATATATATATATATATATATATATATATATATATATATATATATATATTGATAAAGGGTACCTTGTCACCTCCAAAGTAGATACCCTGCGTACGTTGTCACTTCATATATAACGTTGTGACCTCCGTTTTCGGAGGTGACAACGTTTTGCCCTTTTTTCGACTGTATAAGCATATAGATGGTGTTAGAAGCCTAAATTCAAATTTTTGTCTGGAGGTGATAACGTCATACTTATACTCACAAATTTAATTTTTAGTTCAGCTGTAGATCGCTGGCGTTGCCGTCGCTCTTAGTTGTATAATTGCCAATACGATGTCACCTCCGCCTGTATATGTAGTTTTTTGTATCACGTACGGTACGTTACAGGCTCCACAGTTTGGCAACGTCGTGTACTAGACCTTAAGCATTCAGGTATATAGAATTCCATCGAAACTCATACATCTGGCGTTGTTTTGACCATTTCACGCTACCTAAATTTACACGTACTTTTTTAGGATTAGTAGCTGCATTTAAACTAGTATTTTTAAAGTACTCAGGAAATTTAAGGGATCGCTTGAATTGTACATAATTTTCAAATAGTTGTATGTTCGAAAAACGTGATCGGATAAAAGGTGCAAATATATAAGAAAAGACATTGATTATGGTTTAAAAAAATAAACTAATAATTTCTATTCCATGTAAAAGGTTTTGAATTTAAACGAGTTCCTTTGAGATATGAAGAGATTATTATAGGAAATATTTTGTAGTCGTAATTATGTAAAAATAAAAAGTTATCTTTTTCCAAAATGATCATTTCGGATTTCTTGGATTATTATTTTTGGAATTATCATATGATACATTCAATCTTGCATCTACAAAAGAAGATTTAGCTTTAAACATTTTTACAGTATTCTAATTCACAAATTTTTAAAGAAAAAAATTGTATTAAACAAAATGATGTAGCATTTGATATGTGGTGTGCAAATCCACTTGTGTTCACACATCCGATTAATGAAGTTTTAATTTACATTATAAGTATGTAGTATGTATACAACTGACGAAGGAAAGAATAAAAGCGAAATGATCATTTTGTAAAAAAATATTAACTCTTTTTATATTTACATAATTACGATTAAAACATATTTCCTATTAAATCTCCATTTCTTTTCCATATTGTACCGGAAAATAAAACTACGTCATAAGCCTGACAGAAACTTTACGGTACCGAATGGCTTCAACAATCGCAAATTTACATAAGGTGTCACATTTTTTATTACAAAATGACTAAATTATTATTTTATTATTAAGCAGGGGATGATTAAACTTTTGAAACGATGATTTAAACTTGGCACAGAGTTTCTTTTTAAGAAATCCTGTTGGTAAAAAGTTTGTTAGCGAAAGAAATAGATATGAGCTCCAGTTCTATGTCGCGACTGATCAGGGAAGACCTTGATGGTATGAGGGCTTGCCGTAGAAGTACTGGACACTTATTAACAGCTCGACTTAAATAAATAAGAAAAATCGGAACCAAGTCTCATTGGCAGAAGTACGCGAAAAATCTTCATCGCTGTATCTTGTTTACGGATGAGATAATTTTTACCATTAAAGAAAAATTTAATCGTCAAAAGGACAAATGTATGCTAAAAGCTCTAAAGAAGCTACTGCTGCAGTTGGCAATGTTCTGCGTGGTCATCATTCAGCAAGGTTGATGGTTTGGTGGGGAGTAAGTTGGCATGGTGTGATAAAAAACTTTATTTTTGCAAGCAAGGTGTTAAAACCACTATCAAAGTGAATCGAAGAGAAACTCTTAAGAAGGTGGTTTTGCCGCTTAGATCAGACTTTCATTTTAAAACCAACACTGGATTCTCCAGCAAGACGCAGCCCACACAACAGGAAGTTCACAATTGTGGCTTGCAGAGAATGTGCCTAAGTTTATTAAGAATGAAGATTGGCCTCCTGAAAGGCTAAATTTAAATCCTTTGGATTATAAGCTTTGGGTTGAATTAAAGGCAATGGTTTGCAGAAAACGACATGCATCAATGGAATCCTTGCAACGCAGTTTGTCCAAAGCGGTTTAAAACTTTCCTATAGAAAAAGTACGTGCTGCTATAGATGAATGTCCAGATAGATTTTGGATTGTAAATTTTATGATTTATAGTAATAACTTCTTCTCCTGTAGCCATCCATATCTTGTGCTTTAAAAAATTCTAAATTGTCTAGTAACAGTGTTCATTGACACGTTCACTAATCATTTATTCTATATCGACAATTTATGGATGGTAATGGAACAATCTACAGAGTACAACGTAAGGACTGTATCAAAAAGAAAGTTGACACCTTCAGACTCATATACCTTTTATAATTATCTAATACTTTTAACAATTTTATAATAAAACAACGCTTTAATGTCTAGAAAATTTAATAATTTACAGAAACATAAAAAATTATTATTATTTTGCCCGTTTTCCCACTTTCTTTTTTAGGTTAGGTATTAAGTTTTGGATGACTTCGTTCGCTTTGGTAGCCTTATTCAACTTTTTTTAAATCTTCTAGGCTAGTTGCAGCTTCAATGTTTTTCTGAAGATGTCGTTTAATAATAGTCCAATATCTTCAATAGAACGTGCTTCAGGGTAGTTTGGAGGATTAGGCTCTTTCTCGTTAAAATTGATATGCTGTTTATACCATTCCCTAGTGGCCGCTGCATAGTGGCATGCAGCTAGATCCGGCCAAAATAAAGTAGGCGCTGTATGCTTTTTAATCATTGGCGCTATTCTTTCTGGAAACATATTTTTCGATATAAATTTACATTCAAATTTTCTTGAGTAAATAAGGGGCTAGATTTCATGCCGCATTTGCATATAGCTTGCCATACTAAGACCTTTCTCCCATATTTTCCCACAAAAATCGAATTCTCCTTTTTGCTCACATAATAATCGGGGAGCAGGCATCTCAAAACGCGCTTATTTAAAGAGGTGGTCCGGACTCGATGACACACGCTTTTTGAAAACTGATTTGTATGTAAATTCTCCCGCTGAATCCGAATCCCAAGGGCGGCCGTCGTGTCGATTTGAAATAAGCTTGACCCTTTAAAAGTCATTTTTACGTAAAATTTTGAAAAATCAAAAACGCGCTTCTTTTCTGGTTGCAACGTCATAACTTCATCCTGGATGGAGCTAGAAAGTTAATTTTTATTTTGAAAAATTCTCCCAGAGTTGTAGACTGCAACTCTGGTTGAGATACTAATGACGCGACGTTGTAATACTTAGCCGCTATTGTTCCATCTGCATTCCTAACTTATCCAAATTCTAGTATTTCGGAGAGAATCGCAGGACGATGCCGAGAACCAATAGAAAAATTCAAATTTGAATTGTATTAATGACGATCACACAATTTTCCGGAAATTTATACAGTAAAGCCTCTCTAATTCGGACTAATTAAAACAGGGCCAATCCGAATCATCGCCGTTTTTGGATTACCGCGTCTGTAGAGTTACAATGTTTTATTTGTAAGTAAATGGAATTAAAACATTCTGCAAAAACATTTATTTAAAAATAAATAAAACTACAAAAATATTTAACGCAAAACAGTTTTAAAAACGCAAAAATAATGTTCCGCATTAATATGTAGTTAATCAAAAACGGCGGCGATTTTGTTTGTTTCGTGTTTTTTAAACTTAATACCTTACACTGAGAAAAGCGTTTAGTTTGAAGAATTAAATTTATTCAATTCAACTAAATAGATAGTTAAAATCTGTTAAATCAAATTAAATTTAGTTTATTTAACTAAATATTTAGTTGAATTAAATACATTTAATTGGTCCTACTAAATGCTCTTCTCAGTGTAGAAACGATTTTTCTTTTGAATCTTCCAGCATCACAATTGTTTCAATTTTTCTACCGTTCATTGCAAAGCTACGCTAATCGCTTTGCAACTGTTTTTAATGAACCTTGCTGCTTGCGAATCATTGAATAGCTTTTCCCCGAGATTTTTAACAAACATAAATTGTATCTTTTTAAAATTAAGTATCCAATCTTTACTTGCCCTGAAGTCAGCCTTTTTGAAAACATCTTTGATAAAGTTACAGCAGCATGCGGTGCATACGAAACAAAGCAGTTGCGATACGACGTATGCGCTATCGGACTCGTACATATTGCGTGCGAGCGTGACAGCGCATACGTCGCATCGCGATTGCTTCACTGTTTCCTATGCACCACTGCACACTTCTTGATAAAGATGCTTTGCCTTTTCGGTCAAAATTTCGGAAGTTCGGATTATGAAAACCTTTAAATTCGGATTACAATAGAATCAATGTAAATAAATTGCTGATCCGGATTGTCGTGGTATTCGGATTAACGTAGATTCGGATCAACGAGCCTTCACTGTATATATATGCTACCAAGGAGTAATTTTTTGGAAATTATACTTGTAACATATATAGCTACATAAAACCAATTAATCATAATGCATTTTTTTCTGTGCGTCGTGCGATTCTCTTACCGAATATAGCCTCGTGCATTGATTCTGCCTGGAAATTTTGATTTCGTGCATTTCTGCAACGTAATTGCACTCCACTTCGTGTCGTGCAATTATGACGTTGCAGAAATGTCACTCAAAAAATTTCCGGCAATTATCAATGCACTTGGTATATTTATAAGTGAAAATAACATTAACCGAGTTATGTAGATTCTAACAGTTTTGAGAAAAGAAATCTGAGGCAATTACAATTTCGTTATACTATGTCATATTTTCAGGTTGCATGTCAGATTAAGAACATTATAAAAACTAAAATAAATCTTTTAAAAGATTTACACTTGGCAAGAAGCAAATGTGTAGCAGCCATTGAAAATGCCAAAATAAACAAATTAGATAAAATTTTACCAGTAAAACTACAATTTTTTGGCAACAAATGAAACTGCAAACAAATTAACTCAGTTCCATTGACGCAAAGGCTCTTGAGAGATGAAACAAGAGAGATGGATGAACAAACTAAAATCCGGGCCTTTTCGTATGCATGGACCGATTATCCATCATCACTTTTTGAATCGGATCCATTAACACCTGGGGGATATATAATGAGAAAAGGAAATAAATGTTATTTTTTCAGTGCGATAAATAAAGAAATATATTTTTTGCACTCCGTAGACTAAAAGTGCCATTTTAATCTTCCGTTTGAAAGACTAAAGTGTCACTTTTAGTCCCGGAGGGATTAGAATTACTTTTAATCCCTCCGGGATTAAAAGTAAAACAAATGTTAATTTAACGTCGAAGTTGGCCGCGAAACAGTCATTGTGAACATACCACAAAACATGCTAACCTTATTTTTGTAATGTCAAAGCGTTATTATATGTCACACATTTACACAAAATTACAATAGTAAGGTTAGGTGTGTTTGCGGCATGTTCACTATTAACGTTTCTGGAGGGATTAAAAGTAAACAAACAAATTAATGTTACTATGCCAACTAGTTTATTCCAAATACTAGTTTAACCAAATTCAAAATACAATATGAGCTAATTATTGTGATTTATATGTACAATGACATAGACATAAGCACAATTAACAAAACTAAATAGTCAATCTTCAGGTTTATGAAATAATGTGGAAGCTGTTAGATTATCAACCTTCACTTCTTCGAGTACAATCGGGATGTCAGGTTGTTCGTAGATGTACGGATAGAGGAATTTGTACCAGATCAAATTTTATTTTAATATTGAATCGTCTGGCAATACTATACTTAGCATTTCCAATCGGTTTTGTAATTGTAATTGCATTTATTTAACAACTATACAATTAGATTGTACATTTTTAACTCTTTTTTATATAGTATAACTTTAACTCAATGTATTAGGCAAAACGGAGTGCAAAAAATAGCGTATATACCACGGAACTAAAGTGCCTTTTAATCCCTCCGGTGATTGTTGCCCTCGACTCTTCGGGATTAAAAGAGGCACTTTAGTCCCTTGGTATATAATATACTATTAATATCTCAGAATGCAACACTTTTCCGCGGGATAATTTCAATACTATCTACGTCATTGATATGATGTGTTTTGTATAACGGTTTCAAAACTATGGTTGTATGACATTCAGTGAATTATTTAAGAAATATTTTAACTCGATTTTTCAAATGAAGCCTTCTAATTGCACCTATGTTATTCTTGTGGGGGGCAGGTACGATTTTCCTGAATGTGCTAAGGGTGCGGAACGGAAACAATGATCCAGATTTACTGAAAATATTTACGAGGTCAGTGATACGGTAACAATACCACAATGGAAATCATTTATTGATAAATAATCAACTTAATAAGAGTAGCTTGCTTAATTTCATAGTTTGCAAAATACAAGAGATATAAAAATAGATCTCTCTGGCATGCATGTAGAAGATAAAGCAATGGTATGCACAAATAATGAAGTGGATATTTTGAAAAATCAGCGTTTTACAGAACATGAGGAAGCAGACACCAGAATGTTTGCATTGCTTCAGTTTTTTTAAAGAGAAAATAGAATGGTTCTGATTTATTCTAATGATACTGACGTTTTCCTACTATCAAGGTATTATTCAGTAGCTTTATATGGTTACATCGCAAAGAAGGCTTTGTTCCGTGTCTGCCCCACATTGAAGAACTGGCAGGCAAGATTCGGGACGATCCAAAAGATCTTGCTTGCATTCTTTTAGCGGCTTACTGCCTCTCTGGCAATGTCTGTTAGCTATCCTTTTCGAAAAGGAAAAAGAACTGCCCTGAAAGTTATAATGAAAAATATGGTAAAACTGGCTTGGAGAACCTATTAGTGGAAAATACTGTTTGGAAGATGGGGACGAAATGTTTTCGACATATCGGCTATTCTTTAAGGCTTTATACAGAAGTTTAGAGTTCACTGATTCACTAGATGAAGTCCGTGCTCATTTGTTCCCGACTTGTAAAACAGACATTCGGTAAGAATGTTGATCTACGTTTTTATAAACATCATAACATTCATAACCAATTTTACTTATATTTACCGTTATTTGCCTCCCTCAGAAGATGCTTTTTATACCACATTCAAAGGTCATATTATCAAACATCTATAAGACTGCTGTGAATGTTAATGCTAATTTCCCCGAAATATTAGAATTTGGATGGGCTATGGATGCAGATGGAACAATAGCACCTATTACGTCTTTAGTATCTCAACCAGATTTTCTTAAAATGCAGACATTTTGCAAATGCAAATTAAGTATATGAACAAGAGCATACAGATTATTATAATTTGTTTTACGTGGGGTACCCGTATCAACATACCCCCACGTTCCTTCCAGAAGGAAGTGATTGGGATACGCCCAATCAGCGCGCAATTGCATAGCAATTGCTCCCGGTCAGCTCACTGGTCGGAGCGAGCTTGCCTATCCACCCTCTACTAGCTAACCAGGCTAGTACCGGAGCGATTGACTAGCACGTGCTCACCCGCTGGCACCCTCCCGTCCTATTTCATACGGGGCTAAGTACCTCGTCCAGCAATAGGACTATTCTCCCAACTTAACTCAGTTGAATAGAGAGAGCCCTCCAGTCCTCTTTCATACCTTCATAAGCTCCTCCCCGAGACAGGGGTTGGGGCCACTGCCCGATCGAATCCAACCTCAATTGTGGCGGGACTTGGTTTTTTTAATGGTTTTGCCACCCCGATCTACCAAATTATAGGCTTGGTGGGCATACAGATGTTTTTAGAAAGATTTACAGTGTAGAATATCTTGTCTATGCGAAGACAAATGTCATACGATCAAATAATAAGATTTATATATCACTAGTCGCCCGCGTACAAGATATTGTAATTGCAATAGTTTCGTCTGTATTACAGACAGCGATATAATTTTTTCACCAAAAGCTTTTTTGGGCTTTTTTAAATTATAGTCTCGATAGATAGTCCTCTATCTCTTGTAATAAAAAAGTTTTTCGATTGGTGAAGATTTTAATGCACAAATATGACATAACAAGTAGTATAAGGAGTATAACAAAATAGTAATTTTCTCAGATTCTTTTTTCTCAAAACTGAATTTTAAGTATTTAGTACGTTGCAATCTACAACTCTGGGAGAATTCTTCGAAATAAAAATTAACCTTCTAGTTTCATCCAGGACGAAGTTATGACAATGCAAACAATAAAGAAGCGCATTTTTGATTTTTCAAAATTTTAAGTAAAATTGACATTTTAAGGGTCAAGGCCATTCCAAATCAACGGACGCCCTCCGGATTCGGATTCAGCAGGGAAATCTACATACAAATCACTTTTCAAAACGCGTGTGTCATCGAGTCCGGACTCAGTAGGGTCACTCATTTTCTCAGTAGTGTAAATTCGAGCATTGGCAAAGTTTTATAATCAAATTTGCAGTAAGTCTTATCGTCTATTATAACGCACTGGTTTTTCCTTGTTAAGATGTTGTACAGTTTTCTTGTCTGTTTTCTTACAGCTACAGATTGTTTTTCGTTCCTTTTAGGTTTTTGAATCATTCCTATTGATGTTTCTGTTTTTTTCGCAGTATCGCGTACTGACAACATTGATTTACTTTTAAAAATCTTCAACACTTTACCTTCTAATCCTGGATTAGAGAGTGGATTATGATGGCAATTAAGGTAATTGAAAAACATAGTCGATTTGAAAAACGCGTTTGCACATCGCTGCTAGGAAAATCCAACTCTCCTAAAGTCATTCTAGATTGCTTATAGGAATCGGGCCCCATTAGGTAAAATATTTGTACTTGCCCTATACTGGAGTTGTTCACACGATAAAATGACAGATTATTAAGCTGGCGGAATTATTTATCGCTCGTAGTACAGTGTAGTAACCGCGCAGAAATTGCGAGACAAACAAAGCCACTTTAAATCCGAAAAATACATACTATTTTTTTCTACTAGGTCTAAAAGTACCTCTCAATTAGTAGGATTAGAAGTTTTGCCTAGCAATACGTATAATTTTCTGTTATAAGAAAACGTTAACTTTAATGACAAATGGTAATGTTAAAACAAAGATCTTTAAATAAGCCCCAGCGTGGCTGAATACTGGACAGTCGTTTTCTCACGACATTGATCCAAGTCTAGTCTTTCAAATATCGAATCTTGGTTCTCTAATTTCTACTCAAGCGTAAATTGACGTGTACTTCAGCCTTGGTAGTGTAATGTCTGGCGTGCCGGACTTTCACCCAAGCTGCCCGAGATCGACTCCCGGTGCCGGCAGATCTGGTTAAGATTTTCTGCAGTTTTCTTGAGCTGCTACAACACAAATGTGGGATTTGCGCTGTTCCATCTGTAAGTCGGCTGCAGCCGCACGTAGGGCCTACGTAATAATCATAATCGCCCCCTCCCTCCCGCACAAGCTTATAGCTTCTGGGGCCTGGTTTCCAGGTTATGGGTTGTAGCAATTATTATTATTATTACTTACCAGTACTCGGTTCTCTCATTTCACGCAAGTTTCAAGCAATGTTTATTTATCGAGTCTTGGATGTTTGATTATTGTCGCTTAAGGGTTAGCCAACACCCTGGTATTAATTCTCGGCTCACTAAACTTTGTCCAAGTCCGAGCCAATGTTTAGAAACCTAATCTAAGTTCCTTACGATTTGCTTTCACGAAAATAACCATTAGGTTTGAAAGATTTTTAAGTATTATTTTCGTGAAAAGTTATCACATTTGGTCCTCCATAATTCAAAAAATACTAATTTTAAATACCACATATGGGGTATTGCTGAACTTAACTGAAAAAAATATGCTTTTCATTTCAAGAAATATGGGGTTCCATTTAAAAAACGTCGATGACGTTATAGGCCCCATAGTAGTAAACTAAAAAATTAAAATTGACGACCATAACATCCACAAGAAACAAATAAAATTGATGTGTCCGAGCTTTTATTCCAAACAGTGGTAATACAAAAAATATAAATTTTATTCCTTACTTTATTTACACACTGTATATGCACAAGGAAAACTCTAATAAAACCATAAAAGTGTTAAGTTCGTATGGTCGCAATATGTGTTGAGAGTCTATGAGAGTAATTATTTATACGAATTAGAAGCATTCGATTCCTTCATATTTTATGTATGACAATTTAATACCCACATAAAGACAAATCTTAACTAAACGAACTGCAAACAGTTCGTAAGTGTGACTTCGGCAACTTTATTTGTTGTAAAAAACGAATATTTGTTGTAAAAAACACATTATTTCATTTGTCTATATTACACTCCTATCGTGAGTTTAGTAAAAATCAAAAGAATATCTAACTTTTTCAATCGAAATAGAAACTGGAAAAAGCATATTCAAATTAAACTCTTATTTCCAAGATTAAAAGAAACTTTATAAGATTCTAAGAAACTCAATATCATATTTATACAAATATTACGTTATACGTAACTACTGGATGTCTAATAAAACTAAATTTCAAGATATGTACTATACTATCGTAACTATACACAACATTGGTACGTTGCTTTGTTATTTACCTTTAATGACAGTAGCAAATAAATCTTTACAGATTTAAATATTAGTTTTACAGGTTTCGCAAAAAGTTTTTGCGTCAGCCGGAATTGTAAATACTTTTATATTAAATAATCCCGTTATATTTAAAAAATAATTTAGTAAGAGATGACACAAGTACAGTTTAATGTTACTGGATAATCGAAACAAAATGTGATATACTGGGCATAATCCCGGTTTTAATTATTTTTAATTAATCGCACTTCTACTTACAGGAATTGATAATTAGTTCTTCAACAATATTATATTTAAAGGATTTAATAAGTTCCCTTTGTTCTTGGTTTTGTTATAGTTTCAATTCATTATAGAAAGAAACTTCTTTCTAATATATCACAGATATAAGTATTTCTAATCAGACTACTAAAGTTTTCATTTAAAAAATACAATTTTATGATGTAAACGAGAAATCAATGATTATAATTATTAGAAAAGCCATATTCAACTAGTTAGTGCTACTATAAAGGCGCTTTAGAAATGTTGCAACGGCTTAATAATAAGTCTTTAATAATAATTTATAAGAAAATCATTTCTTAAGTAAGAAATACAAAAACGCCAATTTACTATAACTCAAAAAATAAAAAATAAGTAAACCGAGAATGCTTGCTTGTTTTCTTTTGTTATTTTGCCACTAAAATGCCCCCGGCGAGCAATTTGAACCACATGATTTCAACATCTGGAGACCCAAAGCGACCCTTTTTATGAAATGTACATCTATGGAATGTGGATATATAACTGTGCATAACGCTAGTATGTTCTGACTTCCGACGACTTGGCAGCGCTGCTGGAGGTAACAGCGGACTATAAGTATCTTCTTATATATACATTTTGGAGGTCGGTTCGTATCTTCTGTAAACTCTATATATGACAAAATAAAACAAGGGAAATAATTTCCCCTTTCTTGAGATTCGGATTCTAGAGGTTCCCCTCATCACAAATATAACAAATTTTTAGCAATATATTCACGGGAATACCCGGAAGTCAGGTCGTCTCCTCTGTATGACGGAGGTGACAGCTTAACAGGCATCAATATATATATATATATATATATATATATATATATATATATATATATATATATATATATATATATATATATATTTATCTGTCGTACCATTGAGCGTCAGTATAGAAAGTTTGTAGCTGAGCGTCCACACTTATACACCGTGTGTAAGTAGTAAATCATTTTAAGCGATTACTGAGCGTCATGAACTACTTAGTGTTTCATTGAGCGTCCGTCTATTTTTAGACATCTATTTTTAGGTTCTCTTATTTGATTGGTTCGGAAGCATGTGGTGGCGTCGAAGCATGACGTCATAAGACGGGTTTCCCAAGAACGCGAATTTGCACTTGAGAAGTGTATTCATGCATTCTATATATTTTGTAAATACAAACAGTAGCGAATTTTAAATAGACAGTCAGCTGGCTGTTAGTTTTATTATGATGTTTCAGATAATGCCACCCATTCCTAAATAAATAAATATATTACGTTTATATATTGCAAAAGGGGAAAATTATAATATGCATTGTTAATGATTACAATTAACACATTTCAAAAGGGTAAAAATAAATTAAAGCTAAGTTTGGTAATTGCATCGAAGGTATTTGATCGCTTGAGTAACCAGCCTTAGCAACTATTATTAAAACAATTGTCTTCCTCTCTCCAATTACTTGAGTAATCAGATCAATCATTAATCTGAGTATTGATTCTGCTGAACTCGGCTTTAATAACATAATAGTAGTAGGTTAGCTCTATGATTAGCAACAGTACATTTAAATGTTAGATTGTTATTAGATTTAGTCTTATTTTGTTTGGATATAGAAAAAACTGTCAATCAGCTGATTTTTATATTTTACAAATTGTTATGTTTTAGCTTCGATGAAGATGCAAAACATCTAAATGTTATTATAAGAATACAACTTTTATTTTACGTACTTTTTTAAGGAAATGTTTATTATAAGAACTTTCTTAAAATTGCGAAACAAATAAAACAGATTATTTAGTTAAAAGTTTCACAAATTTATATAATCTCTCTGACATATGTTTCGACAGCTGAGCTGTCATTATCAAAGGTAATGTAAATATAAACAAACACGTCGCTAAGGTAAATGCAAAAAATAGATAATTAGATAAAAAATATATATTAAATATCTAACACTTCTAGTACCGGAGAATTACTGAGCTCAATCTGTTCATTCATTAAAAGTACCCAGAGTTTGTGTTTGTATAATATCTCCAAAGTTCCTAAAATGTCTAATTTGCGTTTGTTATTAACAAAAATGTAGGAATTTAATATTATTTTGGGAAGGCATTGTGTGATTTTGTTCTAAAAAGGCGTTTGGCGTAGCTATTTTTTGGATATTTACTTCTGTAACAACGTAGGTGCTCTTTATATCTTATGTCCAAACTTCGAAGTGTTTGTCCAATAGGATATAATATAGCAGATCTAAACAGTCGAAACAATTGTCAGGTAGATTATAATAAATATGTAAAAGTATTAACAAATCAATTTTATTTAGTAATTGATTATGGAGTTTCACCAAATAAGGCTAGAAACAATAAATCAAAGTCTTAAAATTGATTTGAACATGTCTTTTATCAGTTACAGAAGAAGTAGCATAAATATATGTGATGATGTTGCCTAACATGTGTTTCTCCAAGCATTATCTCCGTTGTTCTCAACTTTTGCATAAGTTCGTACCAGAGAAATGCGCAGATACCTGCTTTACAAGTTGTTCCTGCTGGTTTATCACTCGCAAGTGAACTACAAGTCGGTACCTGAGCTGCATCGATACCTCAGTAATAATAGCACTACCTGTAACTGCAAGTACAAATAAGTAGGTTTGCTTACCTGTAGAATATATTCGCAGATAAAGCAGTAATAGACATACAAAAGAACTGTTAATGCGACTACAAGGAAAACTATAATTAAAGGACTCTTTCCCGTCCTTGTCCCTGTCCCACTCGTTCACATTCTCTTACTCCTTTTTACCATTTTGCACGGTTTATCAGCCTTATTCATCTACTCCAATCTCTTTAGACCTTCTTTCATCTCTTTCCACCTTATCCTCACTCACCTCATTCTCCTTCATCCACTCTTTCCGCTCTCTTGAACCGTTTTCCATCTTTTCTACTCACTATCAAACTATCAGAGTCTCTACCCTCCCCTACTCTTTCTCACGATGTAACTTACTATCCCACCATTCAACACTCTCTATCTTTTCCTATCACTGTCTTTTACATTTTCTCACTCTATCACACTTTTTTACCCTTTTTCGCCTCTACGCCATTTGTAACCGCCAAAGTTTCACAAATACTACATGACAGGGAAAGAGAATCGGTTAAAATCTACGTGCGCCCGACATCCTGGGGACCTCGACGTGATTGTTTTAGGATTTTGGATTGATGTTGATTAAATATTTTGGGGAAAATGAAAATGGACAGATATCGGTAGAAGAGAGTCCCAGACCTACCGCATGTACACCGACAGTAAATTTTATGTTGAATGTCGATGGTGTTAAAGCCATGGAACAAGATACCATAAACGCTTCCATGATGAAACTGGGAAGATTGGTCAAGGAGTTACGCGATCTTGATGACGAACGAACGAAAAATTGGTAATTGAAGAATATTATGATAATAAGAATAAGATAATTATGATAATGCCATATTGTTCCCACTTGTGGAATTACCTTACCTGAAGAATTGCTCAGAACCTGGAATAGAATGAGAAATTCAAAACTGGGAGAGGATGAAGTGGTCAGTCAAAAGAATCGACTCAATCAATTGATGGAATTTTTGAGATATGAAGTTTAAGGTGAGAAAAGATTTCTTTGGCTCGTAATGGATTTGGCAATGGAGTAAATTGTAGTGGAGGGAGGAAATAAGAAGTGTCAGTGTTAGTATTCCAATAGCTGCTGGACTTTTCTCGGGTGATGACGGTGGGGTTAAAAAAATTGTATATGTTTTTGTGCGAAATCCCATCAATAATTACTTTCAAACTCAGAAAATGGATCCTAGTGAAAAAAAGAAAGGTTTGTTAAGTAAGAAATGTTGTATTTCTTGTCTTAGAGTCGGTCATCAATTCAAATTATGTCAATCAAAGGTCGTGTGTCTTGTATACAGGATGTTAGGTAGAATGATGTCAAAAAAAAACTGGGGGGTAAATAGGATAATTTGGAACCCATTTAAGGTAAATCACCCTATACAAAGGTGCTTGGCTTTTCTTTATTAATTTTATTAGGTATTTTTGAAAAAATGCCGAAATTCTGGACTAATGGCTTAATATATTTTTTGTTTTTTAATTAATCAGTTAAAATTTTTTGTATTATTATCTTGTAGACATCGTTAATCTAAAAATAAAAAAAATCATCCAAATAACAGACACATAAAAAGTTATAAGCCGACTTATAACTAAGTCTCAAAAACGGTTGAAACAAATTTTAAATTTGTTGTGTGAAAACCAAACGCCTTTGTATAGGGTGATTTACCCTAAATGGGTTCCAAATAATCCTATTTACCCCCCCCCAGTTTTTTTTGATATCGTTCTGCCTAACTCCCTGTATAGAAAGAAGCATTTTAAAGTCATGCGTTCCGATCTACCAGCTCACAAAAATTCTGCCACCCATGGTCCAGTCAGTCAAGATAGAGTCCGGGAGTCAAGAAGTTCGGCCATGTCTTATCAATCTTGTTCCGGTGATGTCTCTCTTCAGACGTTAGTGATGACCGTGAACGGAGTAGGATGTGAACGGAAGGCAAGAGCAATCGTTGACATAGGATCTCAAAGGTCTTATATTTTGAGAAGTGCTGCTGAAGAAATGAAGCTTCCGGTTGTATCCTCAGAGTCAATTGTTCATATGCTCTTTGGTGGGGTTCAGTCCGAGAAACAGCACATGAGATTTGATGTAATTCTGAGTACTGTAAATGGAAGTTCCTCATGCGAAAAGAGGAACCTGGTTTAGAAAATTGAATAACAAGAAGATTTGGATTTCTGACGTCGGGAACGTATGTACGCAAATTGAAATTCTAATTGAATCAGATGTTGCTGGCAGTTTGTGGACAGGGCGAGCTCATCAGTTGAAAAGTGTACTTTTTGCCATTGAGAATAAGTTGGGCTGCACTCTCATGGGAAGAGTGTCTTTTGAACATTGCCAATCTAGCTCATCCTTGATTGTGTCGTCGCTGTTGATCCAAGAATCGTTAGTTACAAATCTTTGGACATTCAAAACAATTCTAATTAGAGATACTGGAAAGACGAACTCTAAACTGGTTTTGAAAGTTGTTGCCAAAAAACATTTCCAGGATACTGTCTTTATTAATTCTTATGGTTCATATGGAGTGAGTCTGTCTTGGATAGATGGTCATCCAGAATTAAAAGAAACCAAATTAATGACAGAAAAGTGATTTATTTCTACAAGAAAGAAATTGGATGATTTTGGGAATTTTAAGAATTATAATAACGTGTTCATGGGTGGTTAGAAGAAGGAGTAGTTGAAGAAGTGCCAAATAATAAGTTCAATGACATTGGCTGGTACTTGTCTCATCGCTCTGTCTTCAAGCCTTTTTGTGTCACGACAAAAGTTAGACCTGTTTTCGACGGCTCAGTGAGGCAGAAAAAATTGCCGTCCTTGTACGATTGTCTGGAAAAAGGACCGAATTTGATTAAACTCGTCCCATCCATGTTGTTGAGATTTAGGGAAAAAAATTGGCATTATCTTAGATATTCGGAAGAGCTTTTCTTCAAATTGCGCTAAAGGAAAGCAATAGTGATTTTTTTGAAATTTCTCTGGTGAAGGAACAAGAAAGGCCGACAGGTAAGAATTTTTTGTCATCGTTGTGTGGTGGTCCGCATGAATTGTAATCCTTTCCTGTTGGGAGCAGTGATTGAGCTTCATGTTTTAAAAATGCACTGCCAGAATTAAAATTAACTGGAGAGAAATTATCGAAATCCTTCTACGTGGATAATTGTGTCACTTCAGTTGACTCGGAAGGTGATTTGATTAGTTTCATCAAAGATGTGACTGAGTTACTGTCCACCACCAAATTTGATTTAAGGTTGTGGGAATCCACTTTTCAGAGTGGATGCAACATTTCTCAAGTATTTGGTTTGCTTTAGGATAAGCAGGAGGATGTTTTGTTGTGTCATGTCAAGGACATTTAAGAACCATTTCCTATTCCTACCCGAAGAAACATATTATCTGTAGTTCAAGGTTTTTGACCCCATTGGTTTCACATGTCACTGTTTTGCGTATGAAGATATTCTACTTCAATCTAGTTGGGGAATGAAAACTAGTTGGATTGAAGTATTACCTCAAGAGTTGGGAACAAAGTTTACAAAATTGGATGAGCGAATTGAAACTGCCGCCGTCAATCAGAATCCCTCGATGTTTGTCATCTTATGCATTTCCCAAGGATGGGTGGAAGCTACATACGTTTTGCGATGGTAGTGGTTTTGCATATTAGTCCGTTGTCTTCGTGAGATGCGAACTCAATTATCAAGTGGAATTGAAGTTCCTACAAGCAACGACAAGAATTGCACCTTTGAAAAGGTTGCCAATCCCACGATTGCAATTATTGGCTGTCACAATTGGAAGTCACAACAGAAGAAATTATTTTTCGAAATGTTCAGGTATTGTCAAAATGGTGGGTTGGATGCTAAGATTTTTGAACAATTCCCGCAATGGAGAAGATAATCGTAAAACTGGCATGGTAAATGCCAGTGATTTGGATGAAACAGAGAGGCGTGTAATACTAGTAGCTCAGAAGCAATGTTTTGCAATAAACATAAATGAGATACCTGAACTAAGTGTTTTAAGGGATAATTCGGGACTCAAAACAAGAGAGTCACAATAAGAGTCAAAACAAAAACTGAACGAAGAAAAGACGGTGAATTTTTGGATTCCTATTTTATTGCCAACCAGTCATCCAGTGTTACTGGCCCTTGTGAGGGAGGAACATTTGAAGCAGTGTTATGGAGAAACACAGTTGCTACTTTCTCGTTTATGTGAAAGATATAGGATTCTGAGGGGAAGGAAGTCAATTCGTGCCATTATTTCCAAATGTGAGAAGCGCAGAAGATTTGATACAAAAAGACTTGTAGCAGTCATTTGGAATTAATAAGTTTGTTGTCTACTGATTCCATCTTGCAGAGTTTTAAGCTTCGTAACAAGAAGGGGAAGACCGTTGTGGTAGTGAAAACGCAATAAACTTTGTTGGAATGGACACATTTGTTTAAATCTGTGGATTGGAAAGTCGTGGAATCCGTGTCAGCTGTCCAATAAATTCAATGGAGGTTTATTCCTCCGACTCCTGCTTGGTGGAAGGTGGTTGGTGAGAGCGTCTTATGAGAACTCTGAAACAACTGTTGCGACGAGTGTTTGGTAAAAATTATGAAGAACTTTATTAAATTGTGAAGAACTAATAGCGATTTTATATGATTGTGAATCAGTTATCAATTTGAGACCATTGTCATTCATTTCTGAAAACTGAAGATTTGGTTCCTCTCACCCCAGCCATGTTCTTGCGAGATCTACGGCAGCAGGGAAGCCCAGGGTTGGATTATTTAGATTCTAACAGTGCTGAGAGGAAATTTGCCTATCACCAAAGAGTCAAGGAGGATTTGTGACGAAACTTTTGTAGTGAGTATTTGAGTCAATTAGTTGAGCGTAAACCGAAGAAAGATTCAAGAATGTTATTCTCGAATTATTGTTCTAGTTGGAAGTGCAATTTAAAGTGATAGAATTGGAATCCAATAGCGAGGATTGTAAAGGTTGTCCCTGGAAAAGATAGAAATGTTCGTGTAGCTCTTATGAAGACCGCGTATACAGAATTCTTGAGGCCAATTCAACGTTTCTACTCTTTGGCGATCACATCAGGAGATCAAGATGTGTGTAAGAGCAAGATAGAATCATTAAGGAAAGTTCAATCCGAAGAATTGTATACATAGCATTGGTAAGATCTGTTTTTGCAATGTGGTTCTCCAGTATGGTCTCCAAATTACCCAAACCACCAGAGCGAGTGCAAAATAATTTTTTACGATGTGTGGCTTTTAAATACGATTACCGTATGGATATTATTAATCTATTGAAATTGTGCAAATCTTAAATATTGCAGTCCCTGGCTATTACATCGGGACTACTGAATCTCGGAGGAGACATTTTATGGATGGAAAATAGTTATTATAGACTTCGTTGAAACTCGGTACAATTGTTCTGTAGAGGAAAAATCCTTCCAAGTTCATTTATGCGTTATTTCTACACCCTGAGTAGGGTTGGATTCTGGGCGCGTAGGTTGGTAGACTTGAATAAAACGTGGTGTAACTAAGTAGTCTAAGATTTTAGCGCAGTCTAAGTTTTACAAACGTCGATCAAATGCTAGCTTAGAAGCTTAGTCCATCACAAGATCTTAAAATTAATCAAAATTTCATCAAACTCTAGTTCCACTCTAAATCGGTTTCGTCCGAACCCACTCAGGAAAGTTGGGGAAAGACTTATGCATAAATGAACTGTTACGCCACATCACCAGCTCTACATGAATGTGGGTTTTATCAAAATCCATCGGACAGCCATTTTCTACCAGTAAAAAAGAATTACTCCTTTATGAAGGGTGGTTCTAATCGAAAAGACAGGGACTGTGCGACCTTCACGAAATCAAGATCGAAAGCTAATTTAATTTTTCTGCTTTGAATATAAATGATGAGGTAGATTATCTAAAAGTTCCTCAAAAAACTACCTTTAGAATTCCAGTTATATCAACTAGAAACTATGGTATTTTCAATATACCCTTTAATCCTTTCAACTACGATTATAATTTCTTTCTACCTAGAAGTACGTGACTTAGTAATGATAATAGTAGATTTGGTCTTAAATTTATTGGGGTTTTATTAAATAGATTTAAATCTTCTATTCAACAATTAACTTTAGGATGATTCTCATTGTTTGATATGAATTAAAATATAAGCAAATATAGATAACAATGTGTTTATAATAAAATATTCTTTTCTTCTTTCAAATTATACATATTAAAATGTTATCGTATCATAATTATAATACATAATAAACTCAAACAAGTCAGGATATATCTTCATAATGTATTTAAATCATACTTTGTACTTAAATGTGGCTTTCCTGTATGTTGAATAAAATAAAATATATAGGGCCGCGCTGTCTCTATAAAATCACGGTAAACCAAACCGGCTTTATTTGAAGAATTTTATCGATCGACTTCACTCTCTCCTGTAACAGCTGCTGTTTCTATAAATAGCTCACGGACGCTCGTTAATGCATAGAAATGAATATGTATTAAGAAGAGCAGCTAACTGGGGAGGAGCTAAAGGTGGAAGCTCAGTTGAACGCTGCAGGTATTATTTGTGTATATCATATACACTTCGACGCTCACCGCGCTTATATGCGGCAGAAGCCTGAACTAATTATAAACATCTATCACACGAATGTGTCACCCAACGTCCACGAGATTTTTATTGCAAAAGCATGTATGCAACCAACTGATCACATTGTGACATTTTCAGGGATTGCCAGTGAGCGTCCGTCTATCGGACGCTCAATGACCATGGACGCTCACTGGTATTGGATTTTTACATAGGAGGACGCTCAATTGGGTAGAAGATATATATATATATATATATATATATATATATATATATATATATATTCATTATTGAAGGAAACAAATTGCAATGTGTTTATATTTTTTGGTTTTGGTATGTTGATGACATTTTAGCTTATTTTGACAGTTCGTTTGATTTTATCAATGAGTTTTTAATTCTTATTAACAGTCTTCGCCCAAACATCACTTTTACATTAGCAACAACAAAATAGGTCTATTAACCTTTTAGATTTAACTATCAGAATTAATCCGCACAATGAATTTGAAATTTTGTCATACCGAAACCGATACGTACGGACATTATTTACTAATACACATTATTATTTTAGACCAGAAAATGTGCCTCGTCTTTTTGATTTAATTCGAATAGAAGATGACCGTGTAAGAACAGCATTCTATTATGCCTTGAGGGATACACTAGTGGCAGAAGATTTAGAACAAGGGAGTCGCATTGCATATGGAGCAACACGCTACAGAGTGGTCACTCTTGCTGGACAAGTTATTGAAACCACAGGTGCAAGAAATTATAAATTAAAAATCAAGTAGAATATCACTAATCATAATATTTAGGTACTATGAGTGGTGGTGGAAAAAGTGTTTGTCGAGGGCGTATGGGCCAGTCAGTATTAGCAACCAAAACAAATCCTAAAGATGTAGAGAAAATGGAACATGAACTGCAAGATTTGGATACGGAGATTCGACAGTTGCGCCAGAAACAAACGAATTTTGAAAATCAAATCAATGTGCTAGAACCAGAACTACGCCAGATGAGCATTAATTTGGAAAAGTATTCAAGTGAATTGCAGGTAGATACAGTAGGTTTAAATTATAAAATTAACAATATTATAGTTTTTTTAATTTTTTAGTCTTCAAAAGAGCAAGAACCTCTTTTAGGAAAGCAGGTAAAAATGCAAGAAGCAAAGAGTAAATCTACTAAGGCTGACCCTGCTGTAGTTAAGAAATTAACAAAAACCATTAATGAAGCTAAAGCGAAATATGAAAAAGCTGCCAAAGTATCTGGAGAAAAACAGACAGAAGTAGATCAGCTCACTGCTGAGATTAAAGAAAAAACTAGTGGTAAAATGAAAACGATGGATAAGAATTTAAAAGATTGTACTAACACTATTGATAAATGCAAGGCGGAAGTAACTAGATTAAAGGTTGCAATAAAAACATCAGAAAGGTATAGTTTTAATTTAATTCTTAGTAATTTAAACATATACATTTGTTGTGCTATATAGGAATTCCAAAACATCATCACAAAAAATAGCAAATATGGAACAGGATATTGTAGAAGCAGAAAATAAGTTAAGAACGATGAAAGCGCAGAGGGAAGAGATTGAAAATGATGGCAAACAGCTTTTGCTTACTATAGAAAGTATTACTGAGCAATTATCTGAAGCAGAAGAAAAACATCGAGGTAATTATTTTCTTCATAATTTTTTTCAAATAGGGAAATGAGGTAAACCCTGATTTTCAAAAATTGGCAAGGTTGTAGAGAGTTTACTGTGGACATAGACGTGATGTTCTTATTGGCAAAATCTTAGATTCTTTTAACTTTTCTGCAATCTGTGTTGACTCTTCTCAAAGTCACAAAAACTGTCTCTGAAACTTGGAAACGATTATTTCTTGCATTTGTTAAGGGCAAAAATGTTAAAATATCTCAAAAACAGTTGAACTTAGGTATAGAGAATGCTACACAAATGATGTGTAGAATTACTGAGGGAATGCAAAGAATAGAAATATACAGGGTGTTCTATTTAATACACTAAAGTTAATAACGCTTACAAAAAACTAACATAAATAAACTAAATAAAATAAATAAATAAAAAACATCTTGGCACACACAACACAAGTGTTCCGAAATTCACCTCGATCGTGTAAGCCATTCCAGAGATACTTAAAGATTCCCATGCTTTTGTTCCACATCGTATGTACAGTAGGATGGTTCTTATTTGGGTCATGTTGGAAGAGGTTTTTCTATTTAACATACAGTAATACCCCGACTTACACTAACTTGGAGTTACGTGGTTTCTTATTTTGCCCTTCCTCTTCGCTCCCCACCGCCCATTCACGCCATCCCGCTCGCATTTCGTGTAACACGGCAGCGCAATAACATGTACGGACGTGTTTTACGTAAACTATTCGATTTCTGCGGATGACGAAACTTACAATCATTTATATAACACGTTCATTTTAATGTACGAAAGACTATAATTTTAATTACAATTTCTAAAAAAAATTATGTTTTTGTAGACCTTCTGTCCCAATTAACTAAAATTTATATGGATTTGTATGCGAAGTTGTATGCCGAGTTACGCGAATTCGACTTACGTGATCTTTGTCGGTCCCACCTGTTTAGCAACTTCGGGGTATTACTGTACACACTTTTTTCTATTCTTATGTATTGCTATAGTATCTTGCCATGCAAATAATATTCACATAAAAAGGATATTTTAATTTGTTGAGAATTAAAACTTAATTTGAATTTATTGTATAAAAGACCATCCAAAACAACCAAATTACATATGAAAAGAATGTCTTGAGGGCAAGTAAAGATTGGATACTTAATTGTAAAATAAGACTTGACTTTGCAATGGACGGAAGGAAATTTGAAACAATAATTGTGATGCTGGAAGACTTAATAGAAAAATCATATCTATTAAGTTTAAAAAACACGAAACAAACAAAAATCAGACTTTTTCAACAAAGCTATTTTACTTTTCATTGTAAAATAGGATTTTTGAGAATGCGGTTTTTTCACTTTTGTTTTTTTTTAAATATTTGACATCTGTCACTTGCTACAACACTAGTAGCCTGAGAGGTCTGATTTACACATTATTTAAGCGAATTTCGTATAAAGAGTCGTCAACTTGCAACTGCTTGCCACTATACAGGATGTTCAAATTTTGATAAATCCTTCCAACACTCAAAAATATTTGAAAAAAGATTATTAATGTGAAAATTCATGAATACTTAGAAAATAATAACTTATTATTATTACCAATGTATCAATTGGGTTTTCGATCTGGTTACAGCTGTACTATTGCTTTATCTTACATTACTGATGGTGTCTTTAAACCATACGATGAAGGAAAATCTACTTTTTTTAGTTTTATTAGATTATAGTAAAGCTTTTGATACAATAAATCACGATTTACTTCTCAAAATATTACATTACTTATGACTCAGCAAATATGCGATTGGTCTGGTCCAAAACTACCGTATTGACTTGAAAATAAGACCCCCCTTTTTTTGCTAAATTTTTGCTCTAAAATGTAGGAGGTCTTATATTCGAGTCGGGTCTTATAATCGAGTATAAAAAGATATATTCAATAAAAAGTAAAAACAATGAGTGTAACTAAGTAATGTTTACCAGTATTTATAACAAAAATTGCATTACAATACAAACAATCTAAAATAGCGTTCTGTTGTTTAATAATATAACATCTCGCCCGGTTGTCTGCATTTTAGCTGATATTGATGCACGTAAACCTATGCCGCCATTGTGAAACCCACAATAAGCAAAGTTTATTGACTGCAACAACTACAGTAATTACGAAAATTATGAAATAATACACAATTATTGTTAGCTTAGCACCTAGTTAGAATAGCCGTTGTCGTCATCACACTCTGTAAAGTCATCATTAACCTTTATAATAAATTTTTTTTATAACAATGGTTTTACAAATTAAGCTTGACAACTGACAGGGTCGATATTAGTGAAAACCCAGTGATGGTAAAAACATTTCTAAGAAATTCATTTAAGTCTTTCATAGTACTGACTGAAGAATTGTAACCTCTGAAGTACCTACCTGATTGTTAACAATAGTAGCACCTTAAGGGCCTATATCATGCAGGAGCATTTTTCGTTTTTGACATAACTTCGAAATAATCGTCTGTAATATGGGTGGATTCGTTTGTTAAAATTATACGCCCATATTGAGTAGTAATAATCATGCATCTCTCTCCTACTCATTTCCCCTCTTTGTTATATAATTTCAATGAAATTTATATTTAGTAAGCATAAATCTTACACATGCATAGATGAATTAATATTAATTGTTGATTAGTTATTGTTAATCAATTGATAAGTAAATGTACTGTAATTAGTAATATTGTAAAAAAGAATTAAAAAGCAAGTAATAATAAAACAGAACCAACCAAAAAGGTATAATAAATGGACATTCATTAAAGAAGAAATGTGTGACAATGACATGTATTCTGTAAAAACCATTTCATATCAATTGTTACGCATAGCAATTATTGAAGAGAAACAAATTGATGTGAACTCATAACAATTCAAGCTGGTTTTGGTATTCTGTAACGTCAATTGTTACGCCCCGATTGAAGAGAAAACGTAGCAATTGAAATGCCACTTGTTGAGAACTTCGGAGATAACTGCGCATGCGCGCACTGTCGCCATCTACCATCGATCTCGCGGTACTTGACATTTTGATATATTTGACACCCGCGGGAATTCCCTACTTTTTAAAAATTGGTAGTAAAGATATAAAAGTTGCAAAAAACTAGTGAAAAACAGTTTAATTTGTTATTAGATTTTATGAGCAACAGTAAACTGTTAATTACGGGAAAACTGCGACCAACCTGTGATAGGAATATGTTAAATATTTATAAGTGTTATAAGTATTTCTTAATAGTCATTTATTTTAATCCTAATAACAAGTTACGGCCTGAAAGAACGATGTTGACAGTTGGAAAGACAGTAAAAACACTTATTTATTTATAATCATGCGTGCATGATGCATATTTTTATAAATATATATTTATCAGTTGAGGTTAAACAAAACAAACAGTTTGTAACGACACGGATCCATGACGGACCCGGCACCCACCCCTAGAGGCACCCGCCGGGCTCTTGGGCATTCGTAGTGTTGAGATTTAGGTACCTGCTTGTTAACAAAACACGACTACCATAAAGTGAGGTTAGAGGAACCGGTTTTTAACATAAACGTTTGCTAAATTACTTTTCTTGAGGTTTATTTTACAAATACATGGTTTTCTACTCACATAAAAGACTTTTTATAGAAATATTAACGTTTTTGTGAAAATAAAACACAATAAAGTTTTGAGATGCGTACATAACAACGACCGGATAACAATTGATATGAGTCTTCAATTTATTGTTATGACATAGCAATCGATTGATACAGAAAGTGCTTAGAGAATACCACTTTTGCAAAATCGCTTGTTATGGTTGTCCCATAACAATCAATCGGAGTGTAACAATTGATATGATTGCTTACAGAATAGACCTGAATAGCTCCATAGTCGAATGCTGCATTCGATTATGCGTACTAGTTTCTAATAAACGAACGAGAGTTCAAATCTCACCTAATGCAAAAACAATTTTATAATTATTTAATATAATTATTTTATAAATAAACTTTTTTTTGTAAATACTATAACATTTACAAAAAAAAATTACACAAAATGCATAAAATTTTCTCTTTTAGTCATTGTTCAACATACATTTATCAACTGGTGGATGAAATAAAAGAAAATGATACTGTAAAATTGGCTCGAGACTATAAACAGTACAACGAGCTAGATTTTCAACTTGACCTAATGCAAACTGAGTGGAATAGGGACTCCACAGACATTAATATAATGGCTCATGAACTGGTTATTGCTATAACTGATACATTAAACAAGCATGCCAGTAGGTATTGGGCCACCTGAGACCAGCCCCTCCCTTTTTATGCAAATGACCCGCGATCTAATTAATATGCAAATGAGGCGTGGTCTAATTAAATGCGCGAATTAAATTAATTGATCTAATTAAATTAATTCACGGTATCAATTACATATCTCCTCTCTCATTTACATATATGATTTCTCATATGCATGGGCGAATTAAATTAATTGATCTAAATTAAATTAATTCACGGTATCAATTACATATCTCCTCTCTCATTTACATATATGATTTCTCATATGCATGGGCGAATTAAATTAATTGATCTAAATTAAATTAATTCACGGTATCATTTACATATCTCCTCTCTCATTTACATATATGATTTCTCATATGCAGGCGCGAATTAAATTAATTCACGTCTCATTTTGTTCATCTCATTTTTATATATTATTATTTGTCATCTCTCATCTCTCTCTCCTCATTCCCAACTTGGATTTCCCGCTGAAAGATTTGAATTCCTAGCGCTGCTAAGGCCATCTATCGGTGACGTCATATGATCGGTATAGTAGATTTCCATACGCCTGTAGATAGGCAACCTGCTACACTTTTTTATAAAAATCAATGGAGCCAACAGGATTTGAACCGGGGACCGCTCGAATGGTAGCCAGCCAATGCATCCATTACACCACGAAGGTAATCTATTAAAGCACTGTAAACGGGTTATAAAAAAAAAATAATGTTGACTAGCTATTGTTGTGTCGAATTGACGATTTGATTTGAAAATTTAATAATGTAATTTATCGTTTAGACTAACCCTTGCTTACTTCTATATATGTTTAATTAATATGTAATTAGTACATCAAAATATGTTCTTAATATGTTAATCAATTTCCTTATAAAATATAACTATATATCATTGAAATAAAACATTAAACAATTGCAGTCGTTTTATCATAAACCTAGTGGTGAGTTTGTATTATTCGTATAGCGATATGGATATATTATTCAGATATGTCGTGTTATGTGTTTAAATTTCTCATATGCATGCGCGAATTAAATTAATTCACGGTATCATTAGTGTATCTCCTCTCTCATTTACATAACTGATATCTCATTCTGTACATCTCATTTTTATATATTATTTGCCATCTCTCATCTCTCTCTCTCTCATAAATTTATTTTAAAATAAATCAGTCCTATTTGATATTTATCTTCAGGTCATCATGTAATTCTGCGAAAATAATTTAATATGAAACGTAATAATAAAAAATTTATTTTCAACTATACAAAAGTAACTCTTAAGCTACTGTCAATCAACTGTCGGATTAGCTCTGGTGCATTAGACCTGTTTAAATATACGCCATAAACATTTAGTTTGAAAGAAAAGAATTAGGGTCGTTATGATTTCATAAAATTTTATTTAAATGAAACGTTTAAGAATATAGAATACTGTAGAGCATTATTTTTAAAATTCAAAAACATTATCTATAGCTAAAACTGTTTAAGAAATAACTTTCAAACTAAATTTTTTTTGCATGAAAATACGTACAAACTAATTAGCCAGATTGCCTTCGACATTCTTTAAAACTGCTTTCAACTATAAATAAACAAACGTTCTTACGAATGACTGACTGAAAGGAATTTAGATTTATAAATAATTTGTTTACAACATAATCATGAATAAAGTGGTTGGTGTATTTTTGCATACGAAACAATGGAGCATTTATTTACCTCTCTCTCTCTCTCTCTCTCTCTCTCTCTCTCTCTCTCTCTCATAGTATGACTACTTACCGGATTTGTAGCTTAGGATGTTCGCCGTCGGAAATCTTCGGCTTTATTCGTGTACTCTCTCGCTGATGACAACGATCTACCTTTTTTATATAGTCAACCCCTTCACCCTGTGCTAGTAAATGAAACAACAACAACAATGTTTATACATATTATTTATTTTGATATTTAATGGACAATTGTAACATATGATTTGACAAATTATTCATTACACAGTATGAGTTGAGATCATCGCGTAACACTTGCAAATTGTTCAAATATTTTTGCAGCCTATTTCTAAGATAGTTTATTTCCGCCATGGTGTTCTTAATACGACGGTGCAAACGTTGTTGTCGTTGACGTCTCCGACTGCTGCTGCTGATATGATTGCAGTCGTGTGCGTACGGCATCGATAAACTTTTGCGGATAATGTTTTATTATTTCTAATAAAATGAACGAGTTCAATCCACCACCAATTGCTGCTGTGTTGTCTATTAAACTGGTAGCTGAGTAGTATCCGCATAACAGTTCGGACGTGAATAAAATTGAATCGGATGTCGGGAGCGATTTATAGGCATCTTCATGGCGTCTCAGTTGACCTTCTGCTACGTTCTCTATGTTTGCGTAGTAGAAACGTGAAAAGTCGAGGTGACGTAACGTTCGAGCATGATGATTGATCAACGGTGCTAAATGCATTATAGACTGAAACTCGTAATCTTTTAAGGTTATAATCCGCTGTTTATCACGTATGGCAACCCTGTTGCCGAAAAACTCGTTGTGAATAATCTCGATGTATAAATTGTCACATAGATGGAATTTCAAATGTTTATCGCCATGTAGTACACTGTTGTCCTTGTTGCAACAGCAGCAACCATGAAAGAAATTTTTAAACATTGCCTCGACTTGTATATCATACAGCTCGAACCAGTCCCGTTCCGATAACACCAATTCACCATACTCACATATGCTATTCACGCACTCGAGCTTCACTACCACGGCAAATTCTCCCTGGTCGTCGTCATCGGGAGGAATAAGTCCTACTTGGATGTTGTGTATATGATCGTAGTTTTCTTTTTCCCCGGGAGGCCTCGTTACATACAACGGATACTGGACAGCCCCTAGCAGTTGAACACGTACTTCACGTTTAGCTGCTGCTACTGCTACCGGTGTATCTATGATGGTAAAGTTTGCTGATGCTGCTGCTACAGCGTCATCACCGTAGTATAGAGGCTGCTGCTGCGACAGGAACGCTAAACAATAATAATACAATAATCGATTAATATAAGCATAAACACACACACACAAAAGTTTTAAACAACTTACCTGTTTCTTCGACTTCGTTGTTCCACGCTTGACCGTCGTCGTTGTCGGCACTTGCTGTTGATGATGATGATGTATGATCTGCAACATCCGAACCTTCTTCATCTAAAGAAGTAACAAAATAGACACAAATTAGCATACAAACTTGAAGTTTTATAAACAACAATAACTTACCTATTTCCAGAGGTTCACTCTCACAGTTATCATAACAATAATTAGGATTGCTTGACATCATCGTAATTGCTGTTGCTGCTGCTGCTGCTGTTGCACACGTACTGTCTACTGCTACAACGGTCGGTTTTATACTTACCTAGATCCAGCGCAAGCTCAGTAACTTGCATACGGTAAACAGACAGGCATCGTTGGCAGACAAGTTTCATCCTGTCGCTGACACGTCATCATCATCACAGACAGGTGTTCGTAGGTAATTACCTCATTCTCTCTCTCTCTCTCTCTCTCTCTCTGTTATAGCTATCACTTTTCATGTCGTGGTACAACTGGGTGAGAATAGTAATAATACACATATATAAAACATTAATCTTTTTATTCTATGACAATCTTTCTCAAAACATTATTAAACAACAAAACAATACTTAAACAACTATCTGTTCTCGGATAACCTTGATAGAACATCTTTTATTCTACGACAATGTTTCTTAAAATTATTAAACAACTAGACAATAATCAAAATAACTAAACAGTTATTATTAGGTTGAAATCTGCTCCGATAACCATGAAGACATACTCATTTTTCATGAAACATCCTATTGAATGTACTTTGTACGCTTTGTTATGCCAAATATTCTTTTCAACAATGTCTTGATCTACTACTACTACTACTACATAATTGAAAAGAACAAAATCGGGTTTATCAGATCTATTTCATGAGTATGTTCCCCTGAGTATCCTCTTGTGATTTACATTCAATCACCCTTAAGTTTCACCATCTTTTTTAATAATTACTGTACATAAGGTATAACTCTTGTCAGCTTCACTTATTATTATTATAACTACACTATACTGACAAAAGATGATTGAACAATTTACAACAACAACTAATTACCTAATTATTACATTCTTAAATAATTTCGAATATAGTATACACAAAGTATAAACCTAGACATCATCATCATCATCATCACTTATAATAATAATTACATCAAGCCGAAGGTCGATCTCTTGTGATTAACATAACCCCGACTACTTCTACTACAGTTGAACTGTACATGTACTTATTACTATACAAATATTTTGCTACTTAAGAGTTAGATATGATACTACCTATACAAAAATTTACAAAACTTAAAAATACAGCTATACTACTATACACATATCTATTACTACAACGATTGAACTGTACAATAATTATATACATCATGATAATATTTTACTACCTAAGATCTAAATATAATACTACCTATACAAATTTTTACAAAACTTAAAAATACAACTATACTACTATACACTTACATATATACAAGAGGGGCTTTAATGTTTATACACGTGGTCGCTTGTTGTTGTTGTAGCCGAACGGAACGGAATCAAAATCTTCTATACGCCGTCTCTTCGCGAACGTTATCTTATAGACTTTTGATTCCGCTCGCGTTACAAGCTGATGGTCAGCCGTACGCCGGATGTTGTTGGACTCTACAATAATCTTTTCGTCCATACCTTCCAGCAGTCTAAGCATGGACTCAAAGTTTATTTTTTGAGTCGCGGCGTGGTTTAGGGTGATGCCCTTGACCTTGACGACCACATGTATCTGTCCCGTGGTCGGTGAATAAACTTTGTAGGCGTAGTTCTTCGGCCCGCCTGACACAAACTCTATAATATACGATCCGGGACCGTACTCTTCGAGCTCGTCTGTGAGGTCGCCCAGGAAGCTTCCTGTTGGTAGCTCGAAGTCGCCCGGCTTCGAAAGGTATATTACGGAATCTGAAACAACGAAAAAAAAAAATTAACTCTAATATAAACGGTGTTGATGTTTGATAGTACAATGACTTACCTGTGTCATAGTATAATACTCTCTCTCCTAGCTGATCCAAATAGGAATACAGCTTAAGACGGGCCTGTGCAGTGACAAATGCCGCGATGACCACGTTAACTGACGACAGAGGATCTGCTGCTTCCTCTTTATGCTGCCAGTTAACCGCAATCACCTCGTCATTTATTTCCTGCACATAATTAACTTCTACGCCTGGGCTGGACAACAGGTCGAAAAACTCCTTGGACTCGCTGATTATGGCTGTTTTCGCCTGGTTCTCGCGCTGACCAAATTTCCCTAGAATACAAAAAAATATTAAGTAAAGAAAACTACATAAGGTTATTATAACTTACCCCAGAAGGAATTCAGCATCAGTTTGGCCAACGATCTCAAACCAGGGTTCTTGACGATCTTCAACGAATCCAAGGAGACTCCCTCGTTCTCGAAGTAGTCATCAACGTACTGTTTCCGGGCTCCATCGATACCATCCTCGCTGTTGTTGGCAGTTATTGAAGATGGCCAACCGCTGGCTTCCTGCTTCATCTTCAGGAACTTGTCGATGAAACCCGAAAACAGTCCCCCGGTCTTGGACGCTTTGTTGTACTGGGTTACATCGTACGACCAGATCTCTTGTATGTCCTGCACGATGTAACCCTTTCGTATGGCCATTACCAGTTCGTCCAAGACCCAGGTTCCGTTCATGACTCGGTCCTCTACGCAGTGCTGACATTCGGCCTGGTTCATTTCTTCGGCGCAAGTGCGACATAGAGGGAACAGCAGCTTTTGGTGCATCTTGACGGGTAAGACCGGATGGTATAGATCTTGTGGCGGTAGCATTGTACATTTTACCACGCCGTTGATATTTTCCAGGCCCCCTTTATCCCTGATTAGATTTTCACAAGCCGCCTTGCCTACGTAAACTTCTGGATGGCCAACTGGGAATTTGGCGTACTTGCATACCCAAGGATAAAGGGAGCATACATCTACATACCGGATCTTTTCCCCGTCTTTTGCAACCCTCTTTAATTTTGCTGCCCCTGTACGGCCGCCGTAAAATGCCTCTCTCGGGTTTAAGGGCGTGTTTACTAACAAGGGATGTTTCTCAACCTGCTGTCTGAATTCGGGTGTTAACTGCCTTCGGAAGCGACATTCCCACTGTTCAACAACCTCGTATCCTAGCGACTTTAACTTCTCTGTTGTGGCTCGGGTCTTCTCGAGCCTCATATCCATGGTGTCGCTAGGATCGTCGTGTAGAGATAAATTGTTCTTTTTGTAGTTCGGTATATATTGGACAAACACTTCGAAATTTTGACATAAGATATAAAGAACACGTACGTCATTACAAAAATAAACATCCTGAAAAATCGAATTACGCCAAACACCTTTTAGAACAAAATCACACAATGACTCCTCAAAATAATATTAAATTCCTACATTTTTGTAATAACAAACGCAAATTAGACATTTTAGAAGCCTTTGAGATATACAAATACAAACTCAGGGTACCTTTAATGAATGAACAACTTGAGCTCAGTAATTCTCCGTTACTGGAAGTATTAGATGTTTAATTATGATTTTTATTATTAATTTTTATTATTATTATTATTATTTTATCTAGTTACCTATTTTGTATCTACCTTAGCGACGTGTTTGTTTATAATTATATTACCTTTGATAATGACAGCATAGCTGTCGAAACAATATTGTCAGGTATATTTTAATAAAACTGTGAAACTTTTAATAATCTTTATTTATTTCATGATTATGGAGTTCCACAAAATAAGGCTGGAAACAATAAACAAGATCTTTCGAAAGGATTACCAAAGTGTTACCCTTATCTGCTTTAACAGAAATTAAATTGTTTTCTGTAATTTTATGTCTGATAAATTGAAGTAGTGACAGGTTAGATGTTTTATTCTGTGTTTTGTCCTTTTTCAAAGATATTTCTTTTATCAGATACAAGATTTGGAATTTTGCATAATTGTTGTGATCTTTTCTGAGTATAGTTTCACATTCAACAGCTAAGATTTCTTTAATTTTGTTAGTGAATTTTGGAAAAGGACAAAATTTGAAGCCTTTGTTAAGAAATTGTGTTTGTCTGTCATTAAATTGTGTATCTGATAGGTTTATAAAACGTGGATAGAAGTTTATCGTATTCTGGGTATTATAATTATTTTGTATTGAGCCTTTTACAAAATAACCTATAAAACTAACACCAACACCTTTTCATTTTTATTCAATGCTAAAGACAAAACACAAGATATCATGAAATCCGGCATTTACCGTTTGAATTGTTCTTTTTGTAACTCGGTTTATATTGGCCAAACACTTAGAAATTTCGACATAAGATACAAAGAACACGTACGCTCTTATAGACTTAAACATCCAGAAAAATCGAATTATGCCAAACACATTTTGGAACAGAACCACCCAATGACACCTCAAAACAACATTAAATTCTTACATTTTTGCAACAACAAACACAAATTAGACATTTTAGAAGCTTTTGAAATATACAGACATAAACGCACAGTACCTTTAATGAATGAACAAACTGAGCTTAGTAATTCTCCTTTATTAGAAGTGTTAGATATTTAGTTTTTGTTATGTATTGTATCTAGTTACCTATTTTCTGTATGTATTTATCCTTAGCAACGTGTTTGTTTATCAATCTTATCTACCTTTGATAATGACACAAAGTGTCGAAACAATATTGTCAGGTTAAGATATTAATAAAACTTGTGAAACTTTAATTAATCTTTGTATTTATATTATATTTTATATAGATAGTTAATATAACAAATCGGTAAAGCGGTAGGTGAAATATTATTTAAAAAGAATTCACCTACCGGTAGGTGAATTTTTAAAGAAACACAAAACGCCTACCGGTAGGAACATAATACACTCCCAAAACTTTATTTTTTTATGATGTTAGCTTTTGCTATTAACAATAAACAATTAAACAAGGGGAGCTGACGTGATCTCGATTTCAATATCCGATTCAAAAATTTTATTGAATTAAATTTACAAAATAATCCAATTGTAAACAGGATGTAGTTTTATTAAAAACTAGCAAACCCGGCGAACTCCGTTTCGCCACCAGATGGCTTCGTTTTATGTAACATTTCGTTTGGTGATTAAAAGATGAAGAAAAATTTTTTTTTGTTTTATATTTGAAAAGGAAATATTTTATTTCATTTCACAACAGTAATGAATTCATTTCGATTACAAAAATGAAGTGTTATTAAGTTGAACTTCTCTAAGTAAATGAAAGTGAATCCAAAGTAAATACTGAATGGAAGCGTTATACGTGTCCGCAAATTATCCGTTTCATTGAAGTGCTCTTTGGTAAATCACATTTTTTGTTTTTTGGTCTGACGTTAACACAAACAAAGCGGATGGTTTCCCAACTCGTGAACACGCAACGTATAACTGCCCATGTGAAAAACAATGATTTTCTAAATTTATCCCGCAAACACTAAGCGATTGGCCTTGCGACTTGTTAATTGTCATTGCGAACGCAAGGCGAACTGGAAATTGCAATCGTTTGAAGTCAAACGGAAGATCAGTCGGAATCATTGGTATTCGAGGAATACATACATTTTCACCTGCGTACTTTCCGTTAATAATGGTTGCCTCAATCAAATTCGGCATAAGTCTTTTTACCGAAAGTCGAGTACCGTTGCAAAGTCGCGGTGGATTCAAATTACGCAATATCATAATAACTGTACCAACTTTGAGTTGCAAGTTATGTGGTGGAAATCCTGGTAACTCCAGAGAGTTCAAAAACTCCGTTGGATAATTTACTACATCATCGGGATTTGTTATGGAATCAACGGATTTGTATGTCACCAAATCGCCAGCAATTTTTGATTGAATGGTGAAATTCAGTGCGTGTACATCATTATTCTTTGCGGCAAGAATTGCTCGTTGACTTAACCAAGCATAATTCTGATAATTCTCACTAATGTTTGGGAAAACATTTTCAATAAGAGCTAATTGAGAGTCTACAAATCGGCAAAAGTCGTTGGTAAGAGTAATTAATCCAGATGTCGCATCAACTGGGACTTTTCCATTTCCAACAGCTAACAATTGTTTGGAAAATTGTGCAGCACTTTGATCATTTTGAAGTTGAACTCTCATATTAGTGGTTAGCGATAATGTTTTTACGTTATTCCATAAAGGTGATGCCTTCAGGCAAGCATTCAATTCATCTGCAGGCGTTCCACGGGTGCATGTGCAAAATGATTTTCCCGCTTTTCTGTTGAAATTTTTCCTGAATGTTCTTTGCTATAAACCTCACGGAGCCCGAGACCTTTCCAACGAATGCATAACCGTGGAAATCGGTTCGTGCGTTCTGTAGTTATAGCGTCAGGAAGGAAAACCCGACTTATTTTTATATAGTAGATTAACTAAAAAAAAACCCGCGGAAATCTGTTTAAAGGCCATTGCTGTACTTTTCAGCTACTGTGCTTTTCCCTTAGGCGAATTCTTTTATAGGTACCAAGTTAATACCCTGCATCTTGTATGCGTTAATTTGTGTCGCATTATATTAAATGCAGAAACACATATTCCGTTATTTTGAATTTACTTTCATTTAAAAAAGAAATTTTTGAATTCAGCGTCACGTCATTTAATATTTAATTGTAAATCATAAATAAATAAAATCTAATATTAGATCGAATGGTATACAATGTACTTTAGCGCATTAAACAATTATCCCCTATGCCTCTAAGGTTGCAGGATCGATTCCTGTCCGGTAGCTTTTTTATAAGAACAATAATAATAAAAAACAAATAACATTAAAAAATATAATTCAAATAATTAAGTAAATAATTATTCTTTTTAAGAACTAACAAGTTCAAATTAAAAAAAAACTACCCGAGCAGCAGTGTCGGGTATCAATCAATTAAATGGTTAGTCAATTAATCAATTGATTGAATATTTAATTGCGATATTTCAATTGCAATTATATTTAATTGCAACTAACCTTTTAATTGCGGACTGCAATTAAATTTAGTTACAATTAAACTTGGTTTCAATTAATGTATGAATTCTAGTTGTGCAGTTAAACCTTATTTCAATTACATGTCAATTGCAATTAAAAATCGCAACTAACATTGTGACAACTAATAATACTATTTATGAAATTTTTAAATTAAATAATGATGTCATTCTGGTTTTTGTAGCAACAGATTACATTTCAACCTCGTACCAGACGTAAACAAACAAGTGCAATTGAAATATCTTTTTATAAATGTATAGGGTCAATTGGTTGTAGAAATATACTAATGCTCAACAAATCAACTGGACGATTTGCACAGATTTCTGTAATTTTTTAAATATTTAAATAATTCCCATAAAACCATCCGTGTTTATTTTATAGTACTTATATTAAGTATATGTAATTGTATTGCGTTTCAATATCAACTTACGCATTAACAAAATCATATTTTTATTAATAAAATATACGCAGATGTCAAGATAAGCAAGTCCAGTTCATTTTTTGAGTAGTATATTTGTATGTAATAAAGATTAGTAAAAAGTTTCACTGTATTTATTAAATTATAACCTGACAATATTGTTTCGACGGCTAAGTTGTCTTGTACCATCTTGTACACGTATTAAAATATATAGTCTGTGTCTCTGCGTAATCTCTATAAAAAGCGAAATTCTATAAAACTTTTAATTTAAGAAATAAGTAAAAATACACTATGATCAAAAATTGATATTATCACACCATTGAATAGAGAGGAAACAGACTGCATAAGACGTTTTGTATGAATTATCAATTTTTTTAATTGTCAAAGCTCCACAAATCCAAATGGCAAAATATATTTGTCAGCAAACAATGTCCTAGCTGTAAAAAATTAAAAACATCTGTATTCTTAAGGGATGAATTTTCTTCCAAAGTTCCGTCTTGGTTTTTTCTGAACTGAATTGCCTTTGTAATCGCAGATCTAAATCTAAGCAAGCTTTCCTATAATAATATAAATTTCAATAAAACTAAATGAATCAAAGGTTTGTTATAAATGAATTACCCTAATTTTCCTTCGTAATACTAACGGCCCAGCATGTGTATCATTTGTCAAATCCCTCAGTTTATTACTGTAGTTTCGTAGTAGATGATTCCGGCATTCAATTTTTAAGACTTTTATGTTATAATCTTTGTATGGATTAGCATCTACAATCTTTTTATAGCAACTGCTATCTCCGTCTGCGATCATCTTGTCATAGATAACTCCATACATGGACAAGCTTTCCTTGAAACCTTCTACAATTATATCTGCTTCCATACTGGTGGAAGATCCTGTCCAATTTTTATAACAAGCATGAGCTTTTAAAGATAAATTGTTTATTTCTGCATGCTTACAAATCGTGCAATACTTATTCCTGACGCCCAAAAACAGTATCTTTTTTGTATGGTAGCCTATAATTGTTGCAGCTCCTGAAGCGGAATTGTAGCCACTTCTATATGATCGTTTGGCCCAACTTCCATCACAGACAACCATAATTTTAGGAACGCCTTCTGTGGTAACATTATTTGATCGAAGAGCAAAAGCTTTTTCTCCTTCAATAGCATCCTTCATGCTCGTTAAAGCTAACTCCACCCATGCATTTGATACCTTTTCATGCAAATTTTGATATTTGTTTACCGACATGCATGGAATTTGTAAGGCTGAAGTTAATTGTTCCAATTGGCTGTGACCACCTCCAGTATTTATTATTCCTACTATAGCTTCTTCATTAATTTCATCGACATTTTCGTTTGTTACATTTAAAGTAGATAATAGAATTCAAGCCTATTCTTTTTTCTCCGACTATCTTCAAATTACTAAAAGTACACCCAAAACCAGATTGGTGCTCACCTAGCTTTTGCATGGAAACAAATGTATGTTGTATGTCAACTATTCGTCGCCCTTCAAGTACAATTTCTGCACAAGTTTTATTTGTCGGTTGTGGATTGTTACCACTTTGAGGACTCAAATTTTCTTTATTGTTATCTAAATATAACAAGATAGATAATTCATTCTACAATATCATAATATATGTAAAAAAGCGAGAGGTAAACCACTTAGAGAATATGGTGTACTCTAACAAGACAATCTTGATAATATCAGCAACATTTAACAATCCAACAATACCTTGAACAATTTGGACAATATCTCACAATCTTCCTTCATTCTCAACAATATCGACAATCCCACAGTATTTTGCGACAACCCCACAATATTGTAAAACATTGCAGCAATATTGTGGAGCTTACAAGCAGCAATACTGCCCTCCAGATTGCAACAATCTCACAATATTATAGAAAACTTAACAATCCTGAAAATATAAACAAAGTATTAACAATTTTCTTGCAATAATGACAATTTGAGTTAGTTTTTCGACAATCTCTGAAATCCACAATATTTTACCAACAATCCAATAATGTCGATAAAATATAACATTACACACATTTTATCGAAGTGGTTTACCCGTCGTAAAAAAAATGTGCAGTACCTGAAATTTGAAGAATGTCATTGGTATCGTCTAATACAAAAGAACTACTTGCATCTTGCAATTCAGCAATAATTGTACCTCGTTGAGAATTTATGTCATGGGAAGTACTCTTATTTTTACGTGGATAATATCCACCTTTCTTTTTTCGTGCAACTGATAAATATAATGTACTTTTCTCCCCTTTTCGCTTGCCCATATCGTTCCGTAAACGTTAGAAATTATAATTTATAATTTACTACAAAATAAATCACGTGCAACACAAAGCACTTGCAAACTGACACTGTTTACAATAAAGTGTGCGTTGATCGATCCTATTTAAAAGTGCATATGTCTAAAATGTGGTTATATTTCGAAAAGTAAACATTGTATTAAAACATCCCTTCATTCAAAAGTTATAGTGTTAATTCTTGGAATTATAATGCAATTTGAATTTTAGGGACAGACCAGTAGTTATTTCCAGCCATTATCATTATTCTTATTTAATTATAGTAACAGATCGTATAGAAATATAAAAAAACTAACCATTCCTAAGAAATATCTGTGTGTTCCAACGAATTAAATATCTGTTCTGATCCTTTGCCATAAAGTGAATTTCGACAAGCGGAACTTTAATTTACAATTACATAAAAATGATTATAACATTTAATGTTGTTATAATATTTTGCAAGTTACGATTACTATTACTGAAAAAAAGGATAAAATACATAACCCAATAAATTTGAATGTAATTGTCATAATTATTTTTAAAACTAGAGTGTTTGTTAGGTAGAAAACTTAAAAAAAGATTTATACTGAAATTTAATTTTTACGATTTGTATTCGCATCTAATCGGTGGAATTCGTGATTTCCCCTCAAAAAGTGATGAGAAAGGGAACTGTGATCTCCGTCTACAATACTCTTCCCCCTGTACCGCTGCGTCTCAGGTGAAACTAAATGATTGTAGATAAGCGCTCTTAAAGTAAATAATATATACCTGTTTCAAAAAATGCGAACGCGCGCCTGAGTTTGTAATAATAATAATTTATTTCCTGTTAATATACAATTAATAGATACATAGTTGTCTCGCAAAAAAAAACTGTATTGCATTGTCTAGTCTTGTAGCATCATTAGTTTCTTGAAAATGTCTCATTTAATCTCCGACGAGGATGACGGTAGTAAAAGTTCTGTGAATATTTTGGAAATTAGCGAACCTGCACCGGTGGAGTCGTCAACTGTGCCAATACCACCAACCTCCATCTCCATGGCATCGGCAGGACCGCGACTGAATTTACTTGACGGTAAATTTTTCAAGTACATACCGGGCTGTTCAACATCAACTAAAATTGTTGCTTTATGTGTGAAATGCTTACCTCAAAAAGTATATAAATAAAGGGATATAATAACTGTTCATCTAATTTCTTAAGCCACTTAAAAAGGAAACATGGAGAAGAATGCGTCGAAGAATACAAAAGTTATGTAAAAATGAGAAAAATGAAAATGTCAGCAGCGGGAGTGGGCGAGTGCCTAAAACTGGGATAATAACTCAGGAGCAATTTGATGAAAACATTGTTAAATTTTTTATCCATTCTATGATACCGATGAGAGTAATAGAAGATCCATATTTTTTAAACATTTATACAGACTTACATATATCTAGGATTGGTCTCAAAGTAATAAGTCGTCGAACCTTGGGGCGTCGGATAAACGATTATTACACGAAGCAAATAACCGACATAAGGTCTACGCTAAATGAGATTGATTACGTGTGTACTACAGTAGATATATGGTCTAGCTGGAAACGAAGTTTCCTTGGACTTACACTCCATTGGATTACCAAAGATCTGTCCAGGATGTCAATGGCAGTAGCTTGCCGCAGATTTAAAGGGACACATAGCTTTGATCGCATTTATGAACTCTTACAAGAAATTCATACTGAATTTGACCTTAACGTGACTAAGATTGTTGCCACCATAACTGACAATGGAAGTAATTTTGTGAAGGCCTTCAAGATGTTTGGGGTAAAATTAACAAGTGTCCAGATAGGTGACGACAGCAATGGAGATATTGTGCCTGACTTGGTTTCATCGGATTCTGACAGTTAAGCCGAGTTATACGACGATTTTGACGAAGACACAAAGTATGCATTGCCTTCACACTTAAGATGCTGTGCAACGACTGATGCAAATAAAGTATTACAAGTTCCAAATACTCCATTGTCAAATATCCACAATGACGTGATTAAAAAATGTAATGCTTTATGGAAAGCGGCGGGATGCCCTAAGTCAGCAGAGATTATTCAAGACGTTTTAGAACATTCTTTGAGTCGTCCTGGAAAAACTAGGTGGAATAGTTTGTTCGACTCGCTACAACAGATTTGTTCAATTAAAGAAAAAAATTTGCAATTACATAAAGCATTAAATATGAAAAACCCTATTAAGGAAAATGAGTTTGTCTATATACAGGAGTACCTGATGTGCGCTGCGCCAGTTGCAGAAGCACTGGATATCATGCAAGGCGAAAATAATACATATTATGGTATTGTTCTGCCATGTCTAATAGCTCTAAGAAGAAAGCTGGAAAAAATTAAGAGAGGGGATATAATATACTGCAAACTTCTTATTGACACTTATCTAGAAAGCGTCAATGAACGATTTAGCCATTTTTTCAATCTGACTACACCTGAAGCAGAATATGCAGCAATTGCTGCCTTATCTTATCCACGATAAAAACAAATGGCTGTTTTGTATGGACTCGACACAACGAAATAAAATTTTAAACATTTTTAAAACCATTATAGCAAAAGAAATAATTGAAACACCAGAAGCAGCAGTAACTCAAACCACCAAAAATATAAGAAAAGAACATGATATTTTTAACTTTGATTCAGATTCGAAGTCTGAAAATACTGAAATGCAATCCAATCGATCTTCGGATTTCCCACGCATGAAAGCCGAGTTACTCATGTTACATTTTTTTGCAGAGGAAAGTCAAGAACTGGAAATTCTTACTAGGTATCCAGAGATAAAGAATGTGTTTATTAAATACAACACTCCTTTACCATCTTCTGTGGCCGTCGAGAGATTATTTTCATATGCAACCATGACTAATCTTCCTAAAAGTCACAAATTATCAGACAAAATGTTTGAGAAAATAGTCTCGGCTTCTCGCGCCAACCAACTGTGTCACTTTTCTTATTTTCAATAATATTGATGTAACGTATAGCTACGTCAACTAAAAATCGAACTTCTAGTTCCGTAAAATTAACAGTTCTTTCCCGTTTTTTGTCCTCCATCACTCACACTCACAAAAAATCTATATACAAAAATCTTAACACTATTCTATAAACACTACAATATAAATATAAACACTATAAATACTAATAAACACTACAACTACAGCATAAAATTAAGAAAAACTTAAAATACTTCTAAAATTTTTTGTTATCCGTTAGACGCAAAATAGCTACTTACTACCTCTACAACAACCAAAACAAAAATGCAAACAATCGGAAATTGGAAATGTGATGGTAAAACCACGTGCTTTTAAAAATTCCCAGACGAAATGTGTATCTCTTTCTGATACATTAGAAATATGTATATCTATCTCTTTGCGAATTCTGCTGAAGTTGTATACAATGCAAGCAGAAGTACTATCAACCTACTTTTCTATTTTATCTAATTCCTTATTTGTCAAATTGCTATTTATCGAATAACATTAGTTGGAAAGACACAAATTTTTAATAGCTGAATTAAAGTACCTAACAAATTTATCAGACGAATAGTTATTAGCAACCTTATTAGTAGCATGGAAATACCGGCCCTAAAAATAATTATTTTTTAACTATTCCTTCAAGTATCCGAAGTAATATTATTTATATGTATACAAAACAAGCATGTGATATATAATTGAATACGCATAGTATGTTATAATAAAGCATATAATAAATATAATATATAACATTTTTTTGTACTGTCAAATTACAGGATTGCCATAAGTGATATAACGTAAGTTATTTTTATTTCTAATAGTTTTATTCGTTTTCTGATTTAATTATCTTCGGAAACAGTTTTTAAATTAATAATTATATAGGATCGAACTATGGTGTACTAGCGAGCGAGGGTGTAAGCGGGGAAAAAGAGGGCTATTGAGAGATTCGACCAAGAGCGCGAGTCATTGTGCAGCACCTCATGTTTTCATCATTTTTATCCTTAATATTAACTAAAAAATTATTCTGAGGGGATCATCGTCATTCCAAGAGAGTAGGAAACAATTTTGTAAGAGATAGATTTTTTGATTAAAGGCTTAGATTGAGAGATATGGAGTGATAAATATTAAAAAGCAGCAAAATTTCCGACTTTTTTACGGTACATCAAACCGAGAAAATGGCTTGTGAAGTTTCATAACTCCATAAGCTGCAACAGTAATTTCAAAATTGAATTTCGATTTTCACAAAAACCACTACAAACATTGAAATGTCCTTTTACAGAAATATAGCTTCAAAACTAAATAATCGGTTACCGTATAAATCTCGAATATTTTGAATAGTGCCCTTTTACACTGGACAATCATGGGACAAATCTAGATTTAGCATGTAATAAGCATAACCTTCAATTTAAAATATGTGTTTACTTTTACACTTAAACCCCCAGAAAGTCGTTTTCTAGAAGCTTTGTTGGCATTTGTGCACTCTACTACGAAGTTAATTGTCGCCACAAAAATTTAATTGTTAATTGTGATTACAATTACAATTAATAATTTTAATTGTAGCAACGATTAACGATTAACAATTAATTAATTGTTAATTGTCAGTGCAATTAACAATTAATTAATTGTAATCATACAAAACAAAACATATACACAATTAATTAATTTAATTGTCCTTTGCAATTAACAATTACAATTTTAATTGTCAATTGTTAATTGCTGCTAAGATTTAATTGTGCCCAACACTGCCGAGCAGCGATCGAACCTGCGATACATGAATTTCAAAGCAAGCACCTTCGACGTCAAGCCACAAGCGGTAGTTGCTTGTGGAGCTAACGCGCATTTTATAGTACCATTAGAGCTGATGTTAGATTTTATTTATGCTTTACAATTAAATATATCATAGTATTGTTTATTGTTTCCAGCCTTATTTTGTGGAACTCCATAATCATGAAATAAATAAAGATTATTAAAAGTTTCACAGTTTTATTAAAATACAACCTGACAATATTGTTTCGACAACTATGCTGTCATTATCAAAGGTAATATAATTATAAACAAACACGTCGCTAAGGTAGATACAAAATAGGTAACTAGATAAAATAATAAGCGACGTGTTTGTTTATAATTATATTACCTTTGATAATGACAGCATAGCTGTGGAAACAATATTGTCAGGTTGTATTATAATAAAACTATGAAACTTTTAATAATCTTTGTTTATTTCATATCATAGTATGTTTAATCGTTTAGTTTTATTTTCAATTAACATAAATATAAATAGTTTAATTTAAACAACCGGCGATATCAATACCATGCAGCAAATGCTTTTACTTCTATCAATAAAGGATGAAAGATACGATATTTAATTAGTAAAGCAGTAATAAAGTATAAGTATTTAATTAGCTATGTAATAAAAGCATTTGCTAAATTTTATTCATATGGTCTATTATCGCACACATGTCTCTAAAGTAGGCGGAACCACGTTTAGTGTTTACAGTATTTAGCAAATGTAGTGGCCTCTTTTGACGCAATAATAACTAAAAAATCCAAAGAAAATTGATTTTCAATTATTCGTCTCCTGATCTTATTAATTGATCTATTAAAATGAAACAAAAAGCAAAGTGAAGTACGATTAATAAGCTGCACCAGCACTTTTGATTTTTTTCAGAATTACCCTTGGTTAATATTTTAGGACTTTTTTAAGCATCAATCAATTTCTCTGTGTTTTTCTTGTAAACTTTGTACTAAAAAAAGTTTTTTTCTTAAATCCGAAAAAGCACCTCCGCAGAATGGACTTTCCTTTTTATTTTGGTTCAAATAGGGTGTGAAAATTTTATGAAATAACTGAATGAGAAGTATAGAGCGAAAAGCATTTTAGTTATCATAAATTCCCACGTACTGTAGACCCGTAATCTTTCGAATAAGTGTGCAAAATTTTATTATCTATTGGAGTGACATCTGACCACTTTTTGAATGAACAATTTTAGAAGTTTTCCTGGAAGCGGCTTGAACGGCTTTGTTTCCGCGAAGAGATAAAGGGTAGAATTTTTTCCATGAATATAACTAACGGAATTTGTTAACAAAAAAAAACTGAAAAATCCAATATTCCCATACAAAAGCTTTTTTTTTAAAATTCGCTCCAAAATATAGAGGGGTCTTTTTTTCGAGTAAATAGGGTATTTGTGTAATAGAACACAAAGAGTTAAAATGGCTAATGAGGTGTCTTCACCTGTCAATGTTATCAGAGGGGTACCGCCGGAATCCACATTGGGACATCTGCTATTCAGCTTGTACACACATGGTTTTTGTGCTTGTGTGGAGGCCTGTAATGTTCACATGTATGCAGATGATACTCAAATTTACTTTTCCTTTAAGTCAAGTAATATCAAAGAAGCAACTCAAATTTTAAAGAACGACCTCAAAGCTGTCATTACAATAATAATAATAATAATAATAATAAACCCTTTTATTGTCTAACAGGAAATTTCCCAATTACAAAAAAGTAAAAGAAAGCATAATTGTTATATTGTAATACAAACAATAATTTAAAATATAAGTTTAATACATTACCCGATAACAAAACATAGATGGGATATTTTAAACAATCTTATGTACTAAGGAGAAATGTTTTGATTTCATATCTAAACTGCATTAATGTACAGTTGAACAAATCTAAATCCAATTGGCTGTTAATGTAGTTAAGATGAGAACATGCTTGATAAAGAGGAGCTTTTTTGACTAAGTTGGTATTAGGAGTAGATAAGTAGAACATATTATGTTGTCTAGTGATTATATGAGGCACTACAAAATTTAATTCATTTAGTAATTGAGGACAGGCAATGAGGTTATTACACATTTTATACAGAAAAATTTGTGAGGTGCACTTCCTAGAGTTTTCAAGGGTTAGAAAATTAAACCTTCGAAGTAGTAATGTGTGATCAATTCCTCTGATTGGGTAAGTACCATCTAACTTAAATGATAAGTATTTAAGGAACCTACGTTGAACGTACTCAAGCCTATCAATCTGTGTGTTATATGTGGGAGACCAAGCTATAGAAGCATACTGAAGTTTGGAGCTAACTAGAGAGTTATAGAAAGTTATTAAAGAGGAGATATTAATAAAGCTCTTTGTTTATCTAATAAGGAAGCCAAGAGATCTAAGAGCTGACTGAGTTACTTCAGTGATGTGCAAATTAAAATTTAATCTTTTATCAATTGTAACTCCCAGGTCCTTCACTGACTCGCAGTCAGTAAGAATCAAACCATCCAGGACATAATCAAACTTAATCTCATTAAATTTTAGTGAGATTGTAATTTTTTTGCATTTGCTTGTATTTAGTGATAAACAATTACGTTTACACCAATCAGCCACTTTAACAATGTCCTTTTGTAGTTGAATACAATCACTTAAATCACGAATGATCCTAAAAATGTTTAGGTCATCAGCAAATAAAAGAGTGAAACTACTGATCTCTGAAACTATGTCATTTATAAATATACAAAAGATTAGAGGGGCGAGATTACTACCCTGTGGAGCACCACTGGTGGCTGTAAATGTATAAGATTATTTAAGACCATTGTATTCAACAACTAGTAATCGGTTGCGGAGATAAGATAAGAAAAAGTTTACTAAATTAAGGTGAAAGCCCAGTAATATCATTTTTCTAGCAACTAAACCATGGTCCAACTTGTCGAAAGCCTTCGAGAAGTCTGTGTAAATACTGCCAATTTGGAGTTTATTGTTAATTGCTTCATAGGCATGTTGCAAAAAACAGGTCAAATTTGTGACAGTAGATCTTTGATGAAAGAACCCATGATGCTGTTGGGGTGTAATAAAGTTTTTAACTTGGCAAAAAATTCTATTGTAAATACACATTTCGAAGACCTTTGAAAAGTTGGACAAGCTAGCAATGGGGCGGTAATTATCAATTTTGTGTATATTGCCTGCTTTAAAAACAGGGCTTAAAAAAATTTTGGCTCGTTTCCATACTTCTGGAAAGACTTTTGTTTTAATCGATAAATTAAAAATAGTTTATAATGGTACACAAAATGCAACAGCACAATCTTTTAATATAAAAGCTGGGACCTTATCGAGACCTGCAGTCATTTTATTTTGTAATTTCTTAATGTAAACGAAGACTTCTGATTCCTCTAGTAAAGTAAGTGTGACATTGTTAGACAAATTACCATCAATATTACTAAAATCGGGTTTAGATGAGGTGATATACACACTTTTGAAAAAGTCAGCAAATGCATTTATACTATGCCATCGGCTGTGTCAATAGAGGACCCATCTATGATCATAGAGCTGGGAATACGAGATTTAGAACGCTTTTGGCGAATGAATTTCCAGAAACTTTTTGGCTCAATGTTTATCGAGTTCTCGACTGAGGAGATATAGTTACTGTAGGCAAAATCAATTTTTAGCTCAGCTTCTTATAAGCATCATAAGTGCACTGAGATTTGGTAGTTTTCCACTTTCTATATGGTTGTGATTTCTTCTCAATATCTTCGATTATATCAATAGTATACCATGTTAGTAACTGGTATTTAACTTTACGAGATTGATATTTAGGTATACATTGGTCAAAAATTACATAGAGCTGGTTGTAAAAAGCCGAAACCGAGTCATTGACATCAGTAAAATCACCCAGAAAGCTCCAATCAGTTTCTAGAATTAATCGGTATAGTAGATGAAAGTTTGCTTTTAAAAATTATATTGTTTATTTGTGTTAATAGTTGGAAAATTGCCTTTTGATACATTCAGATCAAGATCTAGATTAATTCCTAATGTGGGGTGATAATTATCCTCAGGAACAAGGGGCAATGCCTCTTTATCAACAGTGCATGAAAAATTAGCCAAGACTAAGTCCAGAATAGTAGAGAAGGCATTATAAATATTATTAAATTGTGTTAAGTTAAAGATTGCTGAAAACTCATGTAGGGCAATTTGTTTAGGATTATCATTTGCAGCTGTTTTAAAACTTATATTAAAGTCCCCTAAGAAATAGTATATTATATACCAAGGGACTAAAGTGCCTCTTTTAATCCCGAAGGTGCAACAATCACCTGAGGGATTAAAAGGCACTTTAGTTCCGTGGTATATACGCTCTTTTTTGCACTCCGTTTTGCCTAATACATTGAGTTAAAGTTATATTATATAAAAAAAGAGTTAAAAATGTACAATCTAATTGTATAGTTGTTAAATAAATGCAATTACAATTACAAAACCGATTGGAAATGCTAAGTATAGTATTGCCAGACGATTCAATATTAAAATAAAATTTGATCTGGTACAAATTCCTCTATCCGCACATCTACGAACAACCTGACATCCCGATTGTACTCGAAGAAGTGAAGGTTTATAATCTAACAGCTTCCACATTATTTCATAAACCTGAAGATTGACTATTTAGTTTTGTTAATTGTGCTTATGTCTATGTCGTTGTACATATAAATCATAATAATTAGCTCATATTGTATTTTGAATTTGGTTAAACTAGTATTTTGAATAAACTAGTTGGCATAGTAACATTAATTTGTTTGTTTACTTTTAATCCCTCCAGAAACGTTAATTGTGAACATGCCGCAAACACACCTAACCTTACTATTGTAATTTTGTGTAAATGTGTGACATATAATAACGCTTTGACATTACAAAAGTAAGGTTAGTATGTTTTGTGGTATGTTCACAATGACTGTTTCGCGGCCAACTTCGACGTTAAATTAACATTTGTTTTACTTTTAATCCCTCCGGGATTAGAAGTAATTCTAATCCCTCTGGGACTAAAAGTGACACTTTAGTCTTTCAAACGGAAGATTAAAATGGCACTTTTAGTCTAAGGAGTGCAAAAAGTATGTTCTCACCTTGTAAATAATTCAGTGATTCAAAATAATTAAATAAAGTCAGATATTGGTCTAAGGGACTATTTGGTTGGATATAAATAACAAAAATAAATATAGATATTAAATTAGTACTAATTTTGCAGCCCATGACATCGATAGCTGGCAGCATATCTTCGAGTTGACTTAAATCAATACGAGTAGATCTTAAATCAGACCTAATACCCAGAAGCACACCCCCACCTCTTGTCACATTCAGTGTATCTAGGTCTCTGTTTTTACGATAAACAATGTAGTTCATATCGAAGAGTTCGGCATCATTGATATTAGATTGAATCCACGTCTCTGTGACAGCTACAATACTGTACTCACCTGTAGAAACCGACTTTGAGAATTCTTGAGTTTTGGTATTTAATCCTCTTACATTTTGATATGTTATATTTATAGTCCTGTTAGACAATCCACTTAGTTTAAATTGCTGTTTTTCATAGATACAATCCGTGGGATTCCATGAAGGTATTTGATTTTGAGATTAATTTCCCCAGCATTTACCTATCCTGAAGTTGTTGCTTAACAGTGCGGAATTCTTGCAGTTGCCTAGGCGTTTTATCACTGCTAACTGACAGATGATTTAGGTTAGGCAGAGACTTCAGTTTTATTCCATTTCGTAGTACTGTGGAAACTAGATCGGCTGAATTACAAATAACCTTGATTGGTCTGGTTTTGTTTGTTTGTTTTTGGGCGAGGAATCAGGATGGCGGAGCATCCTTCGTACCTCATGGCACCGATTGCTATGATCATATGGCCGACCCTACTTGAATTTAGCCAAATCTGGGGGAATTGCACCCCCAGTAGGGATCTTTATCGTGCCAAACATCGCATTGACACGGGACCTACAGTTTTACTTCCTATCCGAAAAGAAGGCATGTTTTAAATTTTTCTCCGCTATGAAAAATTACCAGCTCGGCCGGGGATCGAACCTGCGATCTTTGGATTATGAAGCAAACATGCAAACCACTAATCCACCGAGACTGGCTTACATCATTTATAATATTGTAAAATTATGTGCTTCGTCTAAGATGTTTTGCATATAGCTAAAATTCGACCCGACTCATTTTTAATGTTCCAGACTGTACATTGTGAATGTAAGACATGAGATGATGGTGCTACTATCTTTAATTTAAAAATAGGTTATATTTATCTTTAAATTATTCTGTTAATTATTGATCTCTTAGAATACACAATTAGTAGAATTCTGAAATACGATATAATACTAATAATTGGAGACCAACACGCAAAAATAGGGAACCAGAAAGAATTAGAAGCAACAGCTGAAAAAGAAAGCCTTCATGAAAAATCAAACTATAACGGTGATCGGCTGGCGAATTTTGCTACAAGAAACAATTTCGTAATTAAAAGTACAATGAAAAAAAGAAAAAACATATACAAAGAAACATGGAGCAGTCCTGGCGGAAACACCTTGAATTAAATAGACCATGTGCTCGTATAAAAAAAAAGCGGAATATTTAAAGCAAATAAAATCGTGCAGAGAAGTAGAAATTGGATCGGACCACTTTATGTTACGGACCAAATCAGAACAGCTAAAGCCACAGTATAAAAATAAACAACAAAACTCAAAGAAAAGTATTACAGAAACTCTAAAAAAGGAAGAAGCAAAGAAGAAATATTCAGAAACATTAGAACGAAGCCTACAAAGCAGTAACATTAAAAAAAGATAGAAAAAGAGTGGCTACAGAAAAAAACGTCAGTAATAGAGCGCAAGAAAATAATTAAAGAAGCCGAAGAAAAGCAAAAAGAGGATTGGTTGGACCACGAATGTAAAGAAGCGACAGAGGAAAGTAAAGTAGCTACAAAAACAAACGTAAGAATCCGAAAATCAATACAAGGTACTAAGAAATAAAGTTAAAACAATATGTAGGGAAAAGAAAAGAGAAAAATATAATCAGAAAATAAAAGAACTAGAAGAATTATATAATCAAAAACCCAAAGATCTTGTATAGAAGTATAAAGGAAGAAAGGAAATTATTTCAACAGCAAACAATAAGTGTAGGAAATGAAGTAGTAGAACTATGCATAAGAATAAAAAAGAGTAGAGATCTACCAACGATATTTACAGAAGACCTTCAGAAATAAATAAATGCCGATGGAATGGGAGATGGCATTAATATGACCAATTTTCAAATAGGGCACAAACAATATATAGAGAATTATAGGCCAATATCGCTCCTAAACACCAAATATAAAATATGGGCATCCTTGATTAACCAAAGAGTGAAAGAAGAATCAAAAAAGAAGATAGGAAATTACTAGGCTGGATTTAGAGAAGGGAAATCTACAATAGACCAGATATTCATATTAAGGCAAATTCAAGAAAAACGCAGATCAAAGAACATAAGAATACATTTAGATTTCAAACAAGCTTTCGACAGAGTGCAGAGAATAACGATAATAATAGAAGCAATGGAAAGCTACAATACAGTCAAGACACAATAGACTTAGTAGCAATGACCTTGAGAATAACAATCAACAAGGTGAGACACAAAAACTGTTTATTCAAAGAATTCGAAAACAAACAAGGATACCCTCTGTCGCTATACCTTTTCAATATCGTACTAGAATACACCATCAGAAAATCCCGAGTCAACACAAACAAAGATGTCATATGTGGTCCTTATCAGAGTTTAGCATATGCGAATGACGTGGTCATAATGTCTAGAACAAAGGAGCAATTAAAAGGTTTAGTGAAGAGTTTTGAAAGAGGAGCGCAAAAAGCAGGACTCAAAATTAATATAAAGAAAACACATTACATGATTATGGGGAACACAAAACAAAATGAAATTTCAGCATACTACAAATTTTCATTGCAGCATGCATTAATGTTAAATACCACGAAATCGTGTGCTCTATTAGGAAAATCAAGTGATGCTCTTCAAGTATCACCTATTAAAATTGGGGTCCCTATACTAGAAAATGCAAAGAATTTGGGAGACATTTTTCACAAAACATTTCGGTTTGGGAAGCAAGTCTCTAAATACATACAAAAAGCTTACTGTAACTTAAAAACTTATGTATCCTCATTAAGATTACTTAAGTAAAGAATTGAAGATTTTACTATGAATCTTATGGTTTTATTACAATTTAGTAATTGTGTTCCTGTATATGACCCTTGCTTGGATTATGAGACAACTCAGCATATTCAACGTGTTCAAAATTCTTGCTTGCGTCTTATTTATGGAATTCCAAAATGTGATCATATTTCGCATAAATTAGTTAATGCCGGTTAGCTTAATATCAAAAAACAGTTTTACTTACAAACAGCTCATTCTACCATAAGATAATATCTGACGAGCAGCCTCCCTATTTATATAATAAGGTACAGGACAGATGTGCACAATATAAATCTGCAGCATAGAGGTCTGTTGACTATCCCCAGACATAATATTACTTTTTACCAACGTTCTTTTACCTATAATGTCGCTAAGATTTATAACAAGATACTGTTTTCCATCAAAACACTTAATGTTAAACAATTTAAAAAAGCTCTGTTCAAAAACTTATTATTAACCGATTGATACACCAGCTCGTAAATAGTCTATGTCTTATACTGAATCCATCCCCTTGCGATTCTTTATAATTATGTACATGTATATTATTATTTAGAATAAATATTATTATTATTATTATTATAATTTGATTTGGTTAATTTATTGTTATTATAGTATAATATATATTTACTTATTACTTCTTGTATTTAGAGGTCAAAGATGAAGTCGCTTCTTTAACTAAAGAAGAAAATCAGTTAAAATCAGACAAGATAGAAGTTGATCAAAAATGTAAAACATACGATACTACCATTAATCAAAAGAAAGGAGAAATACATCAATGGAGGTCAAAGGTTTGTTAATAGGAGTGCCTGCCTGTAATAGTATATTTATTTATTGATTTTATTTCGTTTAGTTGACACAATTGAAACTACATGAAATACCCGACCAGACTGTGGATGAATTAAAAACATATAATGAAGAGGAATTAACACAAAGGGATGTACAAAATGTTCAGCGTGAATTGCACTGTAATGAAGAACAAGTGAAGGCTGCAAAACCAAATCTTACAGCTATAACGGTAAATACAATAAACTAAATAACAACATTATAATTGCGATTGTTTTTTAAGTTTACAATATTTTATGTTACTAAATAAAAGAAAGAAAAACATATGTAGGTTTACAAAATATATATCCGTACCTCAGAGCAGAAGTGTATTTAGTCACAAAAAGCAAATATTTCAGGAGCAGGGTTTAAAGATAACTTGCGAAGTTTTTTCGAGAAATATGGGTGAATGCTTCATTCTAGAAATTTTTATTAAGACATTTTGTTAGCATTACCTTAGTTGATTTAAAGGTCGTATTTTATTAACATTATTATAAAACATTTGGTCAAAAAACAAAAATAACAAACAATTTGGACTTTATACACTTCTGCTCTGAGGTACGGATATTTTTTTACACTTTAAATGCCTTTTTTAGGAATATCGTAAAAAACAATTAGTATACATTGAGAGATCTAAAGAATTAGATGAATTGTCACAAAAGAAAGCCAAAGTGAAAGAAGCTTTAGATAGTGTAAGACAAAAACGGAAAGAAGAGTTTATTACTGGATATAATATCATTAGGCTTAAACTAAAAGAAATGTACCAAATGATAACATTAGGTGGTGATGCCGATTTTGAAATGGTTGATACATTTGATCCATTCACAGAAGGCATTCAATTCAAGTAAGTTAGACCTTTTAAAGTTAAACAGAGTTTTATTATGTGATCTTACTACTATTAATTTATTTATAGTGTAAGACCTCCAAAGAAGTCTTGGAAGAACATCTCGAATCTATCAGGTGGTGAAAAAACACTTTCGTCACTTGCTTTAGTGTTTGCTCTTCATTATTATAAACCATCTCCATTATATGTAATGGACGAGATTGATGCTGCTCTTGATTTTAAGAATGTTTCTATTGTAGCCAATTATATTAAGGTGAAATTGTATTTTGTACATTATTGTATACTAATAATCAAATATGAAAACAATTTTTTAGGAACGTACAAAAGATGCACAATTCATCATAATTTCACTTAGGCCAAATATGTTTGAATTATGTCATCATCTCATTGGTATATATAAAACATTCAATTGCACAAAAACAATTTGTTTGGATCCAAGAAAATATGGTAACAAGGCACCAGTACCACCAAATCTGAACACACAAGCACCTGCAAACACTCAACAAAATCCACCACATGCAGCTACACCAGTAGTTCGAAAAACTACTGCAACAGAGGAGAATGAATCTCATAAAAATAAAAAGATTTGTTCGGCGAGCAGTTCTGACTCAACATCGTCCGCTCCAAAACCGTCAACTGAGAATGGCACTGATAGCAATGATGAGAGAACAGACTGTTCGATAATAGATACTTCATTAGTTGAAGATGATTCTGAGCAAGTACAAATGGAAGTTGATTCATGTAATTAATTTAGGGTTTTGAGAATCATGAAAACCTGTTCAGTAAAGAAAATCAATATATTCCTGTTTTAATTTCTATGCCAACAGTATTTATATTTTTGTAACATTAAAAATACGTAGGTACAGTAAAATTTAAACAAGGGCAGAGTAAAGAAAGTAGTATAAACCATTTTTTATCTTTTTACTTATTTTAGAAAGAAGTCATTGTTTGAGTTTTGTTTAATTTTAGTGTCTTAACTCTTAAGTCTGTTTATACTAGATTACATTAACTATTTTAAATAAATCTTATTACTTAAATTTTATCAGTTGTACTAAACATTTAACCTCTATTTAACTCTAAAGCTTCCTTAATTAGCCCAATATAAATTAATTCCTACCAGTAGCGGTGCAACACATGATGATGTTCTGCTTTAATGTGTGCATACGAGCATGATAGCGATATACCAGTTTGTCATGTGCCCCGAGTTTGACGTATGCACCCACCGCCACTGATGCCTACTCCTCATTAACTTATTAAAAATTTGAAACAACTGACTATTTCAGGTTCTTTATTTCCTAAAGGAGTAAAATCAGGTGCGACCTACAGTGATGATTTCGCTATATAATCTTATTATGGTGTGGAAAAAACTTAAAAATAAGATGGAGTAATTTACTTACAGAATTTACCAACAAAAAAGTTTTACGATTTTTTTAAAAATGTTCAAATTTCCGAAGCTGTACTCGTTAAATATTATAGTAACTAATATTAAACTACAGAGATATTTTTTAAACCTCAGAAAATAGAAATAGAAAATATATTCATAGTATACCTATGAAGGTATACTATGCAAATAAAAATTGTAAAAACCTTATAAAACTACTCATTGCACATAAACTATCACACACTTCCACATTTACATTTCAAAAAGTGGTTTGAGCATTGGTAAAGCGAAACATTAATAATTTAAAAATTCATCTACAGAGTAAAAGGTTTTTTCAGTTTCTAAAGTTAACAACTTGTGTTTTAAAAGTCATATTGACCAATCTTGTTAAAGCATTTGACACCAACATGGCTAGGAGAATTCTGGCCCACAACAAGCCTAGATAAAGGTTGATATATAGTATTATGTCTGTTTCTGGTCTCTTAATGTGTGAATGTCACTATTTGTTTGAAATTATTCTTTGTTATTATGAATGAACATTATAAGTTGATAAAAAATATATGAACTAGGTAAGGTAAGTATTTGTAGATTCTAAAGAAGTCCGTGAAGCTAGCACAACCATTACAGCACAATCAAATAAAACCTTTGTAAATATTTGGTACTCATTAATTACTAAAAAGAAAAATTTATTACTGTTGCGGTTTAAAAATAGCATGGGGTTGTTCCAGCCTCACAGTGAAGCTAGCATAGCCGCACCAAAAATACAGCACAATCCAATAAAAACAATGTCAATATTTATTAAACATTGATTACTAACTAATGGCACAAAATACAAATTTATTACTGCTGCCAAAAAAAAACATATTACTATTAAAACACCTACAAATGTATTTAACGTGGAATTTTCCATTCTGAATAAAAGAGGACGGGACTACAATTTATTACTCCAGTACAATCGACAAATTATCATTTATATCAACAAATCTGATTAGTCAGAACCAGATTCTAGCATGTATCGACATAATTACCATGCCCAAATTAGTTAAAACAAGCAAATACACCTAATGTGGGAATTTCCAATCTGAATAAAATAGGACAATACTACAATTTATTACTCCAGCACAACCGACAAATTATCGTTTATATCAACAAATATGGTTAGTCAGATCCAGATTCTAGCATGTTTTGACATAATTACCCTGTTCAAATTCGTTAAAACACATGCAAATACACCTAGTTCGGGAATTTCGAATCTGAATAAAAGAGGACATGGCTACAATTTATTACTCCAGCACAATCGACAAATTATCGTTTATATCAATAAATCTGATTAGTCAGGACCAGATTCTAGCATGTTTCGACATAATTATCTTGTCGAAATTCGTTAAAACACATCCAAATACACCTAATGCGGGAATTTCCAATCTGAATAAAAGAGGACAAGACTACAATTTATTACTCCAGCACAACCGACAAATTATCGTTTATATCAACAAATCTGATTAGTCAGGACCAGATTCTAGCATGTTTCGACATAATTATCTTATCGAAATTCGTTAAAACACATCCAAATACACCTAATGCGGGAATTTCCAATCTGAATAAAAGAGGACAAGACTACCATTTATTACTCCAGCACAACCGACAAATTATCGTTTATATCAACAAATCTGATTAGTCAGGACCAGATTCTAGCATGTTTCGACATAATTATCCTGTCGAAATTCGTTAAAGCACATCCAAATACACCTAATGCGGGAATTTCCAATCTGAATAAAAGAGGACGAGACTACAATTTATTACTCTAGCACAACCGACAAATTATCGTTTATATCAACAAATCTAATTAGTTGGACCCAGATTCTAGCATGTTTCATCAAGATTACCCTGTCCAAATTCGTTAAAACACATAAAAATACACCTTATGCGAGAATTTCCAATCCGAATAAAATAGGACGAGACTACAATTTATTACTCCAGCACAATCGACAAATTATCATTTATATTAACAAATCTGATTAGTCAGGACCAGATTCTAGCATGTTTTGACATAATTACCCTGTCGAAATTCGTTAAAACACATGCAAATGCAGCTTATGCTGGAATTTCAAATCTGAATAAAAGAGGACGAAACTACAATTTATCACTTCAGAACAACCTACAATTTATCCTTTATATCAATAAATCTGATTAATCAGAAAGAGATTCTAGCATGTTTCGACAGAATTACTGTCGAAATTCGTCCATTAGTAAATTTACTGGGTTTCAACTTAACTTTGTGAGAACCAATCACAGCAGTGCTTTCTTGCGGGAATAATTCAAATCACTCCTCTCAATTTTGAGACAAAGTATAGGTAGTTATAACTAAATAAAAGTGGGATACTTAAATCGAATTAGTGTACATTTTCTACTACAATTGATATCTCGCAAATAAAATAAAATTTTTAATGCTTATAGGCTTGTATTGATTATTGCAACATTACATGCTACGATATTTCAAAATCAAATCCAAATTGATTGACATTTTTATAGAAGCAAGAAATTTATATAAAAATTAAAAGGCGGTAGGATAATCTATGGCTAGATGTTGTCTCGTGTTGTGATTAAGCAACAAATTAGTTTCCATTAGCGTTTGTTGATGAGTATTGTAGAACTTTACGTCTCTTTTAGGAGCCCGTAACATTTTACAGGGCTGTAACTGTAACTTTTCATTTAGTTAGTTACTATAAATGCCTATAAAGTGTCATTTACATAGAAAGTGAAAATAATAGTATATTATTATCAAGGGCTTAATTGAGTGTTTTGTAGCCCGCAGAGTCAGTCAGCGCTTGAGGCGAAAGCCAAAGCTGCTTAGACGATAAAGGACTCTAAAACACTAATTAAGCCCGAAATGCATATGTTAGTTTATGTATGGTCTAAGTTTCAATTAATATTTAATTTTAAAATAAAAATAATTTAAAAAATGCACTTACTTCAAGTAGGTAGGTGTAGTGGTCTATAAAACTGTAACACTCTTTTTAAAATAATAACAAAAATTCTGTTTAATCGTCTATTAACAAGAGAAATATTATTTACATACACTAATTTAATCTTAACTAATTATTTAATACTATAATTATAAACTGTTAACGAACTTAAATGCTAGATAGTGTAACAAGAGAGAAAAAGAAAGAACCTCTTTTCGAGCAACAAATGGTGTGTTCTATCGCATTCGAGAGAATGACGCATCGCGCGGGCATGTGAACCAGACGCGGTTTATTCTGGTGTATTCTAGAAATACATGGTATGTTCGGGCGACTTCTGGAACGTTTATAGGATGGTATAAAGTCGACGTCGCGGAGAAAAGCGGTAGTCAACAGCGAGTCGTTAATTGTGTTTCACAAAATAAATAGTAACTGTATAGATAAATGTTATATTAGAAATTCATAATCTGTAAATAATAGTTTTAATGGTCTATAATCATAGCGTTAATTTATAGTGTATTTATTAGTGTATAGAAATAAATATTTGTTTGTGAATAGACGATTTAAACAGCACTTGTGTTATTATTTGAAAAAGAACGTTACAATATTTACAAACTTATTTGAGGACTATTTATTATTACAGCATTTAATAAACATTTATTTATTCACTAATGTTTGACTACTAATTACACAAAGCACATTTATTCGATTCACTGGTCGAACACTAATTGATTGTCTTCTATCCGCGATGACGATTTATATCTCCCATATAAACGTTTTAGAAAACACGAACATACTCGTGTATTGTACTGTTTGAAACCTGCCCGCCGATGTGTCATATATCTCATTGTAGATGGACCGGGAATCTTCTAGCATATTTGCCGCGGCGTATAGGGTGTTTTCCCATTTGTTACAATACTGTTAAACTGTTATTATTATGTAGACGGTGTAAACAAGGGTAGCTATTTCTCTAGCGGTTTCTAAACACTTTTTAGCGGTCTCTAGAAGGTTTTACATAAATAATATTAACTGTGTAATAAGCTCTCTTATGTTTCAACTTGCCAAGATGACATAAACATTTGATTGATACAATAGGTTTGTTTATTTGTCTTACTCGACCAGTTCTGAGTAAAAAAAGTAATGTTGTAGCATTTCTTTGCACCAGATTTCTGCTCTATCATTGTTAATCTGTATTACAGTGGACATTGAATATTATATCCAAATGGTTTTTGACAATGCTAATCATAATATTCGCACTCATAATGGATTTGACACATTTCACACCATGGAAGGCATTATGTCAGGAGGCATCACACCTAAGTGAGGTTTCTGATGCATCAGTCAGGAACTGATGCATCAGTTCATCGTCCGGCCACAAGGGACTTCCATGAGGCTTCCGTGAGTGGTGAGCGTGCTCTCGGTTTTCTGTCAGTGAAACCATACACATACTTTTCTCCTGATCTGAATGGGTATTGCTCCTTGTCAGAAAAGGAGTTAAATGATAGCAGCGTCCCAGAAGCTCGTTCCTAGAATATTTGGTGGTATTCTGGCATGTGGAGCTGTGCATGCCCTCACCCTTTACCCTTTTATTTACTTTCCCACTGTTTACCCCCTTAGCTGTTACGTAATATTTGAATACGAGTTCACTTTGATTTCTACGATTCTACGAGTGTACTTCGCAGTATTATTCACATTATTAAGACGAGTAAAAATAAAAAACTTTCTAGCTCAATTTTAAACGATTTTGAAAGCGTCCCAGGAAAATTCCAGGTTTTCCTGGATATCTCGGCCATCCCAGATGGGAGGATGTGGAACTTTGTTGAGTTGAGGTCATCTACGAACATACCTGAATACACTGGAAAAGGTCCTACTTTAATTGTTATTATAAATGTTCGGGTAAAAATCTAAATTGGCCTTGTGGCACGTACCACTAGTATGCGTAGGGAATATATAAATTAAATGTGTTGTTCAATTACTCACATACTCATATCAAAAGTACGTGAAGGTTATAGTAATGATGAATGTGGGTCATTCTTTCTGAACTCAACCACAGGCTAGATTCAAAAATTGGTTCAACTTAGAAAGGCCGGTGGGGGCTTGTTTTAAAGTTTGAAACCTCTACTTTCGAATGTCACGTCTCCTATATGAAAAAAATTTATATTTGACCCCTAAAACAGGCTAAAAACGTATCCAGTTTCACAGATTTTTTTTTAAAGTTGAAAAAATATATATATATAATCTTTAACCTCATATACCTTTCGGTGTTGAGGCGTCAGACACACCGAGCCGCAGAGTGGATATGTGCGTGTGAGACGAGGCAACGGAGCCATATAGGCAAGTACACTGCGCTCGTGGTTTACCCATCCGAGTCCTGACCGACACAAACTCGACTTAACTGAGTTGAAAAAAATAATTTTTTTTTAACGGCATCGCATTCTTCGTCTTATTTTTACTCAATGAATACGAAAAAATTACATGAATGAATTACAGATCGATTTAAAGAGATTTTTAAAATTACTGTTATAGGTGTTGCCTATCTATGGGCTTGAATAATATTAATTAAAACCTTCTAAAATGATGAAAATTTTCAAAATCATTTTAAGTCGGTCTGTAATTTTTTTTCGTATTTATCGAGTAAAAATAAACATTTTTTTACTCTCATCATTTTTTTTTCTATCTGACGCATTTTCGATGAAAAGAATGAGAAACTTTCAAAAATGGTAAATTGTTCTCAATTTTGCTCGAAATTGAAGCATTTTAGGTAAAAACGCATTGGACAAAATTTATGTATTCTTTGACGAACAATGCGATGCCGTTAAAAAAAATTAAAAAAATATTTCTTTTTCTAATTTTTTCAACTTTTAAAATTTTCTTTGGAGCTGGATACATTGTTACCCTGTTTTAGGGGTCAAATATAATTTTTTTCATATAGGAGACATGTGACATTCGAAAGTAGAGGTTTCAAGCTTTAAAATGAGCACCCACTGGCCTTTCTAAGTTGAGCCAATTTTTGGATCTAGCCTGTGGTTGAGTTCAGAAAGAATGACCCATATATATATCAAAAGGATGTATTTTTCACGTACAAATTTTAACGTGCTAAAGATTTACCGCTGGGCACGTAATTATTATATGCTATTCGGAATTGGGTACGTAGTTTTCACTTCAATTTTTATTCTAGCGCTACTTAGGATGGTAGAATAAAGTAGATGGTAAAATTGAAACAAATAATAAATATCAGTTGTAAGCTTCTTAGTTTTTTATTTTAATAAGTAATTTAGTGTAGTAGTAAGTAGTAATTAATTAATTGTTTCATACATAATAAAGATTGAACATATCAGACAACATTGCTTTAATAATTTGTTTCTATGGGTTAAACAACCATAAAATAATAAAAATCATTGCCAGTGGTGACACTTATAAAAATAAATCACGGCTAATCCTCATCTTATCACAAAGTGAATGGATAATAATATAGGAGACCATAAATGCACATATTTAAAAATTACTAGGAAGAAGTAGGTACAGTTCTAGTGATAGAATTGGGATGTCACTCCGTCGTAATAGTACAAAACTATTAAATTAATACAGTAATAATAAATTAATAACACTGATAATACCAAATAGACACGAAATAATTAAAAACTCAAAAATAGTAAAACCTAAAATCAATTTAAAAAAAAAGTTAGCTTTGTAGAATCCTGTACCGGTATTTTAGCCTTTGCTTGTTTTTACTAAAAGATGTCGCGCCGATCGTAAAAGTTTTATTGTTATCAAAGCATCATGTTTTGACAGTTGTAATCATGCTTTTTGTGTTTAGATTATTTTTCTAATTATATTTATTGGAATACAATTAGAATTTTGGAAAACGTTAGAAGATTTTTATTTTATAAGTAAAACATTAGATTACTTTACTTTCACCGTGTTAAAATAAAGTGTAGTGTACATATTTTTGTAAAACTTTAATGCGAGTTAACCTCAAAGTAAACTTTTTAATCATATTTACACTTAATTAAACAATTAAAGTGGACAAAGTTATAAGTAGTTTTAAGTGCTAAAATGGGGAAGGTAGAACAGCATAATGAGGGAGTACCAGATATTTCCCCAGAAACAGAAGCAAGCAAACTTCTGGAGGCGGCTCTTCTTCAGATGGATGGAATAATATCAGGTATGTTGTTATCGCTGTTAATTTTTTATGCTTTATTAATAAGTACTTCCTTCTTATCGTTATCTAGCTGTAAATCTATCTTTTTACAAAAATAACATCGTGGTTATTATCTATTCTAAGAATAAACACGTGTGTAATTAATCCTGTTCTTACTATCATGGGGATTGTCTATGAATAAGTTTGTCGTATTCTATTTCCGAAGGGATTTGTTACTTAAATGATAAATCATTAAAATTTCAGTGTTTTAATTAAATCTCGATAAAGAATATACTATTATTACCGAGGTTAACTTGTGGCGTCCGTAGGACTGCCAAGAGGCGTAATATTAATTATTCTCTTTCCCTCTGACGAGATTTGTTGTGGTTCTAAATATAGTAAACACAGTAATGTTGAATTGATATTATTACTACTATTACAACTACTATTACTCGTAATGACGGCGTGTATCCGCCCAAAGGGTATTCTATTTGAAATGCAACAGTTGGATACATATAATTTTCTTATGTTGCAATACTGTAAAAATATAAAAAAAACATTTTTAGATTATGTCAAATGCCATATAGGTTATGTATTGCTCTAATAGGGTTATTAAGGGTATTTATTTGATACATTCCACTAGATGTATGCGTTTTTACAGTAACAGATACACTTACCAAAGAACGAGAGGGATATTTAAAGCACTTAAATACGAACGCAAAGGGGGTTTCGTTAGAAAAGACTTTACAAAATCAGGTAAAATCTATAAAATCTTCCTGTCAGGTGACATAAATAGCACTATTTTTACATAAATATAGCCAACTCTTCAGTAACTTTAACTGTCTGTAACCTAACATTCTAACATTCTAACCTCAAAATAGTAATTACGTATTGGCGCCGCGCCGCGATTTTCTTTTAGATTTTCATTCTCTAAAGTCTTAAGGTATCAGGGCAGACGCTAGCAGTTTCGCCGCCCCGGCAAAAAGGTAAAATGCCGCTCTTTTATGACAAAAATTAAAAGAGATAACCTAAACCCTTCCCACGCTTAGTAGTAAAATAAAACGTGAGCAAAAAATTGGTATTAAAAATGTTGAAGTTTTGATTTGCCAAAAATACAAATTTGTAAGTAGTAAGAAGAATTAAGAGTCCTTAAAAACAAGGTGCCACTCGCTCCATATTCCTTGTCTAAATAAGAAGGGTAAAATTATCTCTCATAGGAGGTGTATCCTACTGCATGAAACACCAAAATGACCAAGCAATTGACGGATTTGAGCGTTTTTCCAAAAGCATCCTGTAGAAGCTATAAAAATATTTGTTTAGAAAAGCTGCCTATTTTTTTAATTATTACCTACTCACCTTACTTTTGCAACACACTTTATGACAATTTTCAAAAACTCACGGCAGATAATAATTGTATGTAACGCACTCTACTTCACTAGTAACCAACCTGTAAGGCAATTATTGCATAAATAAAATAATCGCCTCTTTTCCTTTTATAATAGTAGCGTAAAAATCGTGTCACAGCTTGTCATGACTGGTTTTTCGCGACCCCATACGCATACATGTTCCGACAAATTAAAACACACGGTAAAAAACTCTTTTACAGCACTTTGTATGTGTGTCCATTTATTTAAATTATAATAAAGAGGGTCATTTTTTATTTTATACATTTTTAAGCGGGAATTTATTATGCTTGTGAGCGATTTCCTTGAAATATTTTGATATTTTATCTATATTGCTCTGTATTTTTGGTTCGGTTTTAAATTTGGTCTTTAATACACGAAAACTCTACTCATCTTTCAAAACGTGTTTTTATTTAAAAACTACATACCTCAACCTTCTTATGTCGTTCTCATGCTTGAGGATTTTTGAAGTGAGTGGGTACCTATACTTAAAAGTTCGTAAAACATATTAAAAGCAAATTTTATTAAAATTCCACCTTTTAATTTTTCATAAGTATTCAAATGAATCTTGGTTTAATCATTTTCTTCATAAACTAGTTAATTTTACAGCTCATTTGCCGCCTCCTAAGGTTGCCGCCCCAGGCAGGGGTCCGGATTGCCCGCCCCTAGCGCCGGCCCTAAAGTTATTCAACATCCTAATATCATTGGTATTTAATTATCATTTTAAATACCTGTTTTTGTAGTTGTACACCGTCCACATTTTAGTTTGGCAGCAAACCGAAACGCAGATCATCTGGATAAAGTTTCTCCAATACAGTTGGGATCAGGATGTATCTATAACATTAATTAGAAAATTATAAATATAAAATTAAAAAGTGCCAAACAATATTTTTAGATTTATTTAACTTAACTTATTATTTATTCACTATAACAGGATTCGACAGATGGCGCCACAATACGAAAACTGTCAAAATAGTATATTAAAGAACAAGTTTTATAAGGGTTGATTTGGCGCACGAATCCCAAGTTAGAAAACGAGCCGCAGGCGAGTTTTTCTATGGGACGAGTGCGCTAATGCCCTTATAAAACGAGTATTTTATGCTATTTTTTCTAATTTGCGCCCCCTTTTTTCTTATTTTAATACAAAAAAAAAATATTTTGGTCGTCTAGAGAATTTTGTGTTAGTTGGTAACAGTTGGTAACACTCGGCGCCCACTTGAGTTTTTGAATCATTTGTCATCATCCGTCACTTCAAATAAATTAGTTATTACTTTTTGTACTTTGCGTTTATATCAAGGCTCATTCAGAGCCGAAAGTAGTGCTGAACTAGCTCATTTGAGTTTCGAATTAGAACTAGTGTAATTTAGTTTTTCGAGGTTGTCAGTCATGAACCATGACAAATGAAATGTCATTGAAATCATTGTTAAATTAAAATTTGAATTTTCAAATGTCAAAATTTAACATTTATCGATTGTTGGTACCAACCACGATAAAATTGCCCAAATTTTAAAAGTGCGAATTTTTATTTTAAAACGGATAGAATTAGTAAAAAAAGAGGTGCAAAATACAAAAAATAGTATAAAGAACTCGTTTTATAAGGCATTTATTGCACTCATGCTTTAAAAAACTCCCGCTACACGGTCGTTTTTTACACTAGCATTCGTGCAATAAATCATGTCGTATAAAACTTGTTCTTTAATATACTATTTGTTACTTTATTAGTGTTACAAATAAATAAAATATGAGCGAAGACAACTTAATTTGCACTCTGCCCGAAATTCGCGAAAAAAAGCAAAGATGATAAAATCGATGATACGTGTCTTGTTTATAGTACCATAAAATTACAAACATGAATTGGACTTACTGATTTGTCCAAGCAGATTTGATGTAGGTACGAGACTTGTTTATGTTACTAATTAGGAATATCCAAAACCTAACCTTCTTTCCAAGTAAAAATAGACCATAACTTCAAGTGAAATTTCATGTAAGTAACAATCAACAAACAGCGAACCAATTCAACGATATTAATTAAAAATTTATCGGAGGTTGACAATTTTGACAGATACTTGCAGTTTGAAGTTGTCAAATTCCACGCATTACCTATCCAACCCTTAAAAACTAAATAACGCTATAATTCAGTAAAGTACAGTGTACTTTTATAGATAGCATAAACGACTCCTACTGATAGACGTTAATAAACGTATTACAAACGCAAATTAGAAAAACAAATTTTTTTCCCATCGCGATCGGCCGTATAAGAGATATTGGTTTCTCAAATCAAGGAGACCGTGAAAATAATAATATACAATAGATTTACTCTAAGCAGCCATTCATGTCAGAATGAGGACGTAACCCGGAAACGGAATTTTACAAATTGTAATAATATCATTATCATACAGTTCAGAAATTAAAAGAAAATTGAAAGAAGTTGAAAAATTGAAATAAACTATTAAAGGAAATGTGTCGTTTTGTTTGATGGTAGGAAAAACAGTGCACATAACTCGCTGGAAAGTGTCTTTCTCACTCTCGTGTGATATCCGCACTAAGCACCCATAGATTAACCTGCCCTATTAATTTTACAAATTGTAATAATACCATTATCATACATTTTAACAATGAAAAAAAAAATTGAAAAATCACTTTAAAATTATTATAATAACTTAAGTACTCTTCTTTGTTGTAATTTAAGTTGAAAAATTGAAATAAACTATTAAAGGAAATGTATCGTTTTGTTTGGTTGTAGAAAAAATAGTGTATATAACTCGCTTGAAAGTGTCTTTCGCACTCTCGTGTGATATCCGCACTCGGCTGCGCCGTGGGTGTTTACATTCGCGATCCGGCGAAATATGTTCCTCACTTTCAGTGCTCGGGATGTAATTTGCTATTTCTTGCATCTTTGAATAAGCTTTCAACATTCTTGTCATTTTTAACGCGTCTATGACACTTTCTTCTCGCTTTTTAAAAATACCTACTACAAATAAAGTACTTTTTGCAACTTATATAAATTATTATTTCAGATTTTCCAAGTGTTCAGTTTTTGTTTAGGGTTCGCTCTGTAAGAAACTAGAGAAGTTGCAATAAGCAAGGGTCGAGTGATTACGAAAATGTATTTCCCCTAGCTGCTGTAAGAGGTAGAAAGTTAATTTTAAAGTCTTTTAAATGGCCTTTTATATAATATATCAGCTCGCAGTAATATCAGACATTACTTGTAAAATCGTTGTAAAACCCGTCAGGTAAACAAGAGTGATACACCTATGCGCTGTCTTAGGTTGGGATGCACTAAGAGATATTTTGCAGACGGTCAATCAGATGTAGTGCAAGCAACAGAAAGGGCCTATTAAAATGCGCACTGTACATTGGCAGCTTGGGTGAACGACCAAGCAGTTGTTCGTGGTGTCGGACTTCACTAGTATTCGAGACTAGACCCAGGAAGACAGAGACCTGGGCAGTCGTTAGAGGTGTCAGGGAGCACTAGGATCCGAGACTAGCTTGGGTGCAGTCCACACGGCGTTCAGCCATAAAACTGGCTGTTGTCTACCCAATCTCAGGTTTAGCCTGGGTAACGGATCGCGATGTCAGAAATTAATGTGTGGTAGAGTTACACGCAAGTGTTTCTCGACGATGACTCATAAACGTTGCGGAGGAAGCTCTGCTAGCATGAGGGAAATGCTAGGGTGTGGGTGGATTTGATTATTCTTCTTGATCTGTTATGGTGCTAGTCACCCGCTGACAGACCTAGTTAAATGGAGGAATCGAAGTAAGGTTTATCGCGGGCATGGGGTTCGCCCGCTGACCCGTAAGAAACTGCATGTCACCGGGTAGTGTGTTGGAGATGAAAGTATATGAGGGTCATGCTTAGGCTGTGCAGTCTCAGTCGTATGATCCTTTAAAACCATCTAGAGCACTATGCTTAGGGGGCGTTGATGCGAATATATAGCCTCTCACTTCAAGACAACTTCACCCTATACCGAGATTCTACTTCGGTAGACTCGAAACGCAGCTCGGCAAGGGCACACCAGGCCTATAACTGGGAGATCGGGGTGACAAAACCATAGAAAATCAAGTCTCGGTACATCTGAGGTTGGATTCGATTGGGCAGTGCACTTCAGTCCTAATGATGTTCGTCCCTTGGGATGGACCCCGACGGATGAGCACGTTTATAGCTCCGGTACTAGCCTGAAGAGCTAGTAGAGGGTGGATAGGCAACCTCGCTTCCACCATAAGTACTGGTAGCATATGCTTTGCAAGTGTGCACTGATTAGGCGTATCTCAACCACTTCCTATTCGAAGGATTTCGGAATTCTGTATAATGGCAGCAGCCTTGCCATGCCACGTATCCATACCGTAAGGGCGGCGCACTGTGGTGTAAAAGTCGAAAAACCGGCGCATCGGGTTTATCTCAACTAACAATGCTCGCCAAAATACCGTTCTTTCCCAATGTTTGATCTGTTTTGTAGGAATAACGACAATTAAAATAAAATTTCCACTTGTGCAAGAAAAAATCTCGATACCATTTGGTTTTTGTTAAATTATTATCTAAAGAATGTTTTATTGCACTTTTTATGTTAAATTTTAAATAAACTATAAATTGCAGTAGTAGCTTGAAAGATTATTAACTCAGGTAGGGGGGTCGAGGAGGATCTGAAATTTTCAGGAAATCTTCACCAAAGATGCTTCTCTTTGATGTATAAATTAGAACGCAGGAATCGACGAGAATCGGAACTTATGACATATTATTCATATGATATGATTATTGACATATATCGTAATAAATGCAAGCGAAATAACTGTAAGATAGGCTAAGACTACTTACCTAGCAAATCTAAACCCATATTTTCAACTGGCAAATTAACCACTTCTGCTTAACGGGGGTACAATTAATTAACGCACAACTCTACTTCTTTTAGGCGTTACGATGATATGACCAAGTAAAGGGGGTGCTATTTCAGTACGTGGCTACTTATGAATTCCAAGGTCGTGCATAGAAGATGCCCCTATTCATTCTCAATAACACCTGACATATAATTTAAGAATTCCAAGAACTTGATTTTCTACCCTTATGCGCCGTTTTTGTGAGTTTTACACCAGTGTGCGGCGGTGTAAAAAGTTCCGTCACTTTCGACTCAACACCTAAAGCTTAAATATTTAACGAAATAAAAGTTCCTGAATGCACTTCTTCTGTTTTGGTCCTTAAAGGTGAAGCATGAAGTTGCACCTATTGCAGTTTATACAAATACGTGCTGGAAATAGCATTCAATTTTTCAAAATTCAAAATGCGTTTTTCTCGAAAACTAGCGAAAAAAAGCGATCACGTGTTGATAAGGAAAATATGTTCTAAATTATTACACGTACCCCCTATTACGAGGTTTCTAGTTATATCAGTTACACCCTGTATAATAAATAGCCAAGCTCCTCAACAAATTATAAATGGACACGAATTTAAAATTAAAAATTTCAGCATTTTTAGAAACACCTGATTTGGATATAATGTTATTTAGTTTCGAAATATGCTATACTAACTATCTGTAACTATCTTTCTATCCATGTACATACACATCGCATGAGATTGTGTAATGGCCCGCTGACTTGTTCGCTTGATTTTAAATATTTAACAAACCAAAGTTGCTACAGCACTACCACCCTTACAAATAACAAATTTCATGATTCAAAATATAGTACAAATATTTTATCATCTTCATTATTTAAATTTATTCTTAACCTTGAGCGTAGGAGTGACGGATGTACCCATGATAGAAAACAAATGTTTAGTTTTGTAAAAACCTCCCTGAAAATGACTAACCAGAGTAAATACATTAATGTTCAAGTTCAATCAACGATTAAATTGTTATTAATGTCTATTACAACGAGTTTTTGATTTAACTCAACAATACATGCTAATAAATCAATTTATAAAGCCGATAAAGTTTGCGTATTTATGCAATGTAATCCAAACCAGTATATAAAAACATATCTCATTGACATAAAACATCAAAAGTAAGTGAAATTTAGATAACCATAGAAGCTTATGTATAACTAGAAAAGTATAAAATAAATACAAACGAACCACTGCACTGTAATCGTCTAATCCGAATTTCTATGGTGTAGCATCCCCATAAGCGATTGCAATAAAATAAAGAAGGCCATAATTTTGCCCAAGTTATACCCAGTTTTGACCAATAGTTGTTATATTTTGCCCAGCCCCCCTTAACTCGTGAGTCAAAAGCCGAGTTTCTATGGTGTGGCACCCCCATAAGCGATTGCAATACAATAAAGTAGACCATAATTTTGCCCAAGTTATGCCCAGTCTTGACGAATAGTTGTTTTACTTTGCCCAGCCCCCCTTAACTAGTGAGTCAAAAGCCGAATTTCTATGGTGTGGCACCCCCATAAGCGATTGCAATACAATAAAATAGTACGAATGCAGGGTACTAAACGCATCACAGGGTATCTATAACGCACTACACACGTCTTAAACAATATCTGATCTTGAGATTAACTTTCAAACTTCGTTCTCGTGCGATATAGGCATCATATCCACCCTTGTTGCACAAACTACTATTTTCTACTCCTACCTGTAAATCACCCGTTTTCTTCACGTTTCGCGCAATGGAAATGTATGCAATTCCAGTAAGGTGTACGGATATAATTTCATATCCGTACAGTGTACGGATATGAAAACAACCAATCAACGTAATAAATAAATACGTAGAGAATAATTCTTTTTTAATTTTCTTTATAAAACAAAATTTAAAATAATAATTTTCTATTCGAAAATGTTAATTTCTGCAAAATTTTAATAATTCTCTTGAAAATTCTACAATGACAGGGGGATTTTACAAACCATATTTTATCATGGATAAAAGCATAGGTTAATCCTTATGTTAGGGTTTAGGTTACATATTTAATTATTTATTGTATCATTGTGTCTTCACTTAATTACGTTATAAATTTAGGTTAATAATTATGTTATTGTACAAATTTGTTGTTAAGTACACTTATTCGGCTATGTTCGCCTATCGTCGACTTAAGCATGTTTGGGGCGCATAGCTCAAGGGTTACTTGTCAGGGAGAGGGGTAGAACAGTACATTTTTTACTCACTTGTATATAAGTTGCTGTCCTGTACAGTCCAACAAAAATCATTAGCTCAAATAAAATTATTATACGTTCAACTAAGAAGTGTTTTTTATCTTTTAATCACCTTATATTCGATTGATCCCAAGGAGACATGCAATCTATTTTGTAATTGTTTTGCTTAGTCAAAGAAAAAAGATACTGTACAACTTGGGTGGAATGCCTATATCGCCCTCGGACGACTGAGGCACTTCGCCTTCGGCGTCGTGCCTCAAACTTCGTCCTCGTGCGATATAGGCATCATATCCACCCTTGTTGCACAATAGTAGTTTGTGCAACAAGGGTGGATATGATGCCTATATCGCACGAGGACGAAGTTTGAGGTACGACGCCGAAGGCGAAGTGCCTCAGTCGTCCAAGGGCGATATAGGCATTCCACCCAAGTGTACAGTATCTTTTTTCTTCGACTAAGCAAAACAATTAGAAAATAGATTGCATGTCTCTTTGAGAAATTGAATACGTATAAGGATTAACCTATGCATTTATCCATGCTAAAATATGGTTTGTAAAATCCTCCTACCATTGTAAAATTTTTAAGAGAATTATTAAAACTTTGCAGAAATTAACATTTTCGAAAAGAAAATTATTATTTTAAATTTTGTTTTATAAAAAAAATTAAAAAAAGAGTTATTAACCCAGCTGTGTCTACTATACTTATTATAAAAGTAGGTTGTACTTATTTAAATGATTTAATATTTATGTATTTTTAATTATAAAAGTATAATTGTTAAAGATACAATTTCACAAATCACGTTATTTTCAAATGCTTTAAGTGTTATTGAAAGAAGGAAACATTGATTTAACTTACTTTTACTTCTATATTTATGACAGGAGTTGTCAATAAATTATTTATAACTAAAGAAGTGTGAAATTGGACCACGTTGATTGGCTGTTTTCATATCCGTACACTGTACGGATATGAAATTATATCCGTACACCTTGCTGGAATTGCATACATTTCCATTGCGCGAAACGTGAAGAAAACGGGTGATTTACAGGTAGGAGTAGAAAAACTACGATTCCTTCTCCCAATAGACTAATAAGGGCGAGTCGTATAAATGTGGTTTAACTTTAAACTTGGTTTAGTTGCCGCAGTAACGATTGTCGGAACAATCGTTGCCTTGGATTTTGACCATAGTTTAAAGTGAATCTGTGTTTATACAACCAGCCCTAACTCAGGTTTAAAATTTGATAGAGCATGAGATAAACAAACTATAAAAATCTTTTTGATTCTTGCACCTGGAAGGAAAGAAACTTACTACCATTGCACTTGGAATTCTGCAGCTGGACAAACAGCAATTTTAAATTCTGTATATAAAGAAAATAAAAGTATGCTTGCATAAACATCAACACAAATAAACACATAAATAAATTGAAACACAGATATTTTATTTTTATTAACAATAGATAAAATTGTTATGCAAAGAGAAAAATAACAATTGCTTAAAATAAAAATATAGAAATAAGAAGAAAATCTTCGTTGAGCTTGCTCAAATGTGTTTTGTTATGATTGCCACCTGACATGGTGGTTGCAACCGATCTCCATTTGAACAAACTGACATCAAATAAATTTATCAGATAAGAAAAATATTTACAAGTACTAACCTCCCTGGACTGCTATGTATGTCGTATATTGGAGGACAATAACAGTAGTTAAATACGTGTTAAATACCGATACTCCTTGAAATCGAAAGTAACTGACAATAGTCAATCTATGTAGTTCTTAACCAAAAAATGATTAGTCAATGGATAGATCTGCTTCTGTAACGCTAAAGAAATCTTCCTATCCAAATTAGCAGGGGAAATATCCAGAGAACCAGGAAAACGCTGATAACTTTAAAACTGTTTACTTTTAGATAGAACATACATATACACATGAGTTGGTAGGAAATGAAAAACTAAATCACATAAAATTTAAATATACAGGGTGTTTCATTAAAAATAAAAAAGTTGATAGTAGCCAGACCAGTATGACTCACCCTGCATATGTTATACAAAACTATTATAAAAATTAAAACATGTTTTACACTAAACTTTGATATTCAACCTTTTTTCGTAATAAATAAGCTCATCCAAATAAGAGATTTAATATGCACCGCAACTAACTTAATCTAAAAATAAAAAAGGGGAAAAAACAAAAATCTTAGAAACAAATGAAAAATGGCGCGCATCGTGGTCACAATTTAATGTAGATTCGAAATATGTATAGATATACAGGGTGCTTATTTAAGATTCTAAAGTTGATGTCATTTCCGGTGAAACCAGAAATCTAAAACTAAAGGCTGCATTACCGAAAGATGCGTATTTGTATGTGAATTCACTATTGGAAATTTGGTAGGTAGCGGTTGAAATTTAAGAAATTTTTTGATGTAACATGTGATCATTGTTACCCAGTATAGAATTCAAAACAGTGGCCGTTCTGAATACAAAAAAATCTTATTAACCGAGAAAAACACCGAAAATATGAAGACCAATGGCAATGGAAATACAGACAAAAGGAAGTACACTCTGCCCTGCTAAGCGAAAAGGTCGTATCTGCAAAACTGCAATGTAGAAATGTACTATGTAGAATGTTAATGTGAGCTAAGAAAAGATAAGGTATATTTCTGAGTTGATGTTTTGCAGATACGACCTTTTCGCTTATTAGCAGGGCAGCATTATTCTGTTATTCTTTATACTTAATTATTGGAATTAACAGGAGTTAATTCCAAAAGAGTTTAATATTGGAAAACTTGAACCCAAAAATGCACAATGCATACTAGCGACATGCGACATCCAAATCAAACTTTCGGTGCGCTACTGGTTAGGCACATTATTTTTTTACCACTTAACAATTGAAATACTTGATTTTATTTGCTTCAATGACATTTTCATGATAGTGGTGGTGGTTCCACTTTATTTTCTGCGATTATAACTACCGGTTTATGAATCTTCTAAATTTTAGTGTTTTCCCATTTCAATAATAAATATACCATTTATCTATACTTTATTATAATTATATTCTATAATAATTTACTATTTACAAACATTTAAATGTTACATATTCTTTAAATTATTTATTTTTTCGATTTTAAATATTAAATTAATATCGTCGACGGGGATCACATCTCATCCCTAATCGGCATAGGCAACCAGACCAAAAACTGGTCATGATACAAGGTCTTTCATCTGCTACATGTACTTGATTTTGGCTGATTATTGGTTTATCACTTGTTTCGAATGATCTTCGGTTCCTATTGACTCTTTGAATAAATCTCCTAGGAAGCGTTATTTGTGATCTTGAAATTTAAAAAAAATACTAAATAAATTAGGAAATTATTAAATTCAAGGTAAACTTACCTAAGAGATCCAGTTTCTTCGTGTCCATATATTTCAGCCAGAAAGATGAAGCTTATTAAAATTAAACAAAATGCACAACCTTTCATCGTAATTTTTAAGTTTCTACACACAAAAGAAAGCAATTACAAAGAACTGTCTTGATTAGAAATGAACAAGACGCTACCAAAAAGAAAACTACAACAGTATTTGCAATCACATTGAATTTAAATGGTTTTCAAAGTCGGTGGCGTACGTACTGGACCTTGAGTAAAGAAGGGGATTACAGTGTTAATGAAAAAGAATATTTTCCAGTAGCTCAAAAATAATTTTTATTATATAACATCTACAAAAACTCCGATTAATCAGCTCGAGCATGGTTTAACAAGATGGAATTTCACGGAAGGTGTTGAGCTTCATTAAGTATTTTTTGTCGTGGGTGGTTACGCCACTGGCGTAAATCGGATGCATCTGCCCCTTGATAATAATAAATTTCAAAGGAAATCGGAATTTCTGATGCAACATTGTGAAATACCAAAACAAAACAGAATTATTTGGAAAGATAGAGGTGATTAATAATGAATACAAATGTAAACAAACAAGTAGGTTATCAAAAAAAGTGATTAAAAGTGTAAAAATAGAAGATATTAAGTCTAAAGAAGAAAACCCGATAAACAATAATAATATAAAATTAAATTAATATTCGTGTTTGTTTTTAAAAAATATTAATTGTTTATACTGTGTTTGATTTATATTAATTTTAAATAATATTCAAGTTTGTGTTAAATATTAATAATTTTATTTTATAGTTTCAATTTTTTAAGTTCAATTTTCAAATCCTAAATTTAAAATGTTCAGCAAATCTCAGTTTATTAATAAATTTAATGTTTGTTTATTTCCACTAGTAAATTATTTTAGAATTTTGAATCTGTAATTTTATATTTCCTGATTTCCAATTTTTTTTAAACTTGTAGAATTTTTAAAAATTCTAAGAATATCAAATTTTAAATGTCAACCAAGGAATTACCTTAATTTTTTTTGTTTTCGACTTTGTGGAAATATTTATGTTTCTCTTTAATTTTATTTTATATTTTAAAATTATTGTAATTTCCAGATTATTAATTCAAATTTTGTCTAGTAATTTTATGTTCTTTTAAAGAGCTGCAATTTTGTTGAATAATTTATATGTTTACATAGACTGTTTTAGCTTTTATCTGAAATCTGGATTTTTTTACATGTTTAAACAGTGTCTGACTAGCCCACCGGGCGGTTGGCTTTCTTGGGCCTTACCCTGTGGTAAAAAATCAGTTGTAATAGGAAAAATAATCACCCGTTAACTCGGATATAGGACACTACGCAGAGTACCGTTTTGAATACTTTGCCGACCGCAAGCGGTGAACACTTTGCCGACCTTGGACACTAGGCCGATTGCAAGCGCTGGGCACTTGCCGACCGTGGAAACTAACCTAACCTAACTTAAGGTCACATTGTAGAAAGATCGTAAGGTCACAGAGATCATATTTGTGATGATATATGACGATATATGATTTGTGATCATATTGACGGCTCTTAAGGGTAAGCGTAGTGTTCTGGTTGGTATAATATCCACCGCTTGCGGTCGACGTAGTGTTCACGGTCGACAAAGTGTTTAAAATCGCCAGTCGGCGTAGTGTTCACGGTCGGCGTAATATCCGCGGTCAGCGTTGTGTGCGGTCGGAGAAGTGTCCAGCCATCGTTAACTCATCAGATGATTAATATATGTAATTCAAATTCATTAGGTAACTAATTTCAAGTTTCGGCAGGAATTCTCAAGTCTCCGGGATCGTCAAGTGGTGAGCTGCGATGAAAATGCACATTGTTCTTAATTAGCTATGGAATTTAAATGATTGACAGTGTTAGTGGATTTGTATTTTCTTTTGAGTATTTTTCAAATAAAATCGATTAAACATTTTTGTTTAATTATTTATGACAGGGGTCGACAATTGGACTGTGCGATTATGGAAATCAATAATCGAAAATCGATTAAAAAATAATTGATTTAAGCGATTAATCGATTTTTAAAAAGTAAAATGAGGTCGGATTAATCAATCAATTTAAGCGATTGATCGATTAATCCTTTGGTTTGATAATTCGTGTCTTATGGTATCTATGGTTGATCGATTAATCGATTAATATATTTCTTTACATAATCGATTATTTAAAAAAATAATTGAAGGGCGGATTAATAGATTAATCCATTTAAGGGATCTATCGATTAATCGAATTAATCGATTAATAGATTATTTTTTACATAATCGATTGATCCATTAATCGATTATTTAAAAAAATAATTGAATGGCGAATTAATGAATCCGATTTCTGATCAGAAAATATTCAATTGTTTTCACTTTGAAATTAATAATCCTACACGAGACACTACCCTAAAATTCCCGCTGATAACTAGAGCGGTTTTGTACACACAACACAAACTTGATGAAAATAGTTGTTGCTTCACTTGACATATCAAACAAATTATCGATTTGAAAATCTTGTTTTAAATAAAATTGAATTACATTTAAAATCCTTATATAGTTAGTTGCATAATAAAGTGATATTGGTTCTTCTGAAATTCAGTAAAGTACACACAGGTACGTATAATTCTTTTGATAATTGAAGTTGTTTGTTTACAAACAACATGAGCCTACATCGGTACTCAAATTTATTTTGGTAATTTTTGAGTCAGGAAAACAGATTCCGCCTTTTTATTTTAACTGACTGAAGTTGTTTTCTCTTGCAGGTCCTTTTAGGCGGCTCTCACACTGAAGCAATCAGCAACTAGCAATTGGCAACATGCAATATCATCGCCATCGGTTGTTTAAATTGAGTTTAATCAAAAGTCTCGCATTGGAGCAACTTGCTATCGCTTCTACAGCAACTTTGCCGATTGCGTTAATATTTGTTGCCGGCGATATGCGTTGCATGTCTAAAGCCGATATTATCGTGTCAATATAGAGCAATACTTGCATTATTATTATAAATAGAGAGTGGAGTTTCCTTGTACTTTTTTTAATTATTTATACAACACACTTGACGATCCAGCATTTGTTAGAAACATAAATAAAAAAAATATATGTGCATCAAAAACTATTATTTATGTTTAATAGTATTAATAAGGAATATTTTTTTATGGTTAACTGGAATTATTAGTTTACGATTTTAGTCGAAATATAAGTCAAGGTTATAAAGTTCAGTGGGTGATGTAATTAAAGACGGTCTAACTAAGAAATGTGAATATATTTAGTATATAAAGAAAAACATTTATTATTGTTGTTGGAAACTTTTGCGTGCAAGGCTGACGCAATTGGATTATTCTTCATCTAGCACTTAATAACTTCGGATGGTTGTTACGACTTACATTGTTTTTAAGTAATCTGTTAATAAATTCGCAGTTTTACTAATTTCTTCGTTGTTATTATTTGTTGCGCCATGATTTATCAGTTCTGCAAATTCGGGATTGACCCAATGTTTCGTTATTTTGTGCCTTCTGTTCCTTAAATGTCACCAAATTAAAATCGCATAAACAGAGTTGTAAGAGGATGACATGATTGTTTGAGATTGCGACACAAACTAAAAAGAATCCGTTGCTTCAGTGTGAGAGGTGGTCAAAAAAATATTGCCTGTTGCTTATTGACAGTTGCTAGTTGTTAGTTGGGCATTGCTTCAGTGTGAGAGTTTACTTATACGTTTTATTAAAAACAATTGAAAAACTTGAAATTTTCTTCAACTAAAATGTTTATGACGTCACATAAATTAAACAGGTGATCATAATTAGCGAATTACTTAAATCCATTTATATGGAAAGATAGCTGGTAAAGAGACGAATAAAACGATATAATACACTTATGGTCTAAAATGCTTCCGAACTGAATAAATTGACAAAATCCATCAACTGTCACAAAACTAATTAAAACTTAATTACACCTTAATATACCAATTCCAGCTATCCTACAACATGGAGTAGTTGCCTTTTGATACATAACAACTTCCTTACATGAATCTACAATGATTACAAATAAATACTAACGGAAAACTCAAATTATGAATCGGCAACTTCGGCCTTGTTAAAAACCATAATACCCAATTATCTTATGGTTTAATAACACCTTAAACTAAACAAAATTCAAATCATTCCGGTCCAGGATACACTGGATCTTTATTGCATGTGTGCTTTGAATAAACATAATATTGATTATTCTTTTTCTGAGACTATCGGAGACTTTAAAAGTTCTATTTTTATTATTGTAGTTATTGAATTTTCAATATGATGATTTTATATCATCTCAATATTCTGAATCCCGAATCGTAAATACTAAATACTTGTTATATTTTTTACCTATTGGCTAAACTTCCCAAAGAAGCAAATAATAAAAACATTTGCCAGCTTCGGTGGATTAGTGGTTTGTATGTTTGCTTCATAATCCAAGGGTCGCAGGTTCGATCCTCGGCAGAGCTGGGATTTTTTATATCATATGATCAAAGTAATCGGTGCCATCGGTACGAAAAATAAAATAAATTTCAGCCAAAAAACTATTTTAAAAATTTGTATATTAAAATCTCTGCTTCTGAAACGTTGATTTTAGTAGGTTAAATGGTGAGAATTCGCTTCATACCTATTTAAGACCATGCTTACTATTGTCTGTGTCACGAACAGATGGAGTAATTATTTAAAATGGGTGGAGCTCCGTGACAGAAACCCGTTTCGCACTGTAAGGAGATTCTAATTAATTATTCGTTAACAGATGTCACTTTCAGAATTATTTTAATTTAAAAAAATTGCATTGATTTTATTTAGCATTTATTATTACAACGCTGAATAGATATTGACTGCATAATTTGTAACTAAAATGATGATATTTATTAAAAAATCAACTCGGGCTCAATACTATGATGAATGAACCTAACCTTACTTTGGCATCTTGTACTATTTATTAAAAACGAGTTTAATTATTCTGTATTTAATTTGTAATAAATACATCCAAGATTTACTGTAATAAATAATTAACGTCTTAATTATAAATAAAATCAATTAGGATGGTTCTGAATTAAACGTGCAATACTGTCACGTGGGTTTTCGTGACTGGAGGAGGTAGTCAGAGGTAGAGAGAAATGAAACACAAGTCGTAGAAAACAACTATATACTAATAACAATAAGAGAGTACAAAGGTTCAGATACATACAAAGAATACATCGTGAGGACGTACATGTCCTCCTAAACTAATACAATCAAGAGGGAGGTCGGAACCAACCCTGTTCTAGCACTAGGTCTACAAACTAAGCGTAGGAGTTATAAACTCTTGGTGTTCTACAACTAAGCTGGGTAGCCTGGTCACAACTTCCCATAATTTCGCAGAGAGTGGGCGTTTAGCGCAGCCCACTCAACTAAGCAACTAAGCATTACATAATTTAAAGAGTACTCACCAGCTTGCTTGTAGATGTAGTGTTGGAGCCAACTCACTGACTGATTTTAAGAGCTTAAGCAAGTTGGTTTATACTGCTGAACGAGGAAGCAATTAGCATCGTAGTGGGGAATCAGTAGGTTGAAGTTCTTAGTATGAAACTAAGGAAGTTCATGCTTCCTGGTTGTAGGCTTGTGGGTAGTTCGCATTCGAGCTGTTGGTGCCTGTCACGAATCTGCAGCTGTGCGGAAGTGTGCTAGATTCTCCTTAAGGAATGTGCACCTGCTTGCAAATCGTGTAGGTTGTCTCGTATATACGGAGTAAGTAGGCGGATAAGTTGCATGCCAACTAATGCAGTTGTGGGCGAAGCGAGCGCGCTTCTTCGAAGACCTCGCAGCTGGCCGCCCACCTGGCTCCAAGTTGTTGGCGGTGAGACCGCAGCTGCTTAACTAGCGTGGGCAACTGAGTGTGGCCTTGCACGCTATACTGTACGAATGGAAGAGAAGTTGAGTTTTGTATATAATATTGAATTTGTAAATATTTCCGTTCGTGACAATACTGTAAACTGCAACTACTATGCTCGAAAACGCAATTTTTGCAAAAATTGACCTAGACTAATTCTGAATTAGACTGACGATATAGGTATAAATAAATAACAAAAGCAAAGAACCCATTTATTATTCCATTAAATCCTTTAATTCTGTTAAAAATACAGCACAATGAACACAAAACAATAATATCTTTATTCGATAATAATTGTGTATTTGTCGTTATATTACAATAATGTACATAAACAAAAAATATTTTAATAATGCTACTTTAATGTGATTTTACATCGATAGTGGCAACTACCATAAAACATTATTAACATATGAAAGTTCGTCACTTTTAGAAATAGAATCCTGGTCTACATTTATAATAAGTGGTTCAACCTGCACGTCAATGATTTTATCCAATTCCCTTTGATTCGCGTTGATATTCTTTGAGTACTTTGTACACGCTAGCCACACTTACGCCTGTGATAAAAAATATAAAATGTGGTATAATAATATAATAATCACATTTGGTTAAAAACATTATAATATGGATACCCGCGGCTCTACCAGTAAATTCAACACATTGTGTCTTCGAAGCGTCTAAGTTATCTTCACTGTAACTTTTGAAAATATTTCTAATGGTAGTTTTGTCATCAACTGTAAAATGTCTTGAAGTCCGTTTTTTATTGGGCGACAAAACCATATTTCCCTAGGCCATATTCAATATAATTACCTACAATACACAATTGGCTTACATCAAATAAATTATAATTTTAATTATATGTTTACGTACCGACTTCAAACTCCAACAACAATTGATTGTCTTGAAAAAGACAGAACGTAATAACAACAACGAGAAGTTAAGTTACAAGCATTCGTCAAGTGTCATATCTTACGCATCTCACAATTAGCGATGTTGCCATTTATTTATTTGTTACTAATATGCGTATTGTTTTTTATCGAATTATAATATATTACATTGGTATAATATATTGCAGATTGTTTGCTGTCTAAACAAAAACTGATATTAATTGCTTTAATTTGTAATCTAATAAAAGAATTCATTGTTTTCACCACAATCTTCGGCAACTTTCAGTACAAACTGGCAATTCTGTATGAACTGCATCCAATTATCTCTGCACCCCTTTTTATTGGTTTATAGGCTGTTATATTTTCTAGTGTAAAACTGTCCTACCAATTAATTACACAACAGCTTTTTAAATGCCCGCGCTTAAGTGGGCGTTTTACTTACTCTATCTGTTCGTGAACTGGACTATAGATTCGTATAAACATTTTTAGAGATATGACTTCGTCGACCCTCATTTCACTACCCAAGTATAAAAAAAGTCCGTTACAAATTTCAGGTTCACTTGTTTCACTTGAGAGTCAAATGGAAATGACCCACAATAAAATATCGAAAGAAACTACCACACTTCGTTACATAGGGACAGTGCTTCTATTACTGGTAGATACTTCTACAGCGTGTATCGGTTTCTTTGTTATTTTATTAGGGGTTATTTATCCATTGGACTCTCAAATGTGAGCTTAAAATTTGTACGGGACTATAACTTTAACGATAAATGTATTTTGCTCCACAGTGTTAAATCATTTCCAAACATTGAGAACGCATGTTTGTGGATTTGTTCTGACACGTATGGAATAAGAGATGCAAATGAATAGTTATTGAATAGCGCCTAACATGTATGCGAAGATAGACTTCTTTCGGATCTATTGACGTCATATCTATGACGTAAACCGATACTTAATTTAGCTACCGATATTGGCACTCTAACCACTTCATAAATTTAATGCTCTGCTCCTTTGTACTGTTTCCACCACCGAGAGAGAAGGCTTTCCTACTTAAAAGTTATTTTGACGGCAAGTCGATTGTTATTAATAATACAGGAGTTCTTTGTTCAATGTAGAATGTAAGACAAGAAGAGCACTTTAATAATTGTTTGTCATTCAGGAGAGTTATCCGTACGACTAAAACTTGGAATATAAATTATCTATTAGCATCCAGATTTGTTCGAGTTCTCGTTTGCATTCAGGATTCAATATGACAAGGAAGAAATGAAAATTGGAGACCGATCCTACTAGATTTACACTAGTGGAGATTTCCCATATTTTAAAAAAGGTATTTACAGATTCGATTGTAGGAAGTAATACCTTTCACATGACCGCACACAATGCAATCTTCCGTCTCGGTGGTGTAATTTACAGCGCAGTCTCCACACACACAAGGGGTTGGAACTGCTATGTTTTTAGTTCGCGTTTGTTCAGCCCTCCTCAACAGGTGCTGTCAGAACTCAGTAGCCGCAAACTGCCGGTAATGTGATAACGCGCCGTTATCGCTTCCGTCAGGTATTTTACAATGGAACGGGCCGTAACATTATCTAGCCGGTCTGACTCTATGCCTTATAAATATTGTGCTGATGATAATAAGATGTGACAGTTAATTATTATTTAAACAATAGCTCAAATTTAATTAGAACTAATTTATTAATTTTAAGTGTAGTTGCGTGTTTAAATAAAATGGTGTGTTGTTATTTTATAAATAATTATAAATGAGTAAATTATGTGAGCGAGTGAAAAATTTCTTCGTTTTCTACTTCTTATTATTATTAAAGTTGTCGTCATAAATTTCTCTAGTTCCTGGATTATGAAGCTGACATTCTCTGTAAATTATTTTGGGCTGATTTATATCGACGTTAAATTTCCGGCGCGAAAGTAGAACGAAGTAGTAATAAGGGAGAACTTAATAAAACTGTTTTACTTATACTATTGTTGTTCTTCAGAATACCATTTCTTGTGTAAGTTTAACCCTTTCAGGCGATTTCGATAAAACGTTTTAAACATAAAGTATCTTGTGCTTATTTTTTTAATTTAACTTAAATTAAACTAACGAAAGAGAAATATTGTTTTTGACATGATGTAGTTAAAGTTGTTTGTCGCAAACAAGAATTTCTAGAAATAATTGAATTTCCTGATACGGGTTTCTATATTTGCTTTGTAAGTTGTATGGCAAATATTGTGTTTGATGTGAAAACACGTTCGACGAAAAAAGAAATACAATAGGTATTATTGGGTACAAGATTTTAGTCTATTTTAATTTAAAATAGAAACGTTTGTTTATTAGTCAATTATCAATAATTTGTTATGAACCCTCATTAGAAAGTTTTATGACTATAGAATGAGTATGATTAAGAAAATTCGTTAACGTTACCTGCAATGTACTGGAATGGGAAAACAGAAGAAGAGACACATAAAAAACAAAAGAAAATAGAAGAGAGTGGAAGACGACAACCACAATCCGGCGCTGTAATTGGCATAAGACGTATACAATGTACTAAAAACTAACTTGCGTTTTAACATGAAAAATTAATCACTGTCTATTAACATTAACATACTGTTTCGTAATTAGATTCTTTTGGTAACTTTAAAAATGCACTTCCTTTCAAAGTTGTCAAATTTTCGACTCGTTAACAGCTCGAAGAAGCAAACTTCGTTCCTGAAGAAATATTGATGAGTTTTTCTTCGTCTACGGCCATTAATAATTTTCTACGGTCTTTGGTTTTTTTGTTGTTTTTTTCTTGAACTATGTGGATTTTATTTTTAGATTTTTTTTTGGTTCTTTAGTTCATTGGTTTTTTTGCACGTGTCAGTACGTGTTCAGTTCTGTATTCTCTCTGTAATCTGTAGTTTTATCTCGTCAATTTCTGAATAATCTTAAGAATTTACTTATTTTGCTATCGAGAGCAGCTTCATGTAGAAAAAGAAAACTAAATTAGAATAGTCGTAGCATAGTACGTTGTATTATAACGTGTGAACAACGGAATTTTGATTCAGAGTTGGCCTAGAAAGAAAGAGATAGGCATATCGGTCATGTGCAATTTTGAATCGTATGAATTAGTTTATTTAAACATTTTAAACTGTCACTTTTTGAAAAGAGCTGTCAGATTAACCGTTTTCGAAAAAAAATAATAAAAAAATCAGTTTTTAATAATGACATTCATACGAGGGTGGTTCAAATATAAACCGGAATTTTGCTGTAAAAAATTTTATTATTAAGTTACAGAGCTGAAATGTTTTACAGTTTTTCTAGATAGTCTCCGTCACACTCTACACACTTTTTCCATCTCTCCGGAAGCTTTAGGATGCCTTTTTCGTAAAAATCTTTCGGCTTGTCACGTATCCATTCGCGCACGAAAGATTCTACCTCCGCATTGCTTTTGAATCGCTGTCCGCCAAGTGCCTCTTTCAATGGACCGAATAAATAATAGTCGCATGGCGACAAATCGGGACTATAAGGAGGGTGTTCCAGTGTTTCCCAACCCAATTCGTGCAATGTTTCCATCGTAAGCCGAGCTGTATGCGGTCTGGCGTTGTCTTGCAGCAATATCGCAGTTCGGATTGGAATCTCGCGTCGTTTCGATCTGTAGGCAGGTTTCACCGTGTGTTTTAGAAGGTTACTATAATACTGCACGTTCACAGTTCGTTGTTCAGTGAGAAAATCGACCGCAATTACTCCTCTCATGTCCCAAAACACGGTACACAACACCTTTCCCGCTGACAGTGTAACCTTCGCTTTAACTGGCGCGCCTTCCTCTTGCTTCCTCCACTCCATAGACGCGCGTTTACTCTCCGGAGTATAGTAGTGCACCCAAGTCTCGTCTGTGGTAAATATGCGCTGCAATAAATTGTCTCCTTCGTCTGCATATCGCTGCAGGAGACGCGTGCAAACTTCCCAGCGTGTGAATTTCTGGTCAAAATTCAAAAGTCTTGGCACCCATCTGGCTGATATTTTGCGGTAACCGAGCCGTTCATGAATTATTTGCTCAATACTGCCTATGCTGATGCCCACTTGTGCAGCCATATCGCGTACAGTAATGCGTCGGTCTCCCAAAATGAGTTTTTCTACAGCGCGGACGTTCTCATCGGTAACGCTTGTTTTGGGGCGCCGCGCATGTGGCAAGTTTGCCACCACTTCTCGGCCATTTCGAAAAGCGGAACACCAATCATACACTTGAGTCTTGGAGAGGCACTCATTCCCGAACTGCTTGAGCAATTTCCGATAAATTTCCGCGGTTTTTACATTATCTTTGACCAAAAAACGAATAATAATGCGTTGCGCAACAGACACTGGTACGTCCTTCTCACTCATGGCTACAACTACACTGACAAGCGAAATTACGCGGTCCCAGCTGTTCTCTACGCTTTGTAACAGACCAATCTAACATCCAGTACAGCCACTTTAACGACACTAACTTCTTCGCGCGTTTATTCAAAAATTCCGGTTTATATTTGAACCACCCTCGTATTTAATGAAGTACAAAAGAGAAATATGGTAGAAATTTATCTAACACAGAATTAGCAACAAAATTGAAGAAATTAATAACACACCTTGTATCCTCCATAATGTTATCGATTCCGTTAAAAGGAGAGTTGCATTGTGTAGAGATGTAGGTGGTTGCCATATAACTCATCTTCTTTAATAAATTTTTAATTTAATTGTATTATTTAAAAATTTCTTGATTAAAGATTGTTGAGAGCTCCGAAATCAGAACCAAAATGCTAAAATGCATTTAAAGTAGGTCTGTCAGTTAGTGACTGACTGTGAGAGTAGTTCTCAATGATCTGTAGTAGTTCTAAATGATCTGTAGTAGTTCTACTACCTACTTAAAATTAATATCAGATATAACCTAAAATTTCCAAGGCCTTCTCTGAATCAAAATTCCGTTGCTCACACCTTATGAATGTGTTAACCGCCTTAACTTCAGTGGCGTAACTACCGCCCCCTCAGACCCTGCGACGCGGGGGGTGCGCGCAATCCTCCGAAGGGCGCTGCTTCGCTGTTTTCGTTAAATTTTATTTAATTGAGAATAGAAATTTTAAAACAAGCATTGGAGGTAACATTTTATGGGCTATTCTACGGTACTGAATTACGATTAATACTATTGAATATTTTAGCTTAACAAAATCTGACAAAAGTCACCTACGTATAATTGTATATAGGGCGGCTGATTTCTCATTGTCCAGGTTATATCTGCTGAAATATTAAAGGTAGAGGAAAAAGTTAAATGAGAGACTTGTTTAGCAAAAACATCTTTTTCGTGGCCAACTTTATATCTTTACAATGATATATCACAAGTGGCTTTTTACTTTTAAGTTACACCATCCACTGAAGCCCAACATGTATTAAAAATGTCAACCAATCTAATTTTTACAGAAACGGAATCTTTAACAAGCTTAATCCGCATTATTGGGATTATGAGAACCCTTACAAAATTGTTACAACTTGTGCGCAAGTACGTTTTTCAATTAATGTATGGATACTGGATAGGTATACTTGCCAACAAAATCTTAGGATCTCACTTTTACGATGGAACTGTGACCTAGAAGAGAGTTTATTATTTTTGCAAAACATCAATCTTACACAATGAAACTTGGGGTTTCAACACGACGGAGGCCCACCTCATAATGGAGCTGCATTAACAAATTGTTTAAAGGTCTAAATAATGCATTTGGTCAAAAATGGATTCGTAACAGAAGACCCGTTTTGTGACCTAAGTCACCTGACTTTTACTCTTGTTTTCATTCTATGGGTTAAAATCACTGCAGTTAGCTTGTTAATTACACCTGCAAAGCCGGAGGAAACCTAATCAAACGAGCCCAAATAGGTTTAGAATTTCATGGTGGACAATTTGAGCAGTCATCATAAGAAAATTAATTGCGTATTCTTCAATTTGTTAAATTGTAATTAAATAAAAGCTGCTAGAATTTGGTAATAGAAGAGTAAATAAAAAAAATCATAGCCAATCTGATAATTCAATTTTTTAACTGTAAGCTGTAATTTAAAGGCATAAAGCCGCGCTTGTGATTTATCATTGTAAAGAGAAATGTATTTAGAACTTGCAAAAAATATGCAAGATGTTCCATTTAAAAAATTAAAGTTGGATATTTTTCTGGAAAATAAGTTGGCCATGAAAAAAGAATTTATTTTTTTTTCTACCTTTACTATTTCCGCAGATATAACCTGGACAAAGTAAAATCAGCCTCTATATGAGGGGCGCAAATGTTAGTTTCGCAGGGGCGCGCAATCTTACGTTGTTACGCCACTGCTGAACTTCCCTAGTCAACATACATATCAATACTTAAATAATGGGAAATTAATACAGGAATATTAAACTAATTATGCAGGGTACCCATTTACTGCGTAATTATTTAGTACCTCTTATTCTATAACTATAACGAAATTCTGTACAGGGTGTTTAAGAAATTTAGGACAAACATAACTACTTTTGTTTAATAGAATACCCTATATATCTTACCCGGAATTTATTCCTATATCGGTTGTTTATTTAACATTATTTTTCTAAATCCATTGTGATGTTGCCAATTTATAATTTGTTTTTTTTTTGCTAAAGGACCCCGCACTAATCTTATAGAAACTATCCCCCGGTTAAATTGGCTTAATTTTTGATATATTATAGTTATCGACTCCCGGATTAAAAGTTCTTAGGGACACAAAGTCCAAAAACCCATGGTTTGCCTACCACAGGTGCTTAAAATTGCGTGTTTTAAAATCGTTCAAACTTTTAAAACTAATTTTATGGAAAGTGGCCGCCGGTTAAATTGGCTGAATTGTTGATATTGTATAGTTATCTACTTCAGGATCAAAAGTTCTTCTGGGCATAAAGTACAAAAACCCATGGTTTGTCCACCACTGGTGCTTAAAGTTGCGTGATTTAAAATTGTTCAAACTTTGGAAACTAACTTAATTTGTTTATTAAAATTAGACTTTTTATATTTCGCAACATTCCCATACAATTTTACATGAATGGGTATAATTGTGTATCAAGCACAATTAAACTCGTTTCCGCTGTTTAGTTTCTGTTATATTGTCTCGCACATGTTGTGGTTCTATGGGAGACGATATACTTAATCATTTGAGGCATTTGGTTTAAAAAACTTTGGGTATATGTGCACACAGGCTAATGTCACATCATTTTATTGAGAGTCGAAGAGATTCACGTGACTCCAACACTCGGAATGCCCGAATGTGAGAGGCGAGGGGGACTCACTATAATCAAGTACCCCGAATGTACAAAAAAAGACACAATAAAATCTAATTTTAATATACAAATTAAGTTAGTTTTAAAATAATAACGAAATATCTTGTAGTCTACCCACAATTTTTTTTGGGTAGACTACAAGATATTTCGGTATTATTTATCAACGTATGCCCACTAAAAGAATTATGGAGTGGTTGAAAAGCATCAGTTTCAAAAGTTTGAACGATTTCAAAACACGCAACTTTAAGTACCTGTGGTGGGCAAACCGTGGGTGTTTAGACTGCGTGCCCATGATAACTTTTGGTTCGGGAGTCGATAACTATGAGATATCAAAAATTCAGCCAATTCAACCAGGGGCCAGTTTTCATAAGATTAGTTTCAAAAGTTCGAACGATTTCAAAACACGCAACTTGGGTGGTGTTGGCCAAAATTCAGTGGAACTGAATCCCCTTACCCTGATGGAATAATTTAGCGGCAATGAACAATAGCAGCAAATGAGGTCTTAACATATTAGTTCGACTTAATAGTATGTTACGATACGAGATCGGCATGTGCCTTATAACAGATCAAGGAAAAGTTGGAAAAACAAGATCGAGGAACGGTCTTACTTTTCCAACAAAAGCCATAATAGTCGGTCAGAATTCTTGATAATGCGAGCGGTTGTTGTTGCTATAGTGACCAAACAACTGACTACACTATAATCTAGAAAAAGTCGTCTAGGAGGCCTTAAGGTAAAAAGTCACCCAAATGTAAAGTCAAGCTAGTTGCTGTATATGAATGAAATAAACAAATTTTAATGCACATACGAACATTATAGAAAATTAAAAACTTATTTTTGCACGTCCTATATATAAAGCTCTACTTTAGTACCCCAAAAGAGGGAGTAAAGTAGCACTTTTACTCCCTGAGGGAGTAAAGTGTTTCCATGACAACAACAACAAGTAAACAAAAAAAAAGTAATCGCGGTACATGTTAGGATTTATTATCCTGAAACTATGTGATTTTGGCGTTTGCAGAGTTCAATTGTCAGAATGACATGTAACGAAATTTTGAATTCTTGCGATTAAGTCCTTTAGGCGTGCAAAAAATAGCGTATATACCACTAAAGCGTATATAGCGTATAATAGCGTATATATGGACTAAAGTGCCTTTTAATCCCTCATGTGTTTACTCACATTCTCACTCACAACTCACATTCGGGATTAAAAGATGCACTTTAGTCCCTGGGTATATAATATACTATTATTTGTTGTTTGGACACACAAAAATTGTCACTTTGTATCAGAAAACATACGAGTAATAATGACAACATCGTTGTATTTGGCGTAAAACCAAAGTGAGGTTACAGTTTGGGAAACAATGGCCGGAGATCAAGCATAGTGACCACGTCTTCGCAAAAAAGGACGTTTTCAAAAAAACCAGCAACGGTAGTACAATTTCATTTGACCGAACAAAATTATTAAATTTTGGAAATAAATCAATTCTAAAAACCATCTCCAATCTACAAAATGTCTTCTATAGTGTATCCTTCTTAAATTGAACCTAATTAACTAAGTTAAATCAATTTTTAATTTAAAAGAAATTCAGTCGCCTGTCAGATAGGCAACACATCCTCCATATATGCATTTATGCACTAATCAAGTATGTTATATCATGTTATGTATAATTCATTGTGCTAATATTCGAAAAGCTCAAAGACCTAGTCATAAACTGTGCACCAAGGACTGTCCTCGCCAACATTAGCATTAAACCCTTCCAAAGCTACTCACCATAGAAAGGCGACAAATACACCAAATGAAAGTCCTACCCTAAAAGATTGCTTCTGTATACTTTTAATTTTCATGTGACTTTGGTGAAGGTTAGAAACTGAGGTGCTATAAAAAAGAAAGAAAGGTGCTATACGGATAGCAGCAAATATCCATTAAACGAAAATCCCAATTACCGTGGGATATAACCTCTCTAAGATTAATTTTGTAAAGTTGTTTTTAAAAGGTATTTAAAATAATAGGATAATTCCAAAACGTTAAATTGCTTGTGATTTACGGCAGCTTTGACTTCCGCCTCTTCTAAGCAAAACATGGAAACTAGTTGGGACGGACTAATGTTTTGTCATTTATTATTCGCTTGTTTTTGTATTACACGGTTTAATTTCGCTTTATCCCATAATTAACCATGAAGGATATTTTATCTATAATATACATAAGCCTTTTTTTAATTTAAATCCGTGCGATTGCGATATGAACAACAGTTTATTTATTAAATACAGCTTACAATAGGACAAAATTTTTATTACTGGTTTTAAAGCAAAAAGAGGAATTCTGTAAAGAATCTTTTGCTTGTTTCAATTTTCAACACATCGCCAATGATTAAGTATGGTACAATTACAATATTACTCATGATAACGTAAAAATTTAGAAAAAGCATTGTTCTCTACAAAAAAGACTGTATTTTTCTGAAAATGATGTCACTTTGTTTGAACGGCGATGTATTGTGTAAAACGGAAATGGTAGTCCATTCAGTTTAGATTATATTTTTAAGAATAGCAGAAAGTTAGAATAGGGCCTTGAACTCTTTTTTCCTACCAGTTGTTAAATAATTATCCCAATTTGTAGTGAATGAGCAGAGCTGGAACAGCTTAACAAGTCCAGAGATAGATGCTACCAACGTTTGAGGATTAAAATAGATTGATTAAATACAGCTTGCTTATATTCAAAAGTGAGCAGTTAAGGAGTTACGAGGGCCACGCTGTATATTGTGAGATGCCACGAAACTAGAGGAGTTAGAGCGGGCAACACGGCATTGTTATATACCACCATCCTTCATTAGTAAGCTCTGACAACAGTTGAGTCGCTTGAGAGTTGAGTTGAGAATGCGGTGTTGCCACGTTTAGGTGACAGAGATAGGTTCAAGGTCACCATGTGTTAGAGAGAGATAGGTTCAAGGTCAGTGGTGGTGGTGTTTCAGAACGCCCAATTTTTACCTACTCTGCTGTCACAGAGTAAACGTGGTACATACGATTTGTCGTGTCGAAACAGGGATTTGTCAAGAGAACATGTGCGCGCTATGATTTACTACGATCTCAAGGTCGGTTTAAGTGAACAACAAAGTCTTGAACTGTTGCAACGCGCATTTGGTGATGAAAGTCCTTCACGCGCAACTGTGTTTCGCTGGTATAGCGAATTTAAAAGAGGACGGATATCTTTTGATGATGAGGCACATGCTGGTAGGCCCTGTTCGTCAGTTACTGTTGGAAACATTGAGAGAGTGAGACGTATGATCGAAGAAGATCCAAGATGCACCTATCAAGATATTGGGGCAACTCTTGGCGTTGGATCCGCAACAGTAAATTCCATTTTACATGATCATCTTCATATGAAAAAAATTGTTACTTGTTGGATGCCACATACGCTTAACGATTCCCAGGGCGGGGGGCAGAGCGAGTAAGAATGGCGCGGAAAACGTTAGAAATGTTAAATAATGGTGGGCATCGTATTCTTTCTAAAATAGTAACAGGTGATGAAACATACATACCATTTTATGATATTCCTAGCCGCCAGGAGAGCCGTGTGTGGATTCACGAAGATGCGCCAACACCAACAATGGCAAAAAAGCAAAAGTCTGTCAAGAAAGTTATGTACGCAGTTTTCACTTTCGTAGTACAGGATTAGTGAAAGCCATTAAGCTTGAAGATCAACGTACAGTTACAACAAACTGGTACACCACAAAATGTTTACCTGCAGTGCTTGAGTCACTCAACATTCGCGGGTTAATGTTGCATCACGACAATGCATCGTTACACACTGTACAGCAGACAGTTGAATTTTTACGTGAAAATAATGTAACAGTCATTGAACATCCACCATATTCGCCTGATTTGGCCATGTGTGATTTCTGGTTGTTCTTTAACCTAAAGAAACATTTACGTGGTCAACGTTTCACGACGGAGAATGAGATAGATGAAGCAATTCATCAATTCTTTGAGAGCATTCCAAAAGATGACTGGCTTCAAGCGTTTAAGTTGTGGAAGCTTCGGTTACAAAAGTGTATTGATGTAGGTGGTGATTACTTTGAACATAAATAAAATCATTTTCCTAAAAAGATTTGTAGTTTTCTTGTATCTGAAAATATATAGCGTGACCCTCGTATAAGCCTTAAGAATTGAATCAAGGCACTTCTGTCATTGGTCTGATTTTGTGATCAATGTTAATGGAATGCATGCATTCAAGCCTGGATGAGGTATGTGATAGGTTATCGTTTGTGATATACTCATTTCATTATTTTTGCCAGTTATGTCTATAAAATAGACGTAAACAGAAATAATTTTTTAATGTTTAATTTTTTCACTTATAACCTGATAAAACTTGATCAATTCTAACATCTAATTAGTTTGAAAGCAAGAGAAAAATGAAGTCATTAATTTTGTCCATGGAATGGAAAAACTTTGAAGCCGATTTGGACATGGGTGAAATAATTGCTTTTATTTTGTAAACGTGAAAGTTTGTTTCTGAAGTCGGATGATAAAAAATTATTAAAAATATTAAATTAGGATTGTCCAAGAAAGTTATAGTTGTTATTTTACAACTTTCGAAGTTTTGGAATGGTTTCCAGGATTAAACAATAGACTTTGTTGTTTCCGTCAAGTTCTGCTTTCTTTTCAATTATTTTTGTGTACGGATTATTTTGTTTTAGAGTTTAGACATAATTATTAGAGGAGACAGCACTAGTTGCAAAGTTTGAGAGAGAGATATATTTGAACTTCCTACAATTCAGATATCCTTTTCAAGTTTTGTAAGAAATCTCTGCTTCTTTGACCTTTTAGAAACATATCATTTCCTTGGCGTGCCTCAACCTTTTCGCAATTTTATTTTTCATTTTTGACTAAACTTAATTTTTCGTTCGGCTTTGATTCTGGTTTAATGATTTAAACATAATTGCTGAAATTGATAGTTTAAATCTGATGTTTCTTGTTTCGAGTCTTGCGTAGAGTGAAACTCTACCTTCATAAAATCAAAACAATTAGGAAAATGTTCGACAGTTATTACTTACCTCAAACGTGTTTCAGTACATTTATTCATTCATTTATTTCGTACGGCTTTATATGTTATTTAGATATAGTTACATACAGAATTAAATAAACAGATGCAGATATAAATCCAACAGTTGTTAATAAGATGTAAAATACAAACAGTGGTATATAACATATTAATATGATAATTAAGGGTGGTATAATTAATTATATAGGAATGCCCCACGTTCGGACAACAAGTTAATATGAATCTAATAATCTGGAGTTTTTGTTGTTGAGGCGAAAAACCTCCGGATTGTTATTTATGATTATTGAAAATTGATAAATTCATTTAAATTGAAAGTACAAGCATAACATATAGCAACAGACTTTGGTAAAAGCACTGTGATGATATATACAAAATATAAACCACTTACCTTTACCATAAAAAATATTCCAGCTAATTAACTGTTGTGAATCATGAACCTTTTCGCAACTGAGACTCACAGGCGGGTCGCTTTTAATATAGAGCACTAAATAAATATATCTAGGAAACATAAGTAAAGTATAAAAAAAATAAACCCCAGAATTTTCTTTGCATCCCTATTGTAACTAAGGTAGAAAATTTATTATCCGTTAAAAAAAATTCGTTTCGTAAATAAAAAAATTATTCCACAAATAAATTTATAGCGCTGAATATTAAATTGATTAATTGTAATTATTATAAAAAGTAGAAGTCAAGTTCAAAGATTTGTAATGAGTATTTATCACCTTGACATTTTAAAAAACAATCTAACCTAACATTTTGACGTTTACAAAAATTATCCAAACTCATGTAACCCTTGTCCGCACGTAACCCTTGTAACCCTTGGGATGGAACTTATGATGTTTGGTAGCTTCCTCAGAGGCCAACGGTGAAGTGCTGGGCTAGATAATAATAGAGTGCACTTACCTTAATTTCGCTTCCTTATAGAAAGGGAGATAGGTAATCCAAATAATATAAACACAGTTTATAGTTAATAATTAAAGACGAGTTCCTTCTTTCTTGAGGACCTAATCCGAACTAACTTAAAGAAAAACCCTATGTAAAAATGTAAACATTTAGAAAACAGTTTAGATGACAAAACAAACTTAATTAAATTAACAGTGTACGTGTGTTTGATAAACTCCAAGACGAAACTTACTTTCTTTTGATTAATATTAGAAAAATGCAATTATGCACGCCTTCCAGGAAGTAGCCTTATCCCGTATGAAAGAATCATCATTTTGAATAAAATATAGAATTTCAAAGTTTTCGCAAAAGATTTTTAAATTTTAATAAGTTGTATCTTTGAGTTTATTCAACCCTAAATAAATATTTTATTCAACCCTAAATTAATATTTTATTCTAAATGCAGTTACTTTAGCCAAAATAGTTTAAGAATAAATGGTATTATAATAATAAGCTAATTATAATAAATCAATGTAGCCGTTCGGGTACACTCACTACATAACCTTAAATTTTTTAAATTATGCTCTCGGCATAATTGCGCTGTGAAACAAAAGACAATTTAGAACTAAATGCTACATAACCACATAATTGTTTATAACTATTAATTATTGTTTAAACAAATTCAATAAATGGATAGCCAAAACAATTTCTAACCTGTCAACGAAATCATCTTCCATATACAACTATCAAGTAACTAAAATTAAATTAATTGTTCAAAACTGCCGTTACTTTCTCCTATGTTAATAAAATCCGACCTTACATCCTATTAAACATCATTCACTTATTTTTAGATGTGCAAACTATGAAATAATAGCTAAATTACCTTATTTTAGATTGCCACGTCTAAACGCAGAATTTTGCATTTTATTTCTATGATATCTTTTATAAAAAACAAACCCAACATTTATATTTATTTCAAAATTGTGCCCAAGGAACTGCTTCACAAAACAGCAATGAAACATTTTAGTCACAAGATATTTAATCCAACTAACGAAGTAGATTTTAACGATTTCACTATCTCGTTAAATTGAAACATAATTTCTTCACATTAATAATGCAGGTAAGGTAGCAAATATTTGCATACATCATCACTACCATGCACCTTGTCGAATATGCCTTAAAATGGCTTCGAACTCATTTTTTATGTGCATAAATAAGTATAGCATACCACATCGTTAGCTGTCAATGAAAATTTACCAAGATTGTTAGAAAAATCAACTTTAAAATTTACCCTTTTACTGCCTAGTGTGTTCTAGAGTGCATATTTATTAAATTAAGACTTTCCTTGGCTTTATTAAAAAAATTATAAAGAAGATTTCTCCTAGAGGTTATGCTACCCAACTAACATCTTTTTAAATGGGCGTGCATACTTCCGAATTGCATGTCAAATATCATGACAATATGTATGTATATAAAAACACAATTTAAAGATAAAAACAGGTGTATATGTTACGCTCAAACAGCGAACAACAGCCTCAACGCGATTTACATGTAACTATTATTTCCGTAAATATATTCTCTTTTTATTAATTAAACTACACAGTGTTTTATACAGAGATATATTATTTTCCCTGTTTACAATATTGTAATTAGAAATATTCCATGTAATGTAAATATTATTTTATTAAGTCACTTCTAGAGTGCCAAGGTCCCCTTGGAACCGAACACAACCTGTTTATAGCATCTTATCAGGCTACATTCGCTATGCATTTCCTTCCATACATCGATATTCGCATATTCGCTTCCATACATCGAGACTGGAAATCGTCGGACAACGATCGTTTTGCGCTTTGCTCAGAGTGCTTTATGGATTCTGGGTAGATATCAATACCAGCAGCTTTACCCATCTACACACATGCTATTGCAGTAGTTGTGCACGTTCTGATAAACGTTGAGTCGTGTGAGTTTTCTTTGATGGTTTTAAGGTCTTGTTTATCTTCTCTGTGAATGGTTTATCAGGTTTAATTATAGAGAGATATACTATTCGACTACCAATTTTATTAGATTCAATTGCTGAAGTGAGACTATCTGTACGGTTGCACCTCTAGGTTTTTTTAACAATCCCCATGCTTTCTGGCTTGATCTTCCGAAGTCTAAATTCTGCATTGCCGTCTTCCATTTTTGCCTGCGTCTAGAGATTGTAATAATTCGTATGGAATCTTTGGGTCTCCGGATTCTCCGAATTTTTGATAGAGTCTATCCAGATCTTTGTTCCAACCTGATATATACATATATGTAGTTTTGTTGATATCCCTTTGGAATGTACTTTTTGGCTGTATTTATAACTAATGACTAATTTCATAAAGCGGTCATATTTATCAGGGGTGGCAAGTATTTAATATCATCCTCAAATTTGCTTAGTGAAGAGATCCCATTTCGCTTTAGTGAAATTCCACCAGGTTTTGGAATTGATTGTATGATTAGTGAAAATGACAGGTCGATGTTTGACTGTGAGGAAAGCATGAGAGTACTCTACGTTACGACGAGAGGGATCTCAAGAATTCGTCGCACGATACAAAGCACAAATCAGGGTTGTATTCTTGTTGCCATCTTACCAATCTAAACGTGTTTCTATCCTTTTTTATGCCATTATCATCAGTGTTCTGATATTTCCAGGAGTGGTGCTAATTAGCTATTAAAATATTCGACATAAATGGAGGTGTGTCATAAGTTGGTATTACATTATCGTGCTAAGACACACTGGGTGGTTTCACATAGGTTGTTGTACCGTATGTTTTGTGCTAAGTAGCTCCTATTAGATTATAAGCATGAATTTTTTGCGCAATTTTTGAAATCTGTCTCTGAGGCTGAGTGTGTTTCTTGTGTCAAAAGAACTTCAATGTTCTAGTCATTTAGAAGATTTGTAAAGTAATTACTTTTAGCTCGGCTTATACCTTCTACATTAATCTGGAGGATCTTTAGTATATTTCCAATTTATTTCGTCAAAAGGTACTGAGAAGTGCCATTTGGATTTTTCGTTGCGTTTTGATGAATGATAAACGGTAAAACGCCGAGTTTGCCAGGAAGTTTCTCAACAGTCTGGCAACTGAAAAGCGCTAGATCATTTAGTTCACGGCAAAACGCTATCCAGGGTGCACCGTCTGTAGTACGTCGAGTAAAAGACGAATTATAGTATATAAGCTTTATTCTTTTACTGTTAAAGACTAGAGGATTAATGTTTTGACTGCTTGTTTTATGATTTAAGGAGGACACAGCGAAATGTAAAAATGTAGAGAATGACGTGAAATTTAAACCTCGGGTTCTTTGACACTTCTTCTATTCGGTGGCTTCTTTTTATAATTTTTTTGTGTACCATTACCGAAAAAAATGGAAAATAAAATCCATAATTAAACATGGGCTCTTATAGAGACCATCTAACCTTTAGCAGGTTTCACTAAAAATTCTGATGAAGAAATGTAGAGAATCCAATAAAAAAACTAAAAAGACATACTTTCATATTCGAAGAACAATGCTGCCCAATATTTTTGAAATCTTGTGTCTAGTTAATGCACAATAATAATTTGAAGTAAACAAAACAAGAATTTCTCACGACATATGTGGAAAGACAGTAGAGATGTGGCAACAGCTCATAGCGCGCAAATTCAAATAACATAACAGAATGATGACATAAATGACTATTATATCGAAGAATTCAGTCTTCTACGTTAATAATCAGAATACAAATGTTAATTTGACGAAAATATTGCAAAATGTAAAATTACATTTTGTAATGTGAATGCAATTTACCATCACAATCAGAATCTTAAAAATTTTAGAATAAAAGAATTTTAAAAATATATGTATTAAACTTTAGCAACTTTTTATATATTTCTTGAATCTGCTTAGCAGATTGTAATCTTTAGACTACACAAAAATTTAAAAAACAGATTATTCCCATCTGTAATTGCATACGAAATTACAAAACATTCAAAATGTTTCCACATATTGACATTTGGAGGTTAGGATGTCAACTCAATTGAAAACTGAAACCAAACATTGCTACCAAGAAAGCCGACTGATTTATTTCCGGTGTTGCCACGATTCTTAACCTATTTACATTTATATTTACACTTTTAACAGTTAAACAAATGTACTCCAATCGACTTAAATTATTTTAATATATACAAATAATTAATAAATGCATTATAAGCATTCATAATAAAATTATTTTGTTCAGTTTTAAGAATGTTAATTTATTTTTTCATCAATTGGTATTTCTTGTTAGAACCTATGTAAAAGCATAGGAGATATCCTCTTGCCCTTCACCGCGCAAAAATCCGCTGTAACCTCCTTAATTTCTCTGATTTTTTTACATTTGTTGCCTTGGATACTAATAAATCTTGATCATCACCGGTGATCATCACATTTATCCCCTCCTTATTGTTAAGAATTTTTCATCCGAAAAAGTCTCCATCAAGGTGGTGATTAAAACTAGGAGGGATCTTAATGTTAATCTTCGTTATAAATATAAGAACGTAACCTATAGAAATGAGCTAATGAAAATAAGATTAGAATTGAACGAGATAATTGAAAACGCTTAAAATTAAGACAGCAGATTCTTAACTTTAGGGCTCGTTACAAAATGTGAATAACTAAAAATTACAGAACTTAACCTAAGAGGAACGTGTGATGCTTCTGTTGGACTTGTGACTGTTGGAATGACTGAAAACGAGCGACAGTTTCTGTCAATTTTGAGATTTTTGTATTTATCAATGACATTTCAGAATTATTATGCAATTCAGATGTTTGTAAATTTAGCAGACCATCTACTCTTTCACAGTAATCCTCAATACTGAGGCACAGTATATATAACAATCAGTAGATTCACTTGCATGCTATACCATTCATTTTATTAATCCACCTTCGAATATCACGCCCATAAAGGAAGTAGTGGACCGACGTTTATCGGCCGGCATCGCCGGTAAATATAACGCAGAGCCGCATTCAATAAAATGTCTCGAACAAATATATAAACAAAATCTCTTGTTATATAATAGTATAATAAAATATGAAGTAGAATTATGTGTAGTGAACCATTTGATTGAAGTTGTTTTACTTATAGAATCTAATAAATAAAACGATAATCAATATAGATATTTAAAACATTTATTAAACTAAGTTAGAAGAGTTGTTTCTTGTTACATCGTTAATTACCAACTAAAGTTACATTATTCTTTCAAGCCATTAACCATATTCTTGCGCTGCAATAGTCATTTGATTTTATTTAGAAATAATTACAAACAAATGCATAGCTGTATACAATTTGAATACCTGTTCAACAAACAGATGGAGAATCTAGGTCACCGAAATCACATACGTACAAAATAGGGGAGATGAAATCAATTTACACTATAATAATAATAATTAATAATAATAAAATTTATTTTCATTCATATTAAATTAAAGACACAATGACAAACGAAATGCTAAAAAGTACAATCCTAACGCACGCTTTGACTTTTTTTAACAGTTGAGAGTAACAAAAGACGCTGTAGTTCACACCTGTTGATAAGGTGTTGACCTAGATTCTTTATTGTTGAACTCTTTTAATTATAAATCAGCATAAAAAATTTTATTATGTAGGATTTCGTAATCGCTTATTTGTTCTATTACGTGTTAGTAGTTCAATTTTAAGCAATTGGTAAATATATACAAAAGTGAATTCTTAAATACGGCATTGTTTTTACGAGTGTATTTATTAAAAAATAATAGTATGTAGGAAAAAACAACCTTTAAATTAAATAACCTTAAAAAATTACAACCTTTGGCGGCACAACGACTAACACTATGCATTGTTTACTGGCACTAATACTGCACGCTGGCTCCGGTAATTTCGATACGTTCTGTTGCGTGTTTGAAACAGGACTGCTGTCTGCATACTGCCGACTCGCGCCAGCATGTAGTGTGGTGGATAGAAATTATTTGCGACAGTCACATTACTGTATGTTATATGACTGAGGTTAGCATCGAATTGCGAAACTAGCAACTGCAATTCAGTTGAAAGTTTAGAAAAAATTAATTCTTTTATAAATATTTCTGATAACTAGGTATAGGATTTGTATGCACTTAAAAATGCTAAATATGCATGCACTTATGCACTATAAAAACGTGAAATATGCACTTAAAAATCATGAAATATGCGTTTATTAGAAATTTTTAATAAATATATGCACTTTCATTATTAAAAAAACCTGTTTAGCGTTATTTAAATTTGATTTACAGAAATTATTTTAATTAGACATCCTATGCAATAATTTAATTAATTTTATTTTCTAAACAGAGAGCGTTACAGTTCACAATGACGTACATTTTTAAATTTTCAAAAGTAAACATATGCCTATTATCCCTAAATATTGTTTTATATTTTGAGAAACTCCGTTCCACATCGCAAGACGTAATTGGGGCATACTTAAAATTGTTTAATTCTACAAACGAATGTTTTAGCTCGTCTAAAATGTCTTGGCCAGATAATGCTTCGTTTATGCTTTTAATTAAGTGAAAACTAGGATTTTTGTCTATAACGGATTTAAATTTTTGTTTTATAGTCAAACCCTTTGGCCCTTTTACTTTATTCAAAGAAACAATTTTACATGCTCGAGAGATTCATCTAATGAATTTCCCTTACTTTCTAATTTCTGAATTACTTTAGCTAAACGCACAAAATTTGTCAAAACAAACAATAATTTTGACCTCACCTACTTAGTATTGAAAGCATCCTGTGCGCTTTGTATGCATAGTGCATCGTCTTTATTAAGTTTATTTACAAATGCTTTAATAATATCAAAATAAGTTGCATAATATTATGCTGCAGAAAGTCAAGTACCCCACCTTGTTATTACAGGCTCATGTGGGAGAGGCACTTCTTGAGCAGTTTCCCTAAATATTTGTATGCGATATGGAGCTTTACAAACAATTTTTTTTACATCTGAAATTATAGAGTTTACGTTAGGATATATTTCCCGCACTTTTTCCGCAACTCTATGCATTGCATTGGCAAGACAAGTTAAGTGGATCATTTTTTCGTACAGAACTTGTAAGCCTGCTCCAGTCTTGATCATGTACGGTGCCGCGTCAGTGACGAACAGGAGTACTTTGTTGTACTGTATGCCGTCCGGCCACAAAATAGCCATCGAATCATTAAACAATTTTGCCACAGAACAATGATTGGTGCTCTTGAAAACGTCCATTGCTAATAGATAGGATTTGGGATTGTTCTCCGAATTTAAAACGCCAATTGTAACGTTAGCTACGTGTCTGAAAACAAAAATTTGATTTTTATTTTATCGAACTTCATAATTAGTCGGTTACAAACAATTAGCGCAAAACAGTTATTTAAGAAAAACTACATTTTAATCAAGCAAAGATATTGTTGTGATTAAATATGTAACTAACAAAACGAAGGAAATGAAGTTTTTACGCACCTTCCAGTAGTGTCAGTATTCGCTACATGTTTTCTAATTGATTTTATGGTCTCTTCGTATAAACGAGATAAATAATTTTTCCTGAGTGTAGACTCGTCGGGTATTGGCATTTTTGAAATTTCTTCCAAAAAATTACGAAATGCTGAGTGATTAATTTTACTTAACGGGATATCTGCAGCCACTAATGCACTACCTAGTTTTTTATTAAATTCGATCGATTTGCTGGACTCACCGCGCGAATTATTAAGGTACCCCGGTAACAATGTTTGTTTTTTTGATTTCTGGGCAACACACTTTTGATGTCGAACCGTGTTCAGATGTTGTGTAACTTGAAAGCGTTTCGATGCAGTCATTTTATCGTCGCACACTGTACAATACAACACCTTATCGTCAGTTGTAAGAACACTGAATTCCTTAGCATAACTTGTGTAAGTGTAACAGACACAGACCGTTTTTCTTTATCCAGCTTTACACTCTAAAATTTCAAACTGAAATGCAGTTTGCAATTTCTGAACTGTCTTAATTGAAAGATTACAAGATTAGTAAACAAAAGTACAGGCAAATTTTCTATGAACAGGAAGTTGTCAAAGGGTCTTTGGAATTTCCTAATACCTATTTATCACAATACCGCAGGATGTAAGTATTTAAATTTTAGTTAAAACTCTTTCTTAGAAAATATTAACAAGTACACAGATGGTTAAGGCAGTAAAATATTTTAAAGCCTAGTATTTAACAATAAGCTTAAATTATGGGTTTCCCCTAGACTCAACTAAGTCGCCCTTGCTTGGTTGTCTAAAATGCTAAAATTATTTAAAAAATATTAGAAATTTCATAATTAAAGCATGTAAAACGCTCAAAAAGTGGTAAAATATGCACACTCGTTCAAAAATGCTAAAATATGCATGCATTTATAAAAAACATCTAAATATGCATTTATGTGCACTTTCAAATTGACATATGTGATTCATATGTGGCTTAAACATGTAGAAATATAACTCCGCATATGTTTGCTATAAGCAGAAAAAACATGCAAATGCATAGAAATCCTATACCTACAGTGATTGTGGTCAAAATTGTTTGATAAAAATCAAAAGCAGATTGTTCTAGGGTTGATTTGAACAGTAAGGTGTTTATGCTAGTAAAAAGCTTTTTAGTGCATCTTCTCACAAGGTATACAAAACCTATAGTTTTGGAGATGTAGCATCAAAAATGTACAAGACTGTCGGTCCGCTCCTTAGTTTGTCAGTCAGTCTGTCTGTCAGCCTGTTTGCTAGTCCGCCCGTCAATTTGTCTGTTGGTCAGTCTGTCAATCCGTATGTTAGTCAGCCAGTAAGTAATTCTGACTGTTTATCTGTCTATCAGTTCGCTTATGTGACAGATGTACTTATAGGAAGCGGACTTACAGACAGACTTGCTGAATAGACTCGATAGATTTTAATGTTTATGTAATTAAAACGCTATCAGCTAGGATTATGGGAGTTTTTTAAGATCCAACCATTTATTTTCGCTATTGTGTACTACTAACAATATCGCAATATCCATATAATCCATATCCATATAATCTCCATATAATATAATCCATATCAAAATAATTTTATCCGAATGACATTATTAACAAGCCTCTACTGGTATAAATCCACTTGATAATACTTTAATCTATTTTAATATCTGATTAAGTTCTAAGATTGTCGTAGATTGTTTATTGTTTCTATTCCGACGTGATGAAATTCCCTAATCATGAAATAAGTAAATGCAATTACATAGTTAAAAAGTTTCAGAAGATTATTATTTTAATCTACTAGTTTCAGTTACAGTGAGTAACGGCTCGGCCGAGCTGGTAATTGTTTATAACTATAGTCGTGGACTATCGTCTATTTACGTGGCGAGCTTTGTAAATCAATCTTTAAGGGCGAGCCGGAAAATTTGTGGCGCGACCAACGAAGGAGCGAGCCGCCATAGTTCAGTGAGCCTAGTAAAGGTGTATAAGCGTGCAGCGTACAAAGTTTTATTTCCATCTTCACCAACGGTTTCTATTAATTTATTGTATGTTTTGTATAAAAAGACATTTTATAATCAAAGGCGGTAGGACAATTTATAGCTAGACGTTGTCATGCTGTTGTGGTTACGCAACAAATTTAATGTCCATTAGCTTTTTGTTGATTAGCATTGTAGAACTTTACAAGTCTCTTTTAGGGGCCAGTAAAATTTTACAGGGTTGTCGCTGTAACTACTCATGTACTTAGTTACCATAAATGTCTATAAAGTGTCGTTTACATAGAAAGTGAAAATAAAAACATATACAGTCTCCTCGGTTAAGGAAGTAAAGTCGTAGGATCCATGTCATTGCGATGTCCAACTCGTTAAAAATTCCTACTGAGAGTGTAATTCCTCCAGATTCGGCTAAATTCGACTAGGGTCGATGTTCCACAAACAAATGAATATTCCTGAAGAGTTAAAATAAGCATAGATTAGAGGATGATCTATCATGTTTTGTCTGTAGGCCAAGAAATACCTAATTTGATACTCAGTTAACTTTATAGAATAATTAATTGCTCTATTATGCTACGATTCAGAGTAAATGCAGTGTACTTTATTAGATTCAAATATTCCATCCTTTCATCTAAATTAATGCAAATCGACGAGTGCTTTTTAAGCATACCACCACAGCTTTTTGCTAAAATTACATTTTACGTGCAATTAATCGCAGACCAACACGCACAAGGTAACAAGATAATGAGCTTGAAACACCTGCCTGCCTTCTCGGGTGGTTGGTCGGCGTATAAAAGACTTTTTAGACAGCGAAGAATTTCTTGTCGGGTGCTACGAAGAAGCTTTTAGGGCACTTAATTGAATGAGGTTTACATTACGAAATAATCCTTTGAATTTAAATCGCAGCTGTAGTAGCTATTGTCGTTATCTTAACGCATTCGCTTCAGTTTCAACAAAAGCCCTTTTGCTCCCGAGGATGCTGTCCTTATAAAAGGGAAGGTCTCGTACTCTTGTACTATACACGTCCTGGCATAACAAATATTTGTTTTGTCTTGAATATCGTTTAAGGGCTACTAGGAAAATTAGAAAATGGAATATGCATTAACTGAAAACTTTTGCGACTAATTTACATAATCATCTTCCAGAACTAATATCAATCTGTTTATGGTGATGGTGTTTTGTTTATGATTACGAAGTAATGTTATTCTTGTATTGTTGCAGGATTATCAAACAGTGAGTTTTATTTTTATGGTGGTATCCCTATCCACCATAAAAGATTGGCATTCGAATATTACGAGTAATGTATTTGTGTGTCAAGGTTTACTAATGCTGATTTTTGTCAGCTTTTGAAAGATTCACTTTTCCTATTCATACCGATGTGGGTGTGAGAAAGTTTTTCTTATTACAGTAGTTTGTCATTGCTAAAGGCATTTCTTACAGACGGAAGATGATGCTACTTTAACTGTGGTTTGAATAAAACTGTTACAGAAACATGCAATGGTAAACCGTGACTGTGACTAATTTTAGATTTTAAGTGAAATCATTTATTTTATCCAAAGGGGCTAATTAAAATCTATTTCACTAATTACTTGTTGGTTAGTATATACACGGTGATTCAGTACTCAATGATCGAACTTTGAGGATAAGCTTCTCTGGTCATTAGAAACATAAAGTCTTAGTAACATTTTTTGATTAAATGAACTTGAAAATTACGAAAATTTTACCCGATGTTTTCCGCCGAGAAAAGTACGTCTAATTGATGCAGGTCAGTTTTTAAGCCTAATAGAATTAAATGCAAACGCTTTAGAAATTGACACCATCAGTACAAAAACGTGACATGTGTTGAATGAACACAACAAGGTTGCAGACGGTGCACATTCCATTTTGGATGTTGTTGAAACTTAAAACGCTCTATTAAACCGGGGGATTTCTCTGTGTTCTAATAGTAGGAAAAGCATGCAGAAATGACATCATTTTAATACCGACCCATTTAATGATATTAAATTTGATTTGTAATTCGTTAATAAACAGATATTAGTTAATTAAATAAAGATATGTTTTAGATAATTTAATCTATCCATCAATAGGTATTGTTATTTTTTTAATTTTATTTATTTTATTGGAAGTCTAAAATCTAAATACAGTAGTATAAAGTGCCTTTAGTAAAACTTTTTTTATGTTTTGATAGAACGACCTTAATGGATGGTTTGTTTACATAGAAAATAACTACATAGTATACATAGTATAAAAACAATTCGTAAAAAATAAGTACTGCTACTTTTAAGTACTTTTACTAAAAACTGCAGTGAGGGATTTGCAAATTGCTAGGCCCTGACCTCGACCGAGTGTTTACAACATAATATGAACTCAAAATAAAATTTGCTACCGGGTTGTTTTGGTTATTTTATTACTAATGCAGCTGCGTCCAATTATTAGTCACAATTCTTAGGAATATTTACGGTATCTGCAGTGATGATTTTATTGTAATAAGTACCTTACACCGAAATTTCAAATATATCTTATTTAATATACTGTAAACAAAATTAATACGAAAATATTTTTTTATTCAGAGACCTGCACTATTGACACTATTGACACTAGAGACACTTGCAATATGAAATTATCTTACAATTACAAATCACAAAACAAAAATACGTTTTTGAAACATAATATCTAACCAGAGGTCGTTTCTCAGCATGCTAGACATAGCATGCTGAGAAACTCTGTTTATCTATTGTTATTCTACCAAACACTTGTTCAAAATAAAGACGAGTTTATTACTTTATTACGCTACCTTTGCACATTCTAGAAAACAAGCAGTATTTGTTTATAACCTTGAACTTTAAAATATGTGTCATGTGCATTCATACTATTAAATTTGAAAACATTAAGCTTAACTTCGATGCCGTTTTTCTCCAAAAGTATAGAAGTACGAGAAAAATGGTATATAGGAATTTTCTTTCTTTAATGGGTATCTAACTACTAGCAAAGTCTGACTATGTCTTAATGCGTCACCCTGTATAGTTCTCCAGTTTATGGCTTGATTTTGTTTTCTTTAACTGTATTTTCCCATGATTTTATTACCGTGATTAACCATCGAGATACCGCGATTATCGTACTGCCAGCAGTGTTTGATAACTGTCATAATCTTAAAATTGTTTTATGTAGGAATTTCAGATTTTGAAGAAGTTAATTCTACTGTTCGTCACATGTTCCAAGCACACTCGAATTTGATTCAATCATTTGGCTACAGTTAAAAAGAGGACATCGAGGGCATATAAAATCTTCAAGATATTCGGGGCGTAATATAAGTTAATGATGAAAGTTATCTAAATGTTTACTTGACCCTTGACCACATTTACAAAAAACAGATAATCACGAGTATAGTCACCATTCTTGAACCAAAACTCAAACATAATCTGATTTGGAGAAAACACGGTGATTCAATGGCCAATATCCTCAAAGACCGATCTTTGAGAATAAGCTTCTCAGATCATTAGAAACATAAAACCTAAGTAACATTTTTTGATTAAATCAACGTGAAAATTTTGCACGACTTTTTCTGAAAAGTATCTCTGATAGATGCAGGTCAATGTTAAGTCTAATAGGATTAAATGTAAACTCTTTAGAAATTGACACCATTAGTACAAAACTAGACATCTGTTGAATGAGCACAACAAGGCTTGTGACCTAATGCAGATGGCGCGCATTCTATTTTGAATGTTGTTGAAACTAGAGTTCCTAAATATGAACTGAGCTCGGTGTTATTTAGAATTAAGTCACGCCATGGCAGACTTTAGTGTACCAGGCAGGAGCTGTAAAAAAGCAACACTGTAATTTTACCCATATTTTCAAGGAGTACTAGATTATATTTACTTCAGAAAATATAAAACAAAAATTGTCTGTCCAGATCTTGGTTAGAATAATGTCAACTGTCTGTTTCTAGATTTGTAATATTGAAAAATAATACTCCTAAAGGCATATTATCAGTTTAGCAATTCATTTTTTTATGAATAATAAAGAATTCTCAATTATAGGTACTTGTTAAATAAACAAAAATCACATTTAGTGAATTATTCAAGTAAGTAAATTGTAACATTTGTCTTCAAATTAGTTGGCTTTATGTATTTTCATTGTTAATTAATAATTGTTAATTAAATTAAAATTATAAATTTCTATTTTTTATTTATGCAAATTTTGTTAGTTACAGATAAGTTAGAGAATAATTAATAACCCTTTCAACCAAAAAAATTATATTCAGCAGAAAACTGACAGTAAGACTTGCACAGGTATCTATGATCTAATATTCCTTGAGAAAATTAATAGTGACAGATGTTGACATTATTCTAACCAAGAATTGAACTACAAAATTTGTTTTGCATTTTTTTTTTCATAAATATAATCTAATACTCCTTGAAAATATGGGTAAAATTACAGCGTTGCTTTTTTTACAGCTCCTGCCTGGTACACTAAAGTCTGCCAAGGTCTCGCAAGTCAAGTTTTCCTAGTGACATTTTATATTTTGAAACTATTTATTAGAAGGTTGGTAATCATGAAAATTGGTTTAATAAATTAAATTGTCAATATGACAATTATATAAATCTGAAATGCTGTACAGTTAATACTTTATTAAAAGCTGTTCTCAATTATTAGATGTAAAATTGATATAACTAAGTAGTTTTAAAAATAACAATAAATAAATGATAATGTGTGCATTAAAGACTTTTACACGCATAAAAGTAAACATGACAGCATAACCTAAAATTTATAACTGACAGAAACAAAAAAAGTATTTCTGTTTCAGACAGCTTAGTTTTGGCCTAGAAAGAGATAGATTTTGACATCCGTGCCCTAACTCTTAAATAACACAGTTAAAGTTTTCATTTAGGAACTCTAGTTGAAACAACTTAAAACTTTTTAGATATAGTATAGTCAAAAGAAAGTCCCCACAATCCGGGGGTGTTCCCCTGTGTTCTAGTAGGTAACGCAGGCAGAAATAACATCATTCTGATGCTGACCCATTTAATTACCATTATAGTTTGATTTGTAATTCGTTAATAAATATTTAATTAAGTAAAAACGTATTAAGATCATTTAATCTATCCATCAATAGGTATTATTATTTTTTATTGGAATTCTAATACAGCAGTACAAAGTTTCTTTAGCAAAACCTTTATTTTTTTTAAGTTTTGATCGAAGGACCTTGATGGATGGTAAGTTGTTTACGTAGATAATTAGTAGGTAAACCGTTAGACAAATTAAATGAAACTCGTACAAGGTAATTAAAAAAATCAGCTGCGCTCACAGGTGATTGTTGGGTTGCCTAAATATATCAGGGGCGAACTCCGATGAAATTTCTTTAATGAAATAAATAAAGATTAGTAAAAGTTTCACAGTTTACTAATCTTTATTTATTTCATGATTATGGAGTTCCACAAAGTAAGGCTGGAAACAATAAACAAAATTTCTTTAAATTCGGCGGTTTTATTTAATTTAGGAGCAAGGTATATAATATTATAAATTGTTTCTATTGAAACAATTCATAATATTAGATACCTTGAGATGATTTATTTTCAAATTAAACGCGCAAAAGAGCGGAAAATTTGATTTTTCTTTTTTAGTTTGCGTCTTTATAGGTCATTTTATAATAATTTTTGGTGAAGGTTAATTTTTTTTGTTGATAAATGTTTTACATTAAATTATAATTTGAATGCAAATTCCGCTATCTAGGCGGAGTTAGATAGATAGCTGAGGGTCCTGGGTTCGACTCCCAGACGGGGTGACACATTTTTCTATATGGATGCATTCAAATTTTAACTTAAGGTAAAACATTATCAACAAATAAAAAATTAGCATTCATCTTAAATGTATATATTTAATTTCCTTTTGAATGATTCATTATAATCTAGATACTTTCAATGTTGATGATGTCAGTGAATTGATGATCTCCATGAATAAAATAAAAAAAACTAGTTACTTTGTATGTTTGCTAAATATCTAATTCATGTGGAAAATTTGTCCAAAATTTGTTCATTTCCTTATGAACATGGTAAGATTTGGGCTCACTAACACATCTTCAAATCTGTACATGTGCTACATCATTAGACCAGGCTTGATTTCAAGAACATTGGGCACTATCCACACCTCCCCTTTTCACCTCTCCAAAGTTGGTCGCATTTTGATCCTCCCACTTGTGTTATATGCAACTTCATCTTAGAAGCCGTTTGACATCATTGCCTCCCCCCTACCCAGAACCTCCCAAAGTAGACCATACAGCTCCATCTTGACTACCATCTAGTGCTATATCATTCGATTTTACTATGCTTTGCGAATCTTTTAAAATTACCCACATACTTCGGAACCCCTCCTTCTTATCTCGTTCGACTTCTCTCCAACCCCGCTATACCTACATTGCACTTGCTCAAAAATGCTAACATTGAAAAAATACTCGTGTTAGTCAATTGTAACATACACATTAATCAGCCCCACAAGTGGGCATCAATATGTAACAAACCAAAATATTATGCCCCAATTTATAACCTTAAAAATCTACTATACAATAATACTTACTTAGGTCTCGGTTTAGCCTGAACAATAAGCATGACTCGTCTCTTATTAAATTAGAGCAGGTTGTGGGTGAATTGGAATATCAGCAAATTCATAGAAACTATGGAGAAGGGTGCCAGCACGATTGATTTTAAACCAGTAAAATATTAGGTAGAAATATTATTGGTAGAAATAGCAAGTTGTTGGTTACGTGGAAGAGTAATCGTTGGTACAAAATTTAACTTACATACAGGAGAGTATTGGGATAGGTAAAGGTGAGTGGTACAAAAACTACACTGTCGGTTAATTTCATAGCCGTGGATCGGGAGTGTGGGTTAATTCTTACTAGGCTATCTTGAGTCGGTTGATTGGTGTAATTAACGTTCGTTTGCGGGTACAGTAAACAACAGCTACCCGGGAATCAGCGTTTCTAGGTTCAAGGCCTGGTTTTTACAACAAACAGATTACCTTGGAGCCACTTAGATGTCTGGATTGAAGAAGCAGTAGGACACGTTGATTGCGAATTGTTTCTTGAACTTCTACCTCTGCACGGCCTCAAGGTGGTCGCAAAAATAACATCTTCATCTGTAGTTCGCGCATTCCTTCTCAACACTAAACGTGTGACTCCAAAACCGTATTGCGGAGCTTCGATTTTTTAGATCTACTTCGTATTGAGTCTAATCTTTAGTAAATGTTTATAATTTTAATTCTAAAAGCAGTAAAGAAGTACCAATCGATGATTTTATCTAAAACAATCCTGAATTGTAATTAAGAAGTACATAATAAAAATGATCGAATTGTTATTAGTCACTATAATAGATTCAAGGAGTGTTAAAATTTTCTTCATTATAGTCTTCCTGCTATTCAATGCTTTATGTGTGTAAATAGCGTGACGAACAACATCCAAAATGCATTTATTTCTCACTGCACACACCCGTTTCCGTGCTGCTTTAAATCATTTGTGTTGCTCCGTATTCCTGTGTCTAGGGACAAATTAATGTCTATTGTAAAAATAAACTAAATGAAATTTTAAATTGTGAGATTTTACCAGCAGTGTATTATAATAATATGTGGTCATTCTCATACTCGAGAACTTTCGTGAGTACGTTACATTTTGTAAATCTTCTCATTAGTCGTTATCTTTTATAAAGTTAATTGTATTTAATATCTCAATGTTCTTAATATAGGTTAAAAAGTACTGGCTGGATAGTTCTCTATACCATAGACCTCATATCCTATGCTATATCACAAGCGTCCTTCATGGTCTGTAGAAGGGGACTATAATTATGTAATAATTTAAAAAAATAATTATTTGGCAACACTGCATCTGATAAAGAAACTATTTTAAAATATTATCTGAACATTCTGTACATAAACAAATTCTGGAAACATTTTAATAGTGTTTGTAAAACTGTGAATTATTATTGCGGCTTTGCAGAATTCCAAAATTTAAGAAAATAATTTATTAATCAGCAACGTTGCAATGGATTAAAAAAAATGTTCAATGAACAACTAACAGGAGAATCGATGCCCGGTAAAATATACAGGGTATCCCATTAAAAAAAAGTAGTTTTATTTCTCCCGCTTTTGTATTGTTGGTAATATTTTTAAACAATGCAACTTTGGCAACTAAGAAATTATTTTGTTCTGTATTTAATAGTTTAGGAAATATGAATAATTGCGCGCTAAATCGTTACCCTGTATAAAGCTTGTAAACTTATTTTTCTTATACTTAAAAAATGAAAAAGGATTTCCCCGGAATCAGTATGTAAATCAAGAAGATAGCAAATATAGGTGGCTCTGCAGCTTTGTTTATACATTTATAGTATAATGACTCGTAAACATATGTTTATTGAGCTCGGTCTCCATGGGTAAATATTCTTTTTGCGGGCTTGCCCGAATAGATTATTACGGGCTCGTTATCACCAATACCATAGCAACATACATACTTATTTAAAATGTTCATATATATCTTACGTATTGTGCTGAACTGCTTCAGTAAATAAAAGAATTATTTATTAAAGATTTACGAGTCAGTATACCATAAACCGTTGTACAATGCTCGATCGTTACACTGAGAAAAGCATTTAGTTGGACCAATTAAATTTATTTAATTCAACTAAATATTTAGTTAAATCAAATACAATTTAGTTTATTTAACTAAGTATTTAGTTGGATTAAAAAAATTTAGTTGGGCCTACTAAATGGTTTTTTCAGAGTACACGAATGCTCGCACGTAAAGTTCTAAGTAACAGTCTTGCAATGTCGGGGCGAGGTTCATAAGTACATTGTTAAAAAACAAAATTATTGCCACAAAAACAAACAATTTTTATACCTATTTAATAACAAATATTAAAATAAGTAAGACCGGATACACCGAATAAAAATTTAAAAAAATTGTATCTTACCACATCTTTGATCAGGCGACAGTTTACAGCGAGGGCAGACTAAATGCTTGCCTACAGAATGTTGTGTCTACTACAGTCTATCTAAAGTGAAACGGTGAACGGTTCTTATGTGCAGAAACCGTACAAAACATTTGTTGCTAGATAACCAGCAGTGGCGGCCCATGCCAACCATTTCGGGTGTGCTGCATCCCCAAAAAAGACTTTTGATAGTTGACTTGAACTACAATGAGCATTTTCGAGAGAATCTACAACATTATGAGGATTTTAGAGTCGCTGAGTTCATATTTGATGTCAAAATAGTGAATATAGCTGTCATCGCTGTATGCGCCCGCACGCACCCCCCCGACATCGTGGCAGCTGTAATGTGTCGCGATTCCATTAAAAGGTCAGATTGTAACACAGCGACCTAAAAAATCCTTATAATAAAATAATTCAGATTTTTCAAGCAGAAACATAATCACAATGATAATGACGCCGAGCGTTCAATAGGGTAATTGGTTAAAGTTAACCGATTGTACGTGCACAAGTGCTGGTGTGCCAGCGAACGCTGTCTTCTGGTACGTATAAATCTAATAGATTTAATGGATTACTTCTTCACTCCTCGTGCATCAAGACACATGAAAGAAATAATTAAAATAATACAATATGAAAATTAGCCTATTTTGCATTTGAGTATTATTTTAAGTTCTATGTGAATCCGTCACTTCCCTGGTGTTCCTCCCCTGGTTCTTTAGGACAAGTTTTATGTGAATCTGTCACTTCCCTGGTGTCTCCCTTGGTTCTTTTTAAGTTGTTATTACGAAATGAGCGCTATTGTAATACTGTATGTAGTGTAGTTTTATTTTTGTTACATTATTAGGCACCTTGACTATTTTGGTTTGATTTTGCGTCACCCCTCTGATCAAATTGTCACTACCCTGGTTCTTGTGCAACCCCCCCGGGTTGCAATCTTCTCCTGGTCACCATGAAACTCCGAAAATGCGTAATAGTTACTGGCCCACTTTAAATTAGTGTGAAAATAGGAATTACTTTTTAGATAATAAAGCACACAAACTTATTCTTATACGAGCCCTGTCTCATTGAAGTTCGCACACTCTATGTTATTTAAAGGACGCCCCACATTTTCTTTTGATATACACAGCAGCTGTTTCTTGTTGTTAGAGTGAAGTACTGTCTTTGCACTTATTCCATGTTAAGTTTCATGAAATTCTATCGAATGGTTTCCTCGCGCCGCCCCTTCAAATCCAAACAGTCAGGCGGTAAGAGGGATCCCTGCCTCAGTAAAATTTAAAAAAACGTGACATGGAGTAGGTGCAAAAGCAATACCTTATTTTAACACTAAGCAACAGTAACCTTGAAGACTAAAGGAAATTTTGGGAAAAAAATTGTGGGGTGTACTTTGTTTTAAAATATAAAAGATTAATACATAACGAAATATAACAATAAAACAGCATAACTTATAATATAGAAGATCAGCACTTAACTCTAGCAACAAGAAATAGCTACTTCAAAATACCAAAAAAATCCAGGGTGAAAATTGCGGGGCGCCATTTATCAGAAATGAAAGTGTGTGAACTTCAGTGAGACAAGGCTCGTATTTTTTGTTGGTCACAAAAATGGGTAGCCAATACACCAATAGCAGGTATTCGCCCATACATTTATAGATAATCCAAAGTCTTGTTGCTTGAATCCAGGATAGTATGTTTAAATAAATAAAATTCTTGATTCTTTTATATTATCAATGATAAAGGGCTCCATACAAAACAGGGTACAGTCAGATTGGTCTGAAACTGATGCACGTATGTTTTAGTTCATGACAACCTGATCAAAAGTCCTCCTGGACACAAAGTCTGGAAATGACCGATTTTTGTTTCCTTGTGTTTGTTTGCGTGAGAAGAGGATTATGTGTATGAGTACGTTAACACATTCGAATAATTTCGTTAAAAAACTCCAAATTCTATTTCCTACTCTTGTTCTTAATACTCCGTTTGATCAGTTGATCTTGACGCTTCATAAGTCAAAAAATGGTCATTTTCAAACTGTGTGCCCCTGAGGACTTTTGATCAGGATGTCATGAACTACAACTTACATCAGTTTCAGCCCAATCTGACTGTACCCCGTTTTCCATTTGTTTTGTGCGCGATCCTTTAAATTAAGATGTGGAATTTTTTTAAGAAGGCTGGATTTCTGAAAGGAAATTTCTTGGTTACAAAATTTATTGTTTCTTTCCTTATACATAACAAATATTATTTTTGCACGTCCTATATATTAGGCTCTATTTTAGTCCTCCAAAAGAGAGTAAAGTAGCACTTTTACTCCCTAAGGAAGTAAAGTATTTTCATGACAACAAGTAAACAACAAAAAAAAGTAATCGCGGTACATGTTAGGATTTATTATCCTGAAACTATGTGATTTTGGCGTTTACAGAGTTCAATTTTCAGAATGACATGTAACGAAATTTTCGAAAGAATTTTCGAAATTTTGAATTTTTGCGATCAAGTCCTTTAGGACGTGCAAAAAATAGCGTATATACTATTATTATTCTTTATTTTGTTTTTTCCGTATAGATGATTCTTATGTAATTATTTCCTGAGTATATTACTAGGGTGGTTTGATAAGTCAGTGACTTTTTGAATTTCCCGCGCAGTAACTTTAAATGCAACACTGCTCCCGTCAACTGCCATCTATGAATAGACTACTGTAAAATTTTAGGCTGCGCCATTTAGTTTGTGTTTGACAGCCATTGAAAGCAAACAACCTGCACCATCAATTTCAATGGTTAAGAGTGCTACTTTATACCACTGTATACAAGTGGTATACTGAGTTCCGTTGTGGTCGTACCAGCACAAGTGACGCCGAACGTTCAGGTCGTCCAAAAGAGGTCGTCACGCCAGAAATCGTCGATAAAATGGAATGATATTGGACGATCGGAGAATGAAAGTGCGTGAGGTGGCTGGGGCTGTAGGCATCTCAACTGAGCGGGTACAGCAATTTTACATGAATATTTGGACATGAAAAAGCTATCCGCGCAATGGGTGCCGCGATTGCTCACACTCGACCATAGGCGCAACCGTTTGACCACTTCAAAGGAGTGTTTGGAGATGTTCAGCCGCAATCCGAACGAGTTTTTGTGGCGTTTCGTTACCGTAGACGAAACATGGATTCATCACACTACACCAGAGACCAAGGAACAATCAAGACAGTGGGTTTCTCCGGGTGAACGTGCACCAAAGAAGGCCAAGGTGGGTCTGTCGGCCAACAAGGTCATAGCCACAGTTTTCTGGGATGCACGCGGTGTCATTCACATCGATTACCTTGAAAAGGGTAAAACGATCACCGGCGAATATTATTCAGAGCTTTTGGACAGATTCGATATTGATTTGAAGCAGAAACGACCGCATTTGGCGAAGAAAAAAGTGCTATTCCATCAAGACAATGCACGGGTGCACACGTGTGTAATCACCATGGCAAAAATCCATAAATTGGGCTACGAACTGCTACCCCATCCAGCATATTCTCCAGATTTAGCCCCCTGTGACTATTTCCTGTTTCCAAACCTGAAGAAATGGCTGGGCGGTAAGAGATTTGGGTCGAATGAAGATGTCATCACTGAAACAAACGCCTATTTTGAGGGCCTTGAGAAAACCTATTATTTGGAAGGAGTAAAAAAATTGGAAAAACGCTGGACTAAATGTATCGAGCTAAAAGGAGACTATGTTGAGAAATAAAACGCATATGTGCCGAAATAAATATCTTTTATTCAAAAAGTCACAAAAGTGACTTATCAAACCACCCTCGTATGTTGTCTTAGGAGTTAACTACATTTTTTTCAACAAAACTGTCAATAACTAACAATATTCGTCACCTTATTTTGTTGTCTTTGGCATTATGCCATTCATTTTTATAAATCGTATGTATTTATTTTTTATCAAGTTTATTTGTTTTAGATTCATACAAGCCTTTAGATAAGAATGTGGTACAAGAATATTCATAAAGGAACCTTCCCTAACAAACAACAAAAACTTTCCAACATTATTTTTAATTGAATATTTACATAATTTGATAATACTTGAATATCAATGACTGTTTTTAACCTGAATTCTGAATAAATTATCACTATAGTACCTATTATAATGTATTTGTTAATTTGTATTTATATGACTGCGGACATTATAATGTATCATGATATTGTTATTGTATTATTAATTGTTACAAGAACTTTGTTTATTAAACACAATAATTTTCTGAAAGCAACAAAATTGTACAACAACATAGGTTTTGTTGAATCAAGGTATTATTTTCTGTGTGTAATTAGCTAATATTAACTCAATAATGTGAATATGTTGGTATAACGGGTCTCATACTGGAACAATATGGATGGATATTGGTTGCACATCGGTGTATAATAATGATCGTTATTATATTTTTTAATTATATTGTATTATACACTGAGAAAAATGGTTCGTAAAAGTTATGTCTTCAGTCTTCATATTAACTCTCCTGATCTACAATTTTTAAACTAATAGATTTTTCGAACTATTTTCAGTTTCTCAGTGTACATTATCATATAATTAATAAATATGATAATAATCATTGTTATACACCGGTGTGCAACCGATATGCAGCCAATATTGTGCCAGTATGAGACCAGAGTATACTAACATATCAACAACATTGGGCCAATCTTGGTTAAGTAAAATGGTCCAAGTACTTGCCAGTGTTATTATTTCGACACCGGGCCAATATTGGCTGCCAATATCGGCTATGTAAAATGTCCCAAGTACCTGCCAGTATTATCATTTCGACACTGTCCCATTATTGGTTGCCAAGATTGGCAATAACGGTGCCAATGTTGAGCCAATATTGGTCCGTTTGTTCAACATCGGCAAATTCTATATGGGTCCTCATTTCCATGTACAAGATTCCTTTTTTGAAAATGTGCGTAGTCTTTTGTCGATATTGGCTGGGGTACATTTCTTATTTGGGGTATACTAACGGGCATAAGATTTGAACATATAGTTTTTCTATTCAAATTTACAACTAGGAATTCATCTTCAAATTTTGTTTTGTAATAGAGGTAACCTGGATTTTCTCTTCTTGTTTACAGATGGACGGCATTAGAAATAGCAAAATCGATCCCATCCTTGGATTTCTTTCTAAAGTAGAAATAGAAGGTGCGTTTGTTACTTCATAAAGGTATCTAAAATCTTTAAAATCACACACCTCCATGTTTAAACGTTCAGTTTCTTTTTCAACCCACGCAAACGTACCATTTGCTGCCACTCCCACGCGGCGTCATGATTTGGAATTGGGGAACCTTTTTTCTTTCGCGTTCAATTAACGCATGATCAGAGTCCGCTTCAAGGTGTGTGTGACCTCTAATAAGAAACTGATGATTTATGATCTACATATATCTCAGATTTTATTTTCATTATTCAAAAATATCAAATAACTAAAATCAAGTTGTGATTTTGACTGGGACAGTTATCAGACCCAATTGTTAGTTCTTTAATATTTCCAACTTCAGTATCTATCCATTTGATAATACAAGAAGCTATCTCATTCCCTCCATGACCACCTACGCTTTCATCCCACATCATACAGAACGAATTTTGTAAAGTCGCATTAGTGATTGTTAGGTTGTACATGTACGTACTATACGTCCAAAGCTTTAGGAGTAAAAACTTTGCGAATTGTGAAGATCTGGTATTTGAAGGTACTTCTGGAGATCTATCATGACAACTTTTTACAAGCTATGGTTGAGTTTTGTCCTAATTCTAGCCTCGGACTTTTGTTTATACACAGGTATAACACAGGCAGACGCTTCAAGTAAAATATGATGAACATTTGAAGGATACCAGTAACAGTACTGGTGTCCTTCAAATGTTCATCATATTTTTCTTGAAGCGTCTGCCTGAGTTATTGAGATCCCTCTTGTAGTTGCAACTTGAGGTTATCATAGATATCGCATGTATCAGTTCGGGACTTTTAAAGGCATAATTATATTCATAATTGAACATTTCAGCATAAAGTCATTTTTTGTCAAATTTTCTCTAGGTATGTATCTCATTCATCTGGTAATCTTCGACGGCTGTACATGCGAGATAATATCAAATGAGAACCCAAATATTTTCTATTTGTCTTTTCTCGGTTATAGTGAGATTCGTAAGCTGGAAACTTCGAGATGTGAGATCTTACACTATTTCATACATCGTCCGATATTTTGTTTGCTGGTTCATCTTTTCCTCTCTTATCTGGTGTAACCAATCCTGAATTAACAATTGAAACAAGTAACGTTAAGCTCTGTACTCGTAAACACGTTTTATAAACTGACTTCTGTACTTGGAATATACGTGCATCGTTGTAATCTTGAAACAAACTGGACTAGCTGGACTTTGCTTTGTTTCGGTCGTCAACAGCAAAGGACTTGGCATTTTTCATACCCCGCTATCTTTTAAAATATTGACACTAATGTCCTGCAACTAGCAGTAGATTCCTGATAGAACTATGAAGGACTTGACATATTCATTTCAAATTTGAAAAATTTGGACTTGGCATAGTTTGCCTCTGAGATACAGATAGATAAACTGAAGCTGTTGTCAATGCAGGTTCGATTTCAGCTGGGAGAATAACTCTTTTTTTTATTTTTTTTATAAAACAAAATTTAAAATAATAATTTTTTCTTCGAAAAATGTTCAATTTCTGCAAAGTTTTAATAACTCTGTTAAAAATTCGATTTTTCAAGGACACATGCAATCTAGTTTTTTACTTGTTTTGCTTAGTCGAAGAAAAAAGATACTGTACAACATGAGTGGAATGCCTTTATCGCCCTCGAACGACTGAGGCACGACGCCGAAGGTGGAGTGCCTCAAATTTCGTCCTCGTGCGATATAGGTGTCATATCCACTCTTGCTGCACAAACTACTATTTCCAGTTATTTTTTTTCATCATTTTCTAACGTTTAAGGGTGCGTTAAAAATATACAGCTGATTTCATAAATCTAAGGATAAATCTAGGACAAGTCTTGAGAGTGATTTTTGAGTTTTTAACAACGTGTGAACCAGGCTTTAAATTATATTTTCATAGTTAACTACATAAAATTTAGTAAATATCAAGGAAAATAAATAATAACATTTACACTATGGAGTACTGATTGCTCTAGATTTATTTGAAATAATATCAGCTGTACATAGATTTCAAAATTCTATCTTGGATTCTATTTAGCAAGTATAGTTTAGATAAATTATTGTTTTATTGAAACTAAAAGTAACATTTTGTGTATAATGAACCCTGAAGTTGATTCTAAAAAGCTCTACAAAATGGGCAAATTGGGCTGTAAGAAATTTTAATGCAACTTTGCGTTCCTTACAAAAGAACTAAGTAAAGATAATCTCCAAGGTTATTGATAAAATCCATTGGACGATTGATCTAGTAGACGCAAAGTGGGATTTTATATTGTCGTGTGAAAGGGTTTTAGTTTATAACCGAGCTGTGTACCACCAACTCCACTATTTTTTTCCCTAACCTGTTATTCTATTATAGTTTCTTAATTATATTCTTGCGGCGAAACTTGCGAATAACAGATAATAATATGTTTTTAAAAGCAGGTGCAGATTCTTTGTCACAACTTTGAAATAATTTGCAAAATGTTCAAACATTCAACGAGATACACGGAAATTAATCATCTTCGAGACCCACATTGGATCTGAAACTTAATCATGTAGCTCAGTTATATAATACCCCAAATTTTATAACTCAATGTAATAATCATTTATTTATAAAATTAATACAGAAATTTGAACAATTATTTAACTTAATAACAGGGGGTTTGTTGGTGTTTTCCATTTTTTTAAATGTCATAGACACATTTTCAAATGTTTTTTGACGTCGTGTTGTTTCACCGCTACTTTTTGTTAACGTAAATAAATCATAACCTCAATTTTACAAATAAATTGAATACCTAATGCTTCATTTGAATGTAATTTATATTAAAATTTATTAAACAAAAACTATAATTATTGCAATTTATTTTACCATGTCGATGAAAAGATAACTATTAGGTAGTACATACTACATATTACGGCCAATAAAGCGAGCGATGGGACCTGCCCCGCCGACCGCCGGGCTACTTGGCAAGTCGCTTGCCGAATGAACGTCCATATTACATTGAAGTGTAATATCCTGAAGGATATAATGTAGGAAATTATAAAAGTTCTCATCGTTTTTATTGTAATTTAGCAATAATGTATAATATTAATAGATATTAACAATTATATAATAATGTTAAAATTAAATAATTTCACGTTAATTCAATAACAATTTTATAATAACTTTATATAGCAATAATAAGTAAATTATGGTAGTCGCTCTAATAAGTCAGTGATCGGGGTGTCGCTTGGGAAGCGGAAGGCCCAGGGTTTGATTCCCAGCCGGGGTGATAATTTTTCTATATGGATTTGCATTAAAAATATAAAATTTTGCATGTGCTGATATCTATGGCATTTTAATAAAATTACTGAAAATGCGAAATAATTTCCCACGGCCATTTTCGTTCAGTTTAGAGATTGTCAGCAATAGCTGATTTTCATGGTTTCTAGATGACTGTGTGAAAGTGCAATTTTCTATATAGTGATCATAGATAATGGTATATTGTGTTACAAGTGCAGAAAAGTGCCAATTTCTCACGATTGTGAAGATGTTCGCAATCACACGAGTGTGAAATTGGCGTTTTTGCACGCGTTACACACTATACTTTATCTAAGACAACAAAAAAGGTAACAAACCACCTACAGCTAAGAAAGTTTTTTAACCTAGAATTTATACTCGCATTCATATTTTTTACGTGAAATCTCTGGCAATAAATTAAGAGATGTAATGTGATCCGCTTCCACGATGTTTGGAGGTGTACAAGTGTACACCCCATTTTCCCATCATCGGATTCACTGATACATCTAGAATTTCGAAAACGACAAAAGTAAAGATTAAATTTTTAAAGACAGTAGTAATAATACATTTACAATCTGTATAATTTCAGTCAATCTACTATTTAGTACTTACAGTTAAATAATCATACGTATGTACTCGTTTTCAAAAAATAATTTTATACAAACAATCACAATTCAATTGTCAAGGTCATTAACCCCTTTGCTGTGAAATGTCAACATATTCTCGCATTATGTAGCAAATTATAAATGTTTTCAATGTTTTTATTGTAATTTAGCAATAATAATAAATAATATTACATTAATAATTATATAATAATGTAAAAAACTAATCAATTTTACGTTTTAATTGAATAACAATCTTTGTAACTTTATATAATGAGAAATAACCTAGTTGTTTAAAGGCGTCTACGTAACTCAATCGTGAAGCTCCCGCTACTAGACAGGCGATCCAGAGTTCGATTCCCCGTTCTGTAGTTGGTATTTTTTCTAGATGGATTTCCATTCAAAATATAATTTAATGTAAAATAATAATTAAACAAAATAAATTAACCTTTATCTAGAATTTATAACATTTTATATTTCAAATAATTAATAATATTATAAATATTGCAAGTGGTGACATCTATGTCGTTTTAATAGAACTACTGATTGTTGAGAACTCCTTCCTCACGGTCTTTACCGTTCAGTTTGGAGATTGTTTGCAATTGGTCGTTTTCACGGTTACTAGATTGTGGGGAATGTGTAACTTTCTATGGTCGTCGTAGATAAAATAGTTTAAACTTCGGTTCCAGATCTCTGCTAGTAATAAAATTGAGAAGCACGCAACGTTTTGTAAAAACAAATGTTTAAAGGTAGATTTTCGGGAATTTCAGGAAAGTGTTCACTTTCTTTTTGTTTCTTTCCAAAACGAAAGAAATCTACCGGATAAAAACAAAATGAGCATAAATTTGTCACCAAGATATATCTTACGTTTTGAACATTCTAGTGATGTTCGGGAGTTTATGTTGGGAAGATAAGGTTTTATTCCGGTGTAGTAGTAAAAAATTTATTATAAAAAATGGTCTCATGACAAATGCTCTCTAATTTCGTCGTTCACTTTTATTAGTTATCTCAAACTTTTATATTTACCGAAAGAAGGGCAAAAACAATATTTCTACTTTTATTAAAAAAAAAGATTGGGTAGTCTAATACTTACAATACTTTCATCTTTCAGGGTCCTGTCGACAGATTTGCGTTTAAAATTGTTAAAAGAAAATCAATTGTTCTCATGGCGTGCTGTATTATACCGTATCATTAACAAACAGAGTAATTATCGTTGTTTATAATTTGTTGAATACACGGATGTAACAAACCTGTGAGTGTTGTTAAACAAGGTGTTTTCAGTTCGTGTCGGTGTTTTAAAAAAGTTCGAAGTGTCTCTCAGCTCTCACGAAGCGAAGAACAGGAACAGAACGGAAATAATAATAAATATCGTGTTAAATCCTGTGAAAAAAAACGAGGAGAGTTCATTTTTTGTGTTTCTATAAAATGGCAGTGTTTTTTCTATCTCATGGGAGCCACTAAACCGTATAAAAGCTACACGAGAAGAGAGCTAAAACTATGAGTGACCAACAACGTGAAAGTCGTAGTATCCGTTGTACGCCGATGTAATTCGCGAAGATCGAGTCTGGAATTCGAATGACTCGTTGGTGGTGGTTCAGTATGTGCCACTCCGGGCAACTCCGGGATTCCATCAACGGCCCTAACAGTGAGTTTAATTAAACCCATACATGTTAGTTTAGTGCATTCATTTGTAAAACTGGAATAGGAGTCACGAGAAACATGTCCGGAGTGAGTGAGGAAACTTGTAATTTATTTCATGAGTTATACATTTTTCTCATTTACGAATTTTTTAATAATACTCTATAGAAGTAATTATTTAGGTTGAAGGTTTTATTCGTGGGTTATGCAAACAAAACATTTTTTAATTATGTCGAATAGGAATGGAATCATGACCTTGCATAACTGAATGAATGAATCAGACGGTCTTTAATTTTTTATTGAAACGCTATTTTTATAAAACGTGAATTGAACAACCTTCTATTAGTTCTATTTATAAAATGATCTTGCTTAATGTACATACATTCCTGAATCTTTCATTCATAAAGTAATTCAGACATCAAATTCCTTGCCCAACTTATAATTATATATACACCTCTGGCGCCTTAAATGTTTAAGGTATTGGTAATGCCATGTCAAGTAATCCAATGAGTTGTAACTTAACTTTTTTTTATTTAATTCAAATTTTGCACAATTGTTATATTCCTAAAGTAAAAATCTGAAATACTATATTTTTGACTCAAGTGGTTCTTTAGTTGTGCCCTTCTAAAATATCGCGCATTCCGCGGTTACGTACCGTCACGCGTTCCAACGCATTTTTATGATTAACGAATGCCCAGAAATGATTTTTAAGCAACTAAATTTTTAATTTGATGCATTTTGTGCTCTTAATAAAAATACATTCGGTCTTTTTTAATATCTGGTGCCGTTTACGAACATATCAAGCTAAAGCATGCGTTACGTACAAGTGACAAAATGGTGACATGAAATACTAGGTTTTGCAATGGCTTGCGAACTATTTATAAACAACTTACGAGGTGATTAATTATACAATTTTAGAGAAAACACCAAATATAATGCCATACATACGGTTTTGTTTTAAGAAGTCCTTAATGGTCAAATTAGATCTTGAAGGCGTTACGTATATGTCACATGTGTTAACGTACTGTGACATGCCAAAAACTGCAGATTTCATTCAATATTATTATTGAAGTTCAGGCACAATTTCTTTTAATTTAATCGATTTTCAGTTGTCTTACATATTTTTACTATTCAATAACAATGAACTGCAATTTACAACTAAACATCACTCACTGACATTATTGTCTTTAACCACCACCGTAATTACATGCACCGAATGACACTTTTCATCCTATTTTACACATTTTTGCATAAAAGTATAACAAATAAGCCATTATCATCGCAGTTTGGCTGCGGCAATTGTAATTTGTGTTACAACATGAATTTGACACCTGCTAAAATACATTGGTTTAAGACTTTTTATGCATTATTGAACATTTAATTTTATCGGTGGAGGTTGACCTTTTCGCGGAATGCGCGATATAGAAAAATGAGTGATTTTGAGCATGTTGGCATTTACGTTTTTCTTTATAACTTTTGTTAGAAATAAGATAAAGAAATGAAACAAAAACTGTTTTAAAGTTCATCATTTGGGCGTTAAAATGATGGGCTGCATGGCATAATTTAATATGAAAAAATTTATATTGTGCCCTGAAGTCTTTGACCTTGAGTTTTTCAGAAAACATATGTTTAAAAATTATGAAAAAATTGGACATAGAGTTGCATATTTTTTAAATATGTGTGCCAAATGCTAAGTTTGGATCTCAATTGGATCATTACTAAATTATTTTAACATTAGTTTGCGCTAGTTAGGTCAACATACTAAAAGTCTTGGGAATCTAGTAGCAAAGGCAAAGGGAGGAGGGGAAAGAGCAAGTCTCGTTTTCCGATTTTTCGCTTATATTTCGAAAACGGTTAGCCGTAGCTTTAAAAGCGCGCAGCACAAAATTGAACAGCATTAAATTTCCTGCAAGAATGACTATTCATTTTCATATCTGTTATAGTTTAAGCCAGGGTCGGATTGGCGACATTGGGGCCCACCGGGCAGGCAGCGAAGGGGGCCCCACTTGTTTTTGTTAGAAACTTGAACATATGTCAAATCGCTTCAATAACTTAAAAAATATTACGGTTATTTTAGCAAAATTATCAAGATTTATCAAAAAGAGTGATACGTAGTGCATTCTGGAAAATGCCGTTCCAGACAAGGTTCCTGTAGATGAAGAATTTTGAAAAATAATAGCATATGTTAAATAGTTTTTATTGTGGTTTGGTATTGTCTATTAAATTTAAGAATTTTGTTTTGTCGGTTTTCTACGATCTTTATTTATTAGTTTACAGTTTCCAGAAATCAAAAAGACCCCGGTCTCTATTCAATCATCAACTCATTAACACCGCTAACATTCAACAACATTCCCGTCTTACTTTTGCCCAATAAAATATGCAAAAACAAATTACAAAGAATTAAACCATTTGTAAATTAACTAATAGTTTTAAAAACATAAAAAGATACGAAGCGACAAAAGAAGGAAAATAGTAAAAAAAAGATAAGGAGTTATAAATTGGAAAACGAAGAAATTAGAAAGAAATGCCAGGAAACAGAATATAAGAAATTGAAAGAACAATTTGAAAAAAAAAAGGAATAGAAGAGAAATGGGAAGAATTGTAAGAAAATGTGCTAGAGTCGGCCAAAGAGTGTCGAGGGATATCAAAAATAATAAAAACAAATGTAAAAAGAATGGAGTCGTGGAATAAAGAAATGAAAAGAATTATAAAATACCTAAGTACACAACAGACCGGACATTATGAAGAATACAAAGAAAAGAGAAAAGAGTCAAAAGTCTCAAGTTCAAAATAAGAAATATAGTAAGAACAAACAATGAAGAATTAAAGAATTTTACAACAGAAAAAGGAGTGAAGCAGGGATGTGTTCTCGGCCCCCTATTGTTCACATTAGTGATGGATGAGTTAATTAAAGAGATAAGAAACAAGATGAAAAAATTAAAAATAGGATACTGGAAGATGGAGGAAGTGAAATTGACAGAATTAATGTTCGCAGATGACATGATCATTTTAGCTGATTCAGAACAAAACCTACAATTTAACTTAAACGTATTAAACCAGAAATTACAAAAGTATAGTATGGAAATAAACGTGGGCAAAACAAAGAATACGATAATATCAAGTATAAAGAAAACACATAACGTACAAATCCAGGGAAAAAGAATTGAATAAGTCGAAAGCTATAAGTATTTAGGATTAACACATAAAATTAAGAAGAAGAAAAGCTAATAGTCTAATTCTTTGTAATTTGATAAAGAGAACAAATCGTTATCGAAATGTGTTAATGAATTTGTAAAAAGTAAATTTGTGGACTAAATCCCATGAATTTTTATTCAATTTCAGCAACTATTACTAATTATTTAACTTTTAATTTAATTTTAATTTTTAACAGACAGTTATATTCTTGTATTCACGATTTTGGCTATTCGTCAAAAAGTAATAAAATCTGAATTTTGCAAATTGCTCTTGGGGTCTTGGGGGCCCACTTTTCGGTTTCCAGGGGGGCCCACCGGGCATTTGCCCGGTTGCCCGGCGGCCCAATCCGACACTGGTTTAAGCGATATATGCTCGTCAAAGTTGCTAATTTCAAAAAGATTTCTGCCTTACGTTTTTTTAGTATTTTTTCTTTTTATCTTCTTTGTCGTTCATTTGAGACGAAAAGTTTCCAATCAGAAGTTTTTAGAGAATTAAATTTCCTTTAAAATGCGTATAATTTTCAATATTGCATCTTCAACTGATTAAAAGTTAAAGCAATTTGAAAATTTTGTGAAAATTTTCAGATAACGATCTGAAACGTTTCGCCTCAAATGTACTGCAAATAAGATAAAAGGAAAAGTTAATGAGAAAACGTGAGGCAAAAATATTTTTTCGAAATTACTGACTTTGACGAACGTATATCTCTTAAACTCTTCAATTTTGTACCTCGTACTTTTGAAGCTACGGTTAACCGTTTTCGAGATATAAGCAAAAACACCGAAAAATGGGACCTTATCTCCACCCTCCTCCCTTGGGTGAAATGGGAAATTAAGATTTACGGGTATTGGGTATGATATATACTACCCAAGCAGCATCTAAGTAGCAATAACTGAGATCGGAACTTTGATTGAGTTGTTAGTAATTACGTAACTACAACTAAATTTATGGCTTTATAGTTTTAATTACTTCAATTCAGAATATTTTAGTAATTGTATAGTTGTTTATATACTATTTATTGGAACTATAATAGCATAATTACTTTAAAGTCGTTGCAACTTCAAAGTGGTATTATGATTGTAGCAGTAACTTGCCCGAAGCTACTTTAAAGTTTTTAAAACTTTAAAGTAGTACTGAAAGTTCCTGCCATCTGTCTGAAACCCTTTAATTTAAAGTAACGGGACTTTACAGTAGTATTGAAAGTAAACCTTATGTTTTTGCTACCCAGGAGAATCATTTTAAAGTAATTTTTCGTAAACTACTCCATCTCCATATTTACTTGTAAAAAGTTTGTAGGCCATTAATCAATTTGCAATTTGTTATGATTGTTAATAGACGTTTTACTATATAACCTTCAATAAAAATAACAAATTGGTGCCAAATTGTGCCTTAGGAATTGTTATGTATCTAGCTTTAAGTTGGCAACATTTATTTGTAGTGATGTAACTAGCCAATCCTGGCCCGTCAGTATCACTTGAATCGCCTTGGTAGATACACATCATGTAGGGTGTGTATCTGTATCTGCTACCCAAAAATTGTTCCCCATTTTGGTTCCAGGCACGTAATAAAACCGTAGCAATTACGTGGTTTTTTACTAGTGACAAAAACTTAATAATTCCACCGGTAGTTGCTGGTACGTAGCGATGACTAAAAATGCTGCTTTGATATGCACTATTGGTTTCATAACGACCTAAGGCAGCAAGGCTAGTATGATACTATCTTTACATGAAACAAAAAGAATAAAATAGCATTCTACTAGTCTTGCTGTCCTAGATCATGACATGAAATCAATAGTACATACAATCACTATGTACTGAACAATGGTATGTTTTTTTTAGAAAAATAGTATTGATCCCATTGAGATCCCAAGTTGAAGTTTGCCACACTTATTTAAAAAATATGCAAACCTATGTCCAATCTTTTTTACAATTTTTAGTCATATGTTTTTTTGAAAAATTCAAGGTCAAAGACTTCGGGGGCCCAATATAAATTTTTTTCATATTCAAGTATGGCATGCAACTCATCATTTTAAAGCTCAAATGATGAACTTTAAAACAGTTTTTGTTTCATCTTTTATCGTATTTCTATAAAAAGTTATAAAAGGAAATGTAAACACCTACATGCTCAAAATCACTCATTTTATTTTTGTACATTTTAGAAGGGCGTTACTGAAGAACAAATTGAGTTAAAAATATAATATTTTACGCTTTTTCTTATCTTCAACAGTATAACAGTTGCGACAAATTTGAAAAAAATCAAAGAGGGTGATGGTCAAAACTTCCAAAAATTGGATAACTTGATGTGGAATTACCTGTATGTAATATACGTTACGGTATACACTTATTTATGTATTATTAATATTTAAGTAAACAATTACTTTTAAACTTAATAAGATTTATTCAATTATAACCTGGATTTCATAAAACAAAATGTGACGCTGGTATGAAGAGTGCATAGACCAAAGTTATTATATGAGAAGTTGTCTCACTGGAAAGAGAACAGCGAGCCAGCTTCGTGACGTCATTGGTGGACTTGACCGGCAAATCATTAGTTGCGTTATACTAATCGTTTGCAAGAGATTTTGAATATTCATAGCAAGAAAAGGAACCGCTCAAATTAATTCAAACAAAAACAGTTAAATAGACAATTTATTTTTGTATAAAATAGTAAATTTATAGAATTATGTTACAAAAAGTCCTGTTTTTGCGTGTTCTGAAGTAAAGCGTGTCTTTAATAATTAATATTTCAATAACTAACTACTACAGAATTGAATGCAATTTTACATGCATTATATATTTGGCAATTTTTGTAATTTGATATATGCATTATTTCTCAAGTAATTCTGCACGCAACATTTGCATTGGAGGCAGTGCACATTTTTTAATTAATTAATTAATTATTTAATTAATTCGTGAGTATTTTTAAAATTTCTTGACGTATTTGTTGTTTTAATAAAAAGTACTATCTTTTGTAAAAAAGATTTTGATGAAGGCACCAGAACACCAGAATGGTATTCGCTTCAATACCTACTCTATAGCTTTTATTGAAATATTAATTATAAAAGACACGCTTTATGTCAGATCTCAGAACTTGCAAAAACGGACTTTTTAACTTAATTTTACAAATTTACTATTTTATACAAAAATAAATTGTATATCTAACTGTTTTTGTTAGAATTAATTTGAGCGCTTAGTTTTTTTTGCTATGCGTATTCAAACTTAGGAGTCAAATCTTTTGCAAACCATTCCATACTTTTTCTAATTCTAATTTTGCTGTAACAAATTAAGTCTGTTATGCATTTTTATATGCAGTAAAACACAGACTTGCAGTAAACAGACTTTGCAGTCTGTTAGCTGGAAAGATTTTTCGGAATCTATTGTAGTTTATGTGTCTTGAATTGTAATTATTTTGATCAAATCGTATAACAATTTATACTAATAGCTTAAAATAAGAATAAAAAGGTTACTTCTACAAACTAAGTACAGTATTTCTTACTTATTTTGTATTCGAAAGTTCGTTTTCTATTAGCAAATTATAGTTAAGCTGGAATTCATTTTTGATTAGTAAGAAATAAATATTAATCAATATTACAACGTGTTTTATTACTTATGATGTTTTAGATGCTTTATTGCAAAATATTGCGTATCATCAAAAGTCAGAATTATTAAAGATAAATGTGTATTAGGTATAATGTCGCCAGTGACGTCACACATCGAACTTGTTTCAAATGTTAAAAAGCTTCCGTGAGACAACTTCCCGTGTAATAATTTTGTGCGTAGGCAGCTCAGAAAAGTAGCAGACTGGAGGTAAGCATCAAATGTTTATTTTTCTATTTTGAGTTGCTTTGAAACCGAAAACGGAACGGAAACAATGTTCTTTCGATACCGATTTTAGAGTTATTTATTATGAAATTTCCAATTAAATTAATTTCCATTCACAATGCCCATTGAGGGGTTTCTGGGAAAAACAACACTTGTCCCCTTTTTTTGAATTGCCTTGGCCACACTGAGATGGGCTTTTCTAAGCTTGTTCCCATAAGGAGCGCATTAGTTTTTTGGAAGAACACCAGAAGAATACCGGTCTCTTCTAAAAATGGATAATATACCTATAGTTCCATAAAAAACTCACCATTCAGGCTACAATTCCCATACAAACTATACTTTTACATTTTTGACAAATGCTGTTTTTCCCAGAAACCCCTCAATTGTACGGGATACAATAGATTGATTCTCGGTTACTGCTAGACATAGAGGATAATGGATTGTACATTCCCAATGTCTTTTTCGAGACAAACTCAATGCTTAAAACCAAAATTTGTTATTGTTTTCAAGTTAGAACCAGAGACAGGCACGGCTTACTAAATGGGTAGTTATGTACGCTATAAATATAAGGCCGTGTCTATAAAATTATGATAAGTGATACTCACTTTTCGAAATTTTATAATTTATGATTTTTAAAATAAATATCGTAGTTGAATGTGACCTATTTAAATAGAGTCTTTTCACCTTATTAATGATATGTGTGGGGTCAAATTCTTTATTTTTACCACAATTTCCTAAAATTCCCTAAAAATAATACAAGCTAGGCAGAATGACGTATCCATTTTATATGCAGTCGTAAACATTAATGGTTAAACTTTAACTTAAAAATCAAACAAAAGGTTCTTGTGGAAACACGGCAATTTTATTTTTTGAATATTACATCAGTCAAATGACCTCCACCCCGCTGCTGGTACTCTCGAAGTCTAGCACGAAAGTTTTGCTCAGTCCGAATATTATGTTTCAGTTGTTCCAAAGTTTGTGATCGATTTGCAAACACTTTTGTCTTTAGGTAGCCCCATAAAAATTCACAAGCTGACAGATCCGGTGACCGAGCCGGTCAGTTGAGATCGCCAGATTTCGAAATGACACGACCGGGAAACATTCTTCACAGAATTGCTATAGACTCCCTAGGAGTGTGGGAAGTGGCTCCGACCTGCTGAAACCATATTCTTCAATCTCTACTCCCCATTACGAGGTTTATATTAGTTACACTCTGTATATTGTAACTCTAAATACCTTCTGTCGTAACTTTATTTTAAAATAACTTTAAAACTTATGAAAACGATCGTAAATGTCAAAATATAGGAAATTTATGTAAGTATGAGTTAAATTAGAGGAGGGAATAGAAAAGGATAAGAATAGTTGACCTATAACTTAATTGTATGGATATGGATATAACTCCTTTTCATGTAGAATGAACTTTATGCTTTTAATGTGTTTTTGAATCAGAATATTTAAATTATTATTTTAGACACTTGAAATTAAGACTTTTAGTATGGATATCACGGTGATTTAATAAATCATTCAATAAGAAACAGAGAGAAGAAAATCACAAGCAAAACACTAAACGATGATAAATACCAACGAGTTTTCCATTTTAAAGATTTTACAACGGCTGTGTACTAATTAAAATTTAAATAAATTATTCATGGATTTATCTAACAGTAAATGAATTGTTTTTAAAATGAAACAAAAAACATGTTTTTGAAAATATTGAAATATGGAGGAGTGTTCCGATTCGAGTAGATATGATGCGATTCGATATAAGAAGTCTTAAAAAATAAACTGCTTTTTGTTGTTATTTATTGTCCTTATTGGCATTCTTTTTTCAATTGTAACTGCGAAAAGATACTTCGAATTGCTAAGACACAATTCCTCCCATCAGCTTTTCGTAGGTATATCTCCATAAACAGTCCAACAGTGTCAGCAGAAAACACTGATAGCAGAAGATGATTTAATGCCACATTACACACTAGATGGACGGGAATCAGAATTCGGTTTTATTAAATACACACTAGATTTTCCATTTTTTGGCGGTTTTTGGTAGCTTATCAAAGAAAATATAACGCATGTGCTCTCAGTACGGACGCTTTGACATTCGTGTGTACACAGTAGAACATTTAACGTAAAATTCGAACACTAGACCACTCTAAAAAGTGTGTGTTTAGGTCCAATACATCTAGAGTAAAATGTCTAATCTGTAACCTTCGTGTAGACCATAGAGTTAACTTCAATACAATGTTAGTGTCAATTTATTACACTAAGGGCCGGTATTATAAAACTTTTTATTTCCTAGATAAAATTTACTTTGAGAGTAAATTCATTTGTTCTGTCAATTTCATATGTCAATTTACTCTCAAAGTAAATTTTATCTAGGAAGTAAAAAGTTTTATAATACCGGCCCTAAAGTAATTATATCTTTAATCATTTATGGTAACTCTTTTACACTAAAACAGTTAAATTCCTAATCGTTTCGGAATAAGGTTTTACTCTTAACTTTTGAATCTTTTACTCTACATGGGAAAAATATTGCCTATTTAGAGTAGATTGCTATAAAACTTTTGTGTAATTTGTTTTATATTTAGATTAAAATTTAGAGTGAAAGTAGCGTAATTTTCCAAGGTCAATATGAAAATAAGTGATTTATTTGTTTATTAATTGCAATGCAAACATAGATAAAAGGTAAATGTGTATATACAATTAAAACTCAAGAAAGTATTAAAAAGATATGTACGAGCTCAGTTGGGACACTTCTATTTTGGCTAAAGGACATCCCGGAACCTTTACTTCGAAATTGTTTTTCTTGGTCCATGGTATGGTTGTTAATTGTTGCTAGAGAGAACTACTGCATGTACTCCATCCCAACTCTCATGAAATCTATGTTAGTAGATTTCCTTGCAGCACTCCGTGAACTCTGCCAATGCACTCTTTTGTTCTGCAAATTAGATATACTTATAATTATTGCTTTTACTTACCTAATTTTTTAATATCTCTGTTTACTGTTTTGAAATAAAACACTGAATATGAATTGAAAAAAGTACAACTACGTTAGATATCAATATTAAATAGTTTACTGTTGAACATGTCTTGATAAGTTTCCAAGAGCTGCCGTCTTACTCATCATAAGTAACTACTAAAATTATAAAATAATACATGTATTGTAATAAAAATTAAATTGTAAAATTGTTTTAAATTACCTTATAACAATTAACAATTAAAAGAAACTGCAAAGTTTCACACGTAGTAAAAAGACGTGAACATATTTGCACTAACCGGTTTCTAGTTATAACTATTAAAACTTTGCTATTTGAAAGTTACTAAAATTAGCGGGAATTTCAAAATTTTACAAATCTAAACTTAATGTAGGTACTATTATTTATGTACAGATACGAGTTTTTGGCCTAAAGTACATCCACTAATACAAGAAATGAGTCATCACAAATCACGCTGAAGATAGGTAAAACTAAGTATCCAGAATCACGTGAATACCATTCACTGCAAACGTGAATACCATTCACTGCAAACGTGTCGTGCAAACAAGTCATTAGTCAGTTGCGTCCCCCGACACCCTGTTATGCAATTTTATGAAGCGTAACTATCCTAAACATTAGTACAGAGATCATTGCGATGCGATGCGTCACTGATATGTGGTGATAGATGCCAGATGAACGTGTTTTCGATTAGTATTGTTTATTCAAGTGGATATGAATGGGTTAGATAGGAATTACGTGGGTGACTAACTCATTTCTGGTCAATTGGTCCGACTTAAGTCAATATAATCTTGATCTCTAAATTTTCCTTAGTTGTTCATTACATTTTAAATTGTACAGCTACATTAAGTTATTTAAAGATTTGTAACTTAATAATTGTAATTTGTAAAATAACTTCATTTATCCTAAAATTTACACCAATTTTAGTAACTTTTGAAATTACAAAGTTTCAACAGTTATAACTAGTCGAAGTCAAATAGAACTGATTGTCGTCACGTTTTGTTAGTGTCGTTATTGCGCACACGCTTCTCTTTTCTACACTGTCTCGTGTATATTGTTGATAATTCGTTTTATATACTGTAACTAAAGTAACATGAACACTAACAAACATTTTTTACCACTTTAGATCACTTTTTAACGGCTTTTCTTATCTTAAAGAAATTTAAATTAGAGTGGATTTTGTAATACTTTTAAAGTAGACTACTATTAGATTGAATATTCAATCTATATAGAGTTAATTAATAATCTAGAAAGAAAATAGATTTCAGTAGTGAAAGATTATTTTTATTATAAGAATAGAGCAAAACAAAAATGTTTTTCTACTCTTAAGATCTCTACCCAGTTCTCTAAAAATTGTTCACGGGGCTTAAGGTAAGTACTCACAGCAGCGGATCCGCAGGCGGATGTCATACGATTGGTCGGATTGAGTCGATTTGACTCAAACCGACCAATCGTATGACACCCGCCTGCGGATCCGCTGCTGTGAGTACTTAGCTTTAGTCCAGTCAATAGAGATGTGAAGTGTGTATTTTCGTGTTAACAGCTATTTTATTGCACAAAATTATTCAGAATAGTGTGTAGAATAATATATGTAGTTGCGTACTAAATTGTAGTGACAGCAGAAAGGTTATTAACAACTTAAGACGCCATCAACCGTTTTTCATAAGTTTTTCTTCCGTAGATCATCAGGATGACTTACTACGAAAAAAAGTTCAGTATATGATTTGTTTATAATAAAAATAGCTACAAAATGGCACCAGTCTGATCGTTATAACTAGAATAATTAAGTTGCAACATCGAAGAAACTGCCGAAATCGCGTATGTTTTTTAAGTTGCCATAAAAACTTAAATAGTCAACCAATATTGATGACACTTACGTTAAGAATAGTTTAAACTAGGATAATGGGCCCTACGGGCCTAAGCACTTAAGTATGATAGAAATAGCATTTATCGATTTTTTTAAAGTAGGTCAGTATTTACATGACCTACATAAATCTCCAATCGATTCTCTATCGATAGAGCACATATTAGTACCAAATAACACTCAATAGCACTAAATAGTACGATAGAATCAGCATTTATCGATTTTTTAAAACATAACCTAATTTAAAAATTTTTAAAACATAACCTAATTTAAAAGATTTCGGTCGTGCATTATCCTCGGCAAATTACGCGTCGAATGAGCCCAAGCCCATCTCTCCAGCCCTTATAGAACGCGAGAATGGGGCTCGGACACACATACAAATCAACTTTAGTAGTATTGGATGGATTATGTACAATAAGCACCCAAAACTTGTATGCCAGGTATGCAAAACTTTTTGTTTAACAAAGTTTTATAATTCTACTGCGCCTAAAACTGTGGAAGTTTGCAAAAGCTGTTTGAAGCTTTGCATACTATTGCAAATGTGCATACATACAGCTTAAGTCATTAGCAATCGAACGCCATTTGTAAAATTCGATTGCGTTTATTTTTGCAACTTTGGTGACGTTTTACATCTCTTTATAGTTTTGTTACGTTTATAAATAATTAGTTTTTTGGTTCGTATACCTGGTCATTTATGAAATATTCCATCGGGTTTGAATGGAAGGCAAAAAACACGCAATTAAAAAAAATAAATTCAAATTTCGATGCTTGGATCCTGCGATTTTTTGCGTAAGTACGCATTAGACTAAGTAGGCGATTGTCCGATTTTTGAGGGCGCGTCTCACTCCATTGCAATAATTTCTATTAGAAATATGCAACTAATAATTTCGGGGAATTGCATATTTATTCTACAAGGGAATTATTCTACGATGGAATATTTCATAAATGACCACGTATACGAACCAAAAAACTAATTATTTATAAACGTAACAAAACTATGAAGAGATGTAAAACGTCACCAAAATTGCAAAAATTAACGCAATCGAATTTTACAAATTGCGTTCGATTGCTAATGGCTTAAGCTACATATTTGCATATTTGCAATAGTATGCAAAGCTTCAAACAGTTTTTGCAAACTTCCAAAGTTTTAGGCGCAGTAGATTTATAAAACCTTGTTAAACAAAAAGTTTTGGATACCTGGCATACAGGTTTTGGGTGCTTATTGTACATAATTTAAACTATACTTAACGTAAGTGCCATCAATATTGGTTGACTATTTAAATTTTTATGGCAACTTAAAAAAACATACGCGATTTTGGCAGTTGTTTCGATTTTGCAACTTAACTATTTCAGTTATAACAATCGAACCGGTGCCATTTTGTAGCTATTTTTATTATAAACAAATCATATACTGAACATTTTTTCGTAGGAAATCATCCTGATGAGCTACGGAATAAAAACTCCTTGAAAACGGTTGATGGCGTCTTAAATTGTTAATAACTTTTCTGCTGTCACTACGATTTAGTACGCAACTACATATATTGCTCTACCCACTATTCTGAATAGGTTTGTGCAATTAGAATAGCTGTTAACACGAAAGAACCAAAAACAGATACTTTTGGTTCCCTGCTGACTGGACTAGCTGATTTTTTACTATGTATTGTAACGAATAGTAAACCCACATATGACGTCATCAAGCATTCTAGACGTATGAGTCATCAACTGTATGACTCATCAATCAACACATGCAGGTATGACTCATCGACACGCCTCATTGACGTCACTTATCTCCAGCTGCGTGTATGACTCATCAACACGTCATCGAATATTCTAGATGTATGAGTCATCGTATGAGATATAAATTGAATCGCGGGTAAGGAGGGCAGTTAATGTTTAACCAGCGTCGTGTTGAAATGTACTCTGAATAAATAAATTGTGAATAATTAGTTAATACATAAATAGTTTTTTTCATACTGTGTCACATTTGTCAGTTTTACGTCAAACTTTTTAGTCCAGAACATGCGATTTTACGGTCTAGTATGCTTGTAAAATAATAATTTTAATCTTGTTTTCCATTTCCAACAATATATTTTAATTTAAATTGCTAAGAAGTTTTAATTCATATTTTATAGATTTATTGTTAAAAAGTTTTAATAATTACTTAGAGTATAATTAATTTCTAAAAATATTTTTAATAAATAAATAATCAGAGACGGCTTTGTATAATGTTCAATATGCGGATGATAGTGTTTTGTTTAAAGACGCCATAAGTATAAAGGCTAATTTATCATTGTTAGTAGTTAACTGTAAATCTTTCTTTGGTTTAAAATGGTTAAAATATTGAAACCTCATTTTTACAAACACCTTTTCACAACTCTCTAATTCCAAGAAACTTAACTAATTGTTATAATAATCCCTTTACGGATAAAACAATAATACTGACAATATTCAAAACGCACTTACACACACGCTTTCCCTAATTAACTTCACAAATTGTTACAATAATCGTATAGTTATAAACTTTATTGGTACTGAAAATAATGATAAAAATAAAATTACTAAATAAAATGTAAATTGTTTTTTGTTAGCATAAAAATAATTTTTTCTTTGAAAGACTGTATTTTTCTGGTCGTAGGAAAATTAGTGTACATAACGCGGTGGAAAGTGTGTTTCTTACTCGTGTGATTTCCGCACTTGGCTGACGCCTCGTGCGTAAATTTCACACTCGTACGAAAAATGCCACTTTCCACTCTCGTTATGTAATATACTATTACAGGCCTTGTGACTGTAAAAATTTTTACCGGGCGCAAATACAATCAATCAAGTGGACAATGTTTTAGTACGTAATCAGTTACCATGGAAACTCGTTCTTCATAGATGTCCATATTTTGAATTCGGAAATTTATTTTATATAATTTTTTTTTAAATAAAACCAATATTCCAATAATTGCAGTATGAAATAAAACGCATTACGTCATACGTCCTGGAAATGGTCTTACAGTCTCGTTTCGATATTCCGGACTCGGCTCCTTCGTCGCCTTGTCCGTAACATCTTACTCGACTGTAAAATTCCATTTCCAGGACTTATAACGTAAATTACTATTATATAAATAAGTCCTCATATAAATTTGTAAATACCTAGCATTTTTAATAGTTTGTTAAATAGTTTATAGTTATAGTGTTTTTAATTAAGTGCATTGTAAATAATCTTTTCTTTATTAATAGACGATTTTAAACAGCATTTTTGATTATTATTTTAAAAAGAACGTTACTGTGTTGTCAGGTGTGGAGTTTTAAAATAAATAAAATCGCGTAATAATTAAATAAAGTGCTGTGAGAATAAATTTTTAGTGTTGAAATAATTTCAACAAACAATTAAAATGGTGATGAAATTGTTAAAAGATCTCAAAGTAATAGACTTAAAACACGAACTTGAAGAACGAGATTTAGACACAACGTGCCTTAAAAACGTGTTAATAAATCGGCTAAGAGAATGGCTTTTGGAACAGCAAGAAGACCCTGAAAGTTTCCTCTTCGAAATACCTGGACCCGCAATTGATACTAATTTGTTATTAAGTAAAATGGAAGAGAATTCTAGAATGCTTAAAGAAGAATTATTGGAAAAGCACGAAGAGAATTCTAGAAAGTCCGAAGAAAATTCTAAAATGCTTAAAGAAGAATCACTTAAAAATACTAAAGCACTGGAAAAAAAAGTTTTTGAAAATACTAGAATGCTTAAAGAAGAATTACTGGAAAAGCACAAAGAGAATTCTAGAAGATTTGCAGAATTACTAGAAAAATCTGAAGTAAGTTCTAGAAGGCTTAAAGAAGAATTACTAGAAAAGTCCGAAGAAAGTTCTAGAAGGCTTAAAGGTGAATTGCTGGAAAACGTCGAAGCGTTGGAAGATAAAGTTTTTGAAGAATTTTTTGAGAATGCCAGCACGTTAGGACTGTTGGAAGGTAGATTGGCGGAACAAGATAGGGTAATAAAGATGGTAGAAGAGAAAATAGCCCAAATGCTATTATCACCAACAACTAAGAAAGACGACATAACCGAAATGCTGGAAGATAGAATGAGTCAACTACGGTTTCCTTCAACATCTGAGTGGCCGTTTAATGAAGTAAAAAAACAATTTAAAGAAGAAAAGGGTTCTGCCGTAGGGATAAAAGTAAAACCGCCTACGTTCGATGGAAAGATACCTTGGTCCACCTACTACAAACAATTTGAGGTGGCCGCTGGGGCCAACGGATGGACAGGCAAGGAAAAGGCCGTTTCTTTAACTGTGGCTTTGTGTGGAGATGCGTTGAACGTCCTGCAAACAATCCCAGCAGGACAGGAAAATGATTACCAATTGTTAGTGTCTAGATTGGAGATGAGATATGGAGACGCGCATCTTCAACAAGTGTATCACGCGCAAGTGAAGATTCGTGCCCAGAAGAATGGAGAAAGTCTGCAGGAGTTTGAAGTCGATGTTGCGCGGCTTGTCCGATTGGCGTACCCTACCGCACCCGATTCATTTCTGGGACAACTCGCTGTGCCGACCTTCATTGATGGGTTAAGAGACGGGGAAACACAACAATCATTGAGGCTGGCACGACCAACAACAACTGATGATGCGCTTGCTCACGCCTTAGAATTTGAAGCTGCAAAACAAGCGTCCCGAGGTCACGGACGTGTTCGGGCAGTTGTGGAAGAAGAAGGTTCAAGAGCGATATTCAATTTTTGGAATGTTTCTAATACTTTACTTAATAATTGACAGCCTTGGTAGTGTAATGTCTTGCGTGCTGGACTTTTACCCAAGCAATAAAGATCATCTAGAGGAGTTAGTACTTAGCGTTCTTCGGAAGGAAGAAAGAAGAAGTAAGAAGAATCATCAAGAAGTTCGAGGGCCTTGTTGTTGCAATTGCGGCGAACAAGGGCACATACGACGTCGTTGCCCTAAACCAAAACAAGTTCAGCAGTCGGAAAACTAAAGGGGGTCGACGAGAGGGGGCGAACGCTGACCTTGAGTGGAGATGCCCCGGAGATCACCATCCATGCCGTAACATCAAAGAATAGTAACGGCAGTTTGTTTGTAGATGGGAAGATTGCTAACCGAACTGTTCCACTACTTATTGATACGGGGGCGACAAAATCCATCGTACACCCTGATGTTATACGATCAAGTATTAAGATGCTTCCGACAACTGCTCAACCCCGTACAGCAACAGGTGAAGTGATACCAACACGCGGAGTGGTGAAGATGAAGATTGGCATTGGAAGTGAAGAACGTGATCATGAGATGCTGGTAGCCGATATCACTGATTACTTCATCTTGGGAATGGACCTCCTGAGAAAATTTGGTTTTACTTTGGATTTGAAGGAGGGTGTTTTGAAGGTCGGTAACGAAGAATTTCCGTTGCACCCACGAGAAGATCCTGTTGTAAGGGTTTGCTGATAGAAGATGTGATATTGCCGGGTCAAAGCGAGATGGTTGTCGAGGCAGGTTTGGATGGAGATTTTCGGGTAGGATGTGTGCAAATGATGTAGCCTGTCTGTGATAAGAAGATCCATAGTGGCATACTGGTGGGAAAAGCGCTGATCAAGGTTGGAAATATAGTACCGGTGAGAATTATGAACGTTAATATGGATCCGGTGACATTAAAGAAGAGCACCCTTGTGAGACAGTGTGTGCCAGTATTCCGAGTAGCCAGGTGTATGGCTGATGTTCCAAAACCAGAACCTAAAGACCATGGTGGAAAATTAGTGGGTATGGTTACTAGTTCGTCTAGGGCTGTCGTGGAAGACTTGCCTGGTATACCTAGATGATGTGATTGTAGTCTGAAAATCATTCAACGGACATTTGAAAAATCTAGAGGAAGTGTTCCGAAGACTACGTGGAGCCAATCTGAAGCTGAGTCCGAAAAAGTGCCATATATTCAGAAAGGAAGTGAAATATCTCGGGCACGTCGTATCACAAAATGGAGTGGCAGCCGACCCCGATAAGATTCATGCAGTCCAAGAGTGGCCAACACCGAAAGATAAACACCAAGTTCGTAGTTTTCTTGGATTATGTACCTACTACAGGCGTTTTGTTCCGGGGTTTGCCAATATAGCGAAGCCACTGACAAGGTTAACTGAAGATGGGCGCGAGTACGTTTGGAGCGGAGAGTGCGAAACAGCTTTCCAACAGTTGAAACGTGCCCTGACAACAGCACCAATATTGAGCTATCCACGGACAGAAGGGAAATTCATACTTGACACAGATGCAAGTAATCTGGCCATTGGGGGTGTGCTTTCTCAGATACAGGATGGACAAGAAAAGGTCATCGGCTATTTTAGTAAGGTTTTGTCGAAAGCCGAAAGGAATTATTGGCTGTCGTGAAGTCCGTTGTGCACTTCTACAAATACTTGTACGGACAGAAGTTTTTATTGAGGACGGACCATGCAGCGTTGAAATGGCTTCTACAATTCCGTAATCCTGAAGGCCAGGTCGCAAGGTGGATCGAACGATTACAAGGATACGACTTTGACACGGAACATCGAGCGGGCATTAGTCATCGAAATGCCGATGCTCTTTCAAGAAGTCCGACGGACTGCCGTCATTGCTCTCGTCTGGAAGAGAAGGTTTGCCAAGTATTAAGAACTACTATCGTCAACGACAACTGGTTGCCGGAAGAATTGCAACGACGGCATGAGGCTGATCCCGAATTAAAAATGGTACTGGAATTGAAGCGTGTGGGAGAGGGGCCTGCCTGGGAAGCTGTCAGCCCTTTCAACAGAACCCTCAAAGCATATTGGGCCGAATGGGAGTCCTTGAAGGTGGAAGATGATCTCCTGAAGTGAGTGCTGGAGAGTGAAGATGGCACCACCATTAGGTCTCAATTGTTCCAAGGAGCCGAGTGGCTACAGTATTGCGACATCTCCATGATGGTGCCTCAGGAGGACACTTCGGTGTGAAGAAGACTTTGGAGAAAGTTATAGAGCGTTTTTATTGGGTCAATTGTAAAGAAGACGTGAAAGAGTGGTGCCGTAAATGCGAACTATGTGCCACTGGTAACGGACCCTTGGGGAAACGAAGAGCACCTATGAGGCAGTACAATGTGGGTAGTCCTCTGGAAAGGATAGCTATAGATATTGCCGGACCATTTCCAGAAACCGACGATGGGAATAAATACATCTTAGTGGCAATGGACTATTTTACCAAATGGCCAGAAGCATATTCCCTACCAAACCAGAAAGCTGCGACTGTTGCCGACGTACTAGTCAAAGAGTTTTTCAGTCGTTTCGGAGTGCCCATGGAGCTGCATTCGGATCAAGGACGCAATTTTGAGTCTGTACTCTTTGGAGAAGTCTGTCGATTGTTGGGCATTCGCAAGACTCGGACCACACCGTTACATCCGCAGTCCGATGGAATGGTAGAACGCATGAATCGAACAATGGGCAAATATTTGGCCAAGGTCGTCTCCGATCATCAACGAGACTGGGACCAATACCTGCATCTGTTCCTGATGGCTTATCGTGCATCGGTCCACGAAACAACCGGTCAGTCACCAGCGTTTATGATGTTTGCACGCGAGTTACGGTTACCGTGTGATCTGGAATTTGGGTCTCCACCTATAGAGCAGGAGGTAGCCGGGAATGATTATGTCATCAACTTATGAAGAAGTTGGAGGATATTCACGACCGAACCCGAAACAATAGTCGAATCGCGAGTGACCGGATGAAGGCTACGTACGATGTGAGAGCCCAAGAAGGAGGGTTTCAACCTGGAGAACTTGTCTGATTATACAACCCGCAAAGACGTCGTGGCTATTCTCCAAAGTTACAGCGGAATTGGGTGGGCCCATAACTGGTGAAGAAACGAATAAATGACGTGATTTATCGCATCCAGATATTGCCAAGAGGGAAACCAAAGGTGGTACACTCCAATCGTCTGGCGCACTATGAGGGAAACAATAACGTAGTCCCGGATCGAGAAGATGATGCTGAGGTAGCTGTCAATACCGTAAGGCCTGAAGATGATCAGCCAACCTTTAGAGAATTTATGGCTGCGTTTTCCGGAACTAGAAAAGCCCGATTCGGAGTCACGACCGAAATGCAACAAGACCTCTTCCGGGTCCCTGGTGATTATTCCATTGCCCACTGTGTCTCCGAAGATCTCCGCATGTCCAGGGGGATCGCAGTAGAGTTTATAAATAAATTTGGACGGCTGGACGAACTTCGATATCAGAATCCCTCTGTTGGCAAAGCCTTACACTTGCCTGATCATGACCGCTCCATTTACTACTTGGTAACCAAGCAGTTTTACTACCAGAAACCGAGTTACGTCGACCTGTGGAGGGCATTATGGAATTTGAGGACCGAGTTGCTTACCAGGGGTATTAACAAATTGGCAGTTCCCAAACTCGGCTGTGGGCTGGACCAGTTGGATTAGAGAATCGTTCGAAACCTGCTGGAAGTTATCTTTAGAGACACGGATGTGAAGATCTTTGTAGCTTCGATCCCCAGCCCGCATCAAGGCCAACAAAGAGTGTAGACTGTTATTTCTACCGTAATGGAACATGTAGTCGAGGTGAAGACTGTCGATACCGTCACGACCCTTTCTACAGAAACCAGAGAATAAAACCTGTTCTGGGACAGAACAGACTTAAAGAGGGGGGCAGTGTAACGAATAGTAAACCCACATATGACGTCATCAAACATTCTAGATGTATGAGTCATCAACTGTATGACTCATCAATCAACACGTGCAAGTATGACTCATCGACACGCCTCATTGACGTCACTTATCGCCAGCTGCGTGTATGACTCATCAACACGTCATCGAATATTCTAGATGTATGAGTCATCGTATGAGATATAAATTGAGTCCGCGGGTAGAAGGAGGGCAGTTAATGTTTAACCAGCGTCGTGTTGAAATGTACTCTGAATAAATAAATTGTGAATAATTAGTTAATACATAAATAGTTTTTATATAAATAAGTCCTCAAATAAATTTGTAAATACCTAGCATTTTTATAGTTTGTTAAATAGTTTATAGTTATAGTGTTTTTAATTAAGTGCATTGTAAATAATCTTTTCTTTATTAATAGACGATTTTAAACAGCATTTTTGATTATTATTTTAAAAATAACGTTACAGTATGTATGTTTACCCTGTACGCGTATTTTGTTTAGTGTTATTTAACGATTTGCGAAACATGGATGTACTTTCATTCTGGCATGCGAACGAAGTTTTTAAACTGCCCCAAAGATTCTGCCAATCGCATATTCGTTCGTGCTCAACTAGTATCCTCTCCGACGTGCACTGAGCGTAAGACCAGGTAGTGGTTAAGACCTGGAGGGCTAGTAGAGTGTGGATAGCAATCTTGCTCCCATCAGTAAGAACTGGCAACACTCAAATAAGAGAGTGACGCGCTAATTGAGCGTATCTCAATTACTCGTCCAATTGGGAACCGTGGCAGTAAGTTTTCACATACCTCTTTTTCCCTGAAATGTCAGTGTCGGCTGATTAGCGGACACTGACAATGAAGTTGCTAATTCAGCATTGTTACAGAATGTTGAATCTCCCCTGTGAATTGGTTGCCTATTTTCCATTTCTTATTTTAATGTACTTAAATATAAAATTATTAACTTACTAACAAAAAAAAAGATATCATTTTTTTAATTAACCGCAAAAGCTCTTCAAAATTCACATGGAATAAAAGTCTTATACAAAAGCTGCACGCCACTGTCTTAATTTTATTATATTCTTTAGCCGATAATGAGAAATTCAAAACTACGATTTCTTTATAAATTAAACGAACATGTACATATAAAATTGTTTGGACGATTATCTAAATGTATCATTTCTTGATATTTGTCACTTTATTTACAAAACAAGCTTAGGGGTGTATAAAATCTCACATTTATATTACTATTTACATGTGTTTATTTCATTTATAAATAAATCGCTGCTTTTGACATAGATTGCATTATTTTACATTCATTTCTTTATCAGCTTTTAATTCTCGTATTTTTTTTATCTCACACCTACACTACGGATGAACCAACAGCTAAGGTCATCTAACATGCAACACGAATACACACATCCATAGTTGAGGTGGCGGAATTTTCCAATTAGAAAAATCCCGTCGCCCCAAGTGGGATCCACCGCCGGCCCAATTCTCGTATTTGTTTATGAGAAAAAAGTCACAAAAACTAGTTATAGTTTCCGTATTCTTTTAACTACATTACAGGGTAGTCTTAGGTACATTCAATAATTAAACACCACCATAAAGTTTGTTGGTTGATATTCGCAATGCGTTTTTAATTATTGATTCAATTTCACTGAAGCGAAGATTTTTAATTTTAAATTTATTGAATTCTCTGAAAGAGCGGAGCGTTCTGATAAAAAATATTTTTTTGCACTGATCTCTTTGTACTATTATTGGATTTCACGCAACGTATTCACGATTAGAAATTGTGACAATATATTCTATATAAACGTAAGTCTATTATGAAAGCATAAAACGCACAATATATAAAAGATTCTTTTCCAGAAACGGCTTCTCAAAGCCAGTTTTTGTTGGTTTTATGTGAAATTTATCTTCAGTGAAAATATAGAATTCATTATTTTCTCTGGTAAATGCTTCTTTTTCGCGTGTGTCTGTGTGTTATCGGCATTTTCTCTCTGATGTTCATCGTATATTTCATTTCGCCTCCCTCATAGTTAGACTGGAACGTTGATTATTATTTTCTAAATGCCATGTTGTTGTCAAAGACTTGGAGGAATTTATATGATATATATTCTGATGCTACCCAGACTTATATCTTTTTGTATTTGTATGCAGGTCGGTTTTGGTTTTTACCCGTTGACATCTTAATAATCAGCTGAGATGGATTCGAATTTCAATGTGACATCATAATTTGATGGAAAACTTCAAAATTGTATTTTAGCTTTTAAGGAAAAAAATTAAATTTTTCTTTGAAAATCTAGAGAACCGCATAATCAATCAAATTTTTCTCTTATATAATATTTAACGCAAGTCACTTTGGATTTGTGCGAACGTGGTTGTATCATGATGAAGTGGAGTTTTAGGACGAACTTTTGCTAATAATTCTACTTGACGTATTAATGTGGATGACACGAGAAACGCTAAAGCCTAGTTGAAAGTCTTGTCATCAATATCCCATTTCAGCGGATTTAGAGAATTCGTTCGCACTTACGCGATGCGAACAACTGTTAATTTTTCACAATTGCGGATAATCAGAGATGGTTGGAAAATATAATCTTTAAAAATTCTAAACTTTTTAAGGTATCCGCTGCTATTGGTTATATTAATATTTTGTAATATAGCAAAATAGGTCATGATATATAAACTGAATGTAAGTTGAATGACGTTCATCTTAAGTTAAATCGTAACTTTTTTTATAATTCTGTCTCTGAAATACCTGGTATAGTAAAATTTTACAGAACCTTAAACATGTTAGTAGTATGTAATAGTTATTTACGAACCGAGTACGGGAAGTCTTTATTAACGCATAAGCGACGAAGGAGCGAGTGACACATTTGCGCGAATGCGTCGAAAATGACTTTGCGTATCGAGTTTTTTACAAAATTTTTTGAAAAAAACATTAACAATAAAAAAACATAATTAACCAAGATCTTTAATACTGTTTCGTATTCATAGTAAACATAAAACCAAGTAGACAATAGCATTCTCTTGTTGCCAATAGATGGCGCTCGTACATTTGTCAGTGTAGAGTTCCTGTATAATCATAATCGGTTATATAAGATAAGAGTTAAGACATGTGGATCCAATGTCATGGACGACTTGATTTCTCATAAAGTATTTTGACCTATCCACTTTCAGTTGTTTGATTTGACAAATTGTTTCTTGACAAAATATGCACATATATCGCACATTTAGTTCAATAGGAACGGACACAAGTGCATTAAGTTAAAATTTAAAGGAGAACAGATTTCAAGATTATTATTTTTAGTAGAGGTAGGTGATAAATTTTCTTTATAACTCAGTGCAACTTAAAAGTTGCATTTACTTTCGAAAAGGAGAAAAATATCAAGAAAATGAAAATAAAAACTTTCTACCCCCCCCCCCCCTGTACATAACCCATAAAGTTATACTCACGAATGAAAAAAATGTACTGAGTTTCCAACATAAAACTATAGCTAAAATCGGTTAAAAGTTAGTTAAAATGACTTGAAAATGACCACAATTTAATTTAGGTATGTAAAAAGTAATTTTAATTTGATCATTATGGAACAATATTTTTCACCTAAGGCGTTTCACATCTCGTCTCATACGCACATATTCCACTCTGCGTCTCGGTGTGTCTGACGCCTCGGCAGCGAAAGGTATATGAGGTTAAAGATTATAAATAAATAAAATAAATAAAAATAAGGCGTTTCATTTTGTCTAAAAGTAACATTAAGTACAGTATTTATAGATATGCACTACTCGTCTGCCGAATGAATTCAAATTGTCCAAAGATGAAAGGAAATCCGTCATGGTTGCAGTATTTTTGCAGGTAATATTCCCGAGGTAGATTTTCAAATTATCTGCATACATTACTTTTATTGGAAGATTTTTGTGATTTTTCTTCGGTTTAAATATGTCTGACGGCTTCGGTATTGAGATTAAAATATCCCTGGCGTACCGCACTTCAAGGTATTGGTGCTTGTTCTTTACTACGTCGACAACCAGAGGATCTTCAGTATTCAGAAATGTTTCCAAACCACCGGGGCTAGTGAGTGGGCCTCCAACACTCTTCAGGAAAATCAAATCTTAGTTTCGTCGTCGTTGCACGCTAATATTGGCGATAAGCTTGCCTTCCAGGTTTTCTTTCTTGAGGATATCTTGTTTCTTATTCTAGGAAAGAATAAGATCTTTTACAGCAGCACTCTGCTTTCTGAAACGATTGAAGTCTCCGGGATTCTTCTGTTCGACTAGATCTAAGGATTTCTTTTTAACTCGACAGAACAAAGTCAATTCTTGGGTATATACTTGCAGCATGAATACAAATTCTACAATTTTGAATGTTGTTTTCTTGGGTTCTGCTAAGTTCTGCCTTGTTTCGGATGCGATATTTAAGGTTGGAAGGGCTCGGTGTTTGCCGTTGTGATTCTTTGCACAACGAAATTTCCAGTGCCCTGCTTTTTGGAACCATCATTAGAGTAAATATTGCAACATCAGAATCAGTATTCATTACCTCTTTGGCTATTTCTCTAATTGTCATTAACTCAATAGCTTTGCTCGCTGATCTTGAGTTCTTGTCATGTGGCAGAGTGTCAAGATCAAGTTGTTTAGTTTGGTTATGAAATTTCCACTGCCGATTAAATAATTTACTCGTATTACCTACGACAACAGTTGTAGCTTCTGACTGTATTTGTGTTAAGTTATATGTAGACTTACGTTTATCCATCGTCTCATAAACTTGAGGTTTAATCCTTCTTTCGCTTTCTCTTAAATGGCGATACTTAATTGGTATGCCCTCAGTTGGTGGAGAAACTTAGTACTAGGACATTAGTACTAGTACCTGCAGCTACTTGTCTGGATACTACATTGTCAGGATCACCGACAATTTGAGGCGGAAGCAGATTACCGACATGAACTGTGTCTAGGTCGAACTAACTAAGTCGTATCAGTGTTACAGTTAACAGATAGCGCACAAACGGTAGAATCTGAAAATTTAAACAGGGAAAAATTTGTGATGCGTCAAAGTTAACCTCACCAGACGCAGAACACTGCAGAATTTTCCTATGTTGCGTTTGAAAATAATCGAGTCAAAGCATTATGCACACATAGGCAACCAATTATAGAGCACGCTCAGTTGTACTATTGACATACCTATATTGCATGCTAAATAAATAGCACTGTATACGTTACATGTTCACCGCTTACGCGGAAAATGGAGGTAGCTTTTTCCGCGTAAGGCTTGCTCTTCAGGCCGGTGTTGAAAAAGTTATGAGTCAAAAACCATTTAATCAGGTGTGTACTGCATTCATGGAAATAAAAAAACGTCATAAAAAGTGTAAAAAGTTCTTTAAGTCTTGTCAGAAATAGGGAAGAAATTAGTTATTTGTGTATTTAGTGTGCGAAATGCTACTTTGGTGGTCAAGAATGAAAATCTTTTGACGAGGCGTAGTCGAGTCAAAAATCTCATCTGAGACCACCAAAGTCATTTCGAGCACGAATTGCGCACAACGTTTTTTCTACAGCGTTATTGAAATAACCGAAAAAGTATAAAAAGAAACCGTAAAAAATAACACAAGGAAATTTTTATTTTAGCGAAAAGTGGACAGTTTCTTTGTTACTACGGAAACGACATTGCTCAAATATGCATAAATCGCATAAATGCACGAAATATTTTTCGCTCTAAAGTGAAAAATAGTTCGTGCATGTTGCCAAGTAAACAAAACCAATGTGGACTTTTTTCTTACGGATGTTAACGAAAAAATGTTATTATTTTTTGACAGCTGTAGAAAAAATATGTGTCTACAACATCAAGAAGCTTAAAGAAATATTAATTTTGTATCTGAAAGCAGCACGATAAAATTAATAGTAGTAAAATCAACCCACATTGTTTTGGCAAAGCAACAAAAATTACCACTGCTATTTGTTTAGAGCAAGCAACAACATACCTTACTTGGCGCTCGTTTCCCATAGTTACGAGCGTCAAAATATCAAAATTGCGTGTTCTTCGAAAATGCTAAGTTTGCGCTTTATTTTGAAATTGCAGTTTGCCTAGATGTTGTTACTGCTTTCACAAAGATATAAAATCGTTTATTGCAGTAATGCATACATAGGTACAATGCTTTTGATTTCCTTCTGCAAGGGCATTTTTAAAGAAAGAACACTCCCCATCTTCCAGAATGTGCAGAAAGCTCCCCCCTTCTTAAATATTCCCGAAATTTTACTGTAAGTATGATACTACGAAATATAGCTCCGCTGCGTTTCGTTCTAGAGTACGATATTTGGGGCATTTTTGTGGGATTTTGATTTCCTGCTGCAAATGCATTTTTAAAGAAAGAACACTTCCATCTTCCAGAATGGGCAGAAAGCTCCCCCCTATTTAAATACACCCGAAATTTTACTGTAAGTATGATACTACGAAATATAGCTCCGCTGCTTTTCGTTCTAGAGTACGATATTTGGGGCATTTTTGTGGCATTTTGATTTCCTGCTGCAAATGCATTTTTAAAGAAAGAACACCCCCCATCTTCCATAATGTGCAGAAAGCTCCCCCCCTATTTAAATATACCCGAAATTTTACTGTAAGTATGATACTACGAAATATAGCTCCGCTGCGTTTCGTTCTAGAGTATGATATTTGGGGCATTTTTGTGGCATTTTGATTTCCTGTTGCAAATGCATTTTTAAAGAAAGAACACCCCCCTATCTTCCAGAATGTGCAGAAAGCTCCCCCCTTCTTGAATATACCTGAAATTTTACTGTAAGTATGATACGACGAAAATTAGCTCCGCTGCGTTTCGTTCTAGAGTACGATATTGGGGCATTTTCGTGGCGTTTTGATTTCCTGCTGCAAGTGCATTTTTAAAGAAAGAACACTCCCTATCCTCCGGAATGTGCAGAAAGCTCCCCCCTTCTTAAATATACCCGAAATTTTACTGTAAGTATGATACTACGAAAATTAGCTCCACCGCGTTTCGTTCTAGAGTACGATATTTGGGGCATTTTTGTGGCATTTTGATTTCCTGCTGCAAATGCTTTATTAAAGAAAGAACACTCCCATCTTCCAGAATGTGCAGAAAGCTCCCCCCTATTTAAATATACCCGAAATTCTACTGTAAGTATGATACGATGAAAATTAGCTTCGCTGCGTTTCGTTATAGAGTATTTGTGGCGTTTTGATTTCTTGCTGCAAATGCATTTTTAAAGAAAGAACACTCCCATCTTCCACAATGTGCAGAAAGCTCCCCCCTTCTTAAATAAACCGGAAATTTTACTGTATGATACGATGAAAATTAGCTCCGCTGCGTTTCGTTCTAGAGTACGATATTGTACGATCAACATATTTTTAAATTTTCGACACACGTTGTTTATTGTAGCAATTTGTTAGAAAAACATAGCCTTATAGTTGTTACTGTAGCTCAGTAACAGTGACAGCGATGGAACAAAAACACCATCGCGTGCGCAATGAGCGTTCGCTTCAAATCGGAAATATATTTATCGCTAGTCAAACTAGGGCCCTTGAACTACGCGTATCAGATATCAAGAATAAACATGTTCAGAATCAAGTTTTTTCTTTGCCAGGAAAGTTGAGACCTCAGAAAAAAAAAGAGATTCCAGTTTAATTTATGGAATATCTTTGAAATCACACACAAATTATTCTAAAACTATGTAGATGAGTTTACAGAACTAAGATGATAACACTGTAATCCGTTGCGTTATACTCTGAAATTTGGTGAAACAAGCAGTATACTGTTTAGTATCTTTTAGTAAAGGAGCATAAGACTTTGAATATATACATATATTATTTTCAGATTTGTCACTAGTTTTTCGATTTTATGCGTTAATGGTTTTTGTTAAAGAAAGTTTTAATTCGCCCGACTCTTGGTTTGAGTTTGAATAAACAGTTATTTTTACATACCTAACAAGATCAAAATTCCAAAAATGAACAAAACCGCCTTATTATAATATTGTAACGAATGGGAAAACCCCTTATACGCCGTGAAGAACATACTAGAAGATTCTCGGCCCATCTACGGGTCGCTTATATGACGCATCAGGCGGCTAGACGAGGTACAATACACGAGTATGTTCGAGCGTTTTCTAGAACGTTTATATGGGAGATATAAATCGTTGTCGCGGATAGAACAGTATCAATTAGTGTTCAACCGGTGAATTGAATAAATGTGCTTTATGTAATTACTAGTCAAATATTAGTGAATAAACAAATGTTGTAATAGTAAGTAAATAGTCCTTAAATAAGTTTCTAAATATCTAGCATTTAAGTTCGTTAAACAGTTTATAATTATAGTGTTAAATAATTAGTTAAGATTAAATTAGTGTATGTAAATAACATTTCTCTTGTTTTAATAGACGATTAAACAGCATTTTTGTTATTATTTTAAAAAGAACGTTACAATATTTAGATTAGATTTTCATGACAAAACTGACTTACAAAATATGTAGGTTATATATATAGGTGCCTAAGCACGACTTCATACTTCGTTGGATACACACTTTGTAGGAAAGTTTTTATGTCTATGATAAAATAAAGGTGAACACGAACTGACTGATAAAATATATAGTAACATGTTTTAAATTAATTTCACACAAAATATAAAACGGTTTATTTAATTATGACGTTTATATTTGCGTTTATTTTGTTTACCAATGAATCAAATCCATGACTCTGTTAAACATGAATTGGGGAATGGATTGATTAACCTAGTGAGGTTATTTATTCGACGCAGTAGGTATAATATTATTGATGACGTGCATCTCTCTTTTCATGATTTGGATAGTATACGATATTACTGAAGAGCGTTTTAAGCAACGGCCAACTCACATTAAGATGGTACCTACCTCATATTGACCATTATTTTGTGTTAGTTATGAAAAGAACTTATTTTGAAAGCTAACCTAAAATTTTTGCTCAGAGGAAATATGCGTTTGTCAGTTCAAAGATGACGTGATTGATCTATTTTTTACTCGCGGGATATCTAGTTCTACTCTAATAATTTTATCACATCAAGATTTAGTGTATGGATTTGTGACACACTCCAATATATTACGTACTAACGGTTTCCTTTTTATTTAGATGCAGCTTATATAAGTGATGTTGGATGTAAAACGGAAAGGAATTTATGGATGACACATCTGCAGCAGCTATTAATTTGCTTTTGTGCTGTTATTTTCATTTTACATTTTGCCTGTCAGAAGAGTGAGAGCTAAAGCATCATAATTTTGTATATCTCGTGCACGGTTTGTGCGGATGCTTTAAAATCTTTCGTACGTATGCGCATGCATGTGTATGTATAGTACATCACATATGTATCTACCTATGTAACATGACGTTGACGGAAAATCTTTCTCGCTAGTAATTTCAAAGCTCTATTGTTTAACTCAGCCATAATGGGCTGCAGGATGATGGATGGAACTGATACTGAATAAATAATAATTATTGGTTGTAGCAGGTACTGACCGGTAGATCGTTGCATAATTTAGAAACCAATTTGCACAATCCAATAATACCGTGTAAAATCATCTATTAGAAGTGGTATTTTGACAGGATTTGCGGAAGATTTTAAAAGATATTGATACCTAAGCTAAGAACTGATTGGGCAATTTATTAAATTAACTTCAATGGCTATTGCCTAATCCACGTTTGATTCTTTTATAAACTTTGACTGACTTGTTATATGTGAAGTTTGCAGTTTTAAAGTACTTTACGATAGGTGGATGTGATGCCTAGATTACCACACGGATTTTAACATTGACAATTAAAACAGACGTCTGATGTTATCCATTTTACGAAACAAAATAAATCGTATCTTTTACATTGTAATATAATTAAAATAATTAAATGACAAAGAAACAGAAGTTGGAAATTAAATACCCTCTACCGGTATTAATTATTACTATAATGGTAATTATCACGGCCTCCTCGATTTGAGAGATAAACGTGAACGTCTCTATACGACCGCCCGCGTTTGTAATTTCAAACATTATTTCTGTTTTGAAGGGGGAGCCAAAATACAAAACATTCAGATTGCGTATTATCAAGTTTTCTTTGCGAATATCACATTATTTCCCGGTTGCGAATTCTCAAAGATGCTAAGAAATCATAACCACTCATAAAATACGTACTTTTATATTGTGTTATTTTACTTATCTAGTTATAAAAACTAAAAGGCGAAAAGGAAATTTAACAGAATAGAACAAACAAAACTATCAGTAGAACGTAGATTCTTAAGCTAAAATAACAATTCAAAATATTCTAACGTTCTTTTTAAATAAAACTAAAGATGCTGTTTTAAAAGTATAATAAAAAGAAAAATAATAAGAATAACTAAGATTTAAACTTAACTAATTAAAAAACAAATTATGAACTATCAACGAACTTAATCTAATTTATTTAATTAACTACAATATTTATTTTGAATACACAGATATTTATTTTCATTGCGCGCTTCCAATTAACTCCGCTCTCTCAGGCGGCGGTCGGCCTTATACTATATCTCGCGCGAAATTTGTTAAATCGTCGCCGCGACTCTTGAATGTTTCGGTCTTCGCTAGATGTCTTCTTTCGCCGCAAGCCTGGAATGTTCTCCCGTTCATTACAATATTTATTTTAAAAGTTGCTTAATTGTTCTGGCAAGGAGAATGTACCAAATCCAGCATTTAAATTTAATGAGACGTGAGAGTAAAGGTTAAATTACATGGTGTTTTTTCACTTAACTTAAGATTAACTTAAGATTAGTATCCTTTGAACAGGTGATAGTACACATAAAATGTAACTAAAAAGATTAATATCATTAGTGCCTATCTTTGTACCTTTGCATACCTAATTGCAACGTGATATCTGATACATTGATGCTAGGTGATGTCACAGTTTGTTTTGACTATTATATCCAGCAGTTCCCAATAGTTGACCTTTTTATCAAATTTTTTCGATGTGCGTAAAATAAAAAATGGCATAGGGATTTTTTGTTTCTATTGACAGTACACATTAAATTTACACGAAAGTTGAGTGAAACAACCTGTATATCAAACTTATTGACATCCACACAAAAACTCTTTAAGAGGAATCCGTACGATGAAAATAGTATGAATTTTATGGCATTCTGGATCTGATGTACAGCCGTTAATATTCAATATTTTTGAGATTTTTTTGTTAGAACATACAACACCTTTTCTACTATTCCGTCAGACGCAATTGACGAAAGCGATTAATTTTTTGTTAAAAATAAATTGTAAACTTATGTAGAAATGCACATTTTCATGTGCAGAATACTCGAATTTAGGTAACATATTAGAAAAAAGACTGACAATTCGTAATGTAAGTCTTCAACTATATTTCTGTCAAATTTCGTCATTGTAAGACAAAATATGTAAGAGCTACGTTAAATCCAGTAATATCTTGCAAACATATTTTCAATACAGCGTGCACCCCGCTCCGATACAAAACTTCCTCTTCGCTAACAAATCGAGAAACCTCGTAATAAGGTGGTCGGACTTCTTATGGTCTTCTGGTCGGTAATTCGTTATTTCTCCACCATTCCCTATATTAAAAATGACAGTGGGGATAGGACAATGAAACTGAAGACTGACTATCGTACGGATTCCTCTTAAGCAGATAAAGGATATGTGGGAATCCAGATTTTCATAGAAAATAGATAATTCACATTACACTAAAACTGTCACAAACAGAAATTGAAAAAAATATATACGAGCCCAGTTGGGACACTTCTATTTTGGTTAAAGGACACCCCGGAACCTTTACTTCACAATTGTTTTTCTTGCTCCATGGTATGGTTGTAAATTGTTGCTAGAGTAAACTACCGCTCGTGCTACATCGTAACTCTCATGAAATCTCTATTAAGGAGATTCCTTTTCAGCTCTCTGTGAACTCCACCAGAGTTCAAAATTAGTACAATCATGGTGTACTCTTCTTACTCATCACAAGTAACACTAATTACTAAAATTATAAAATAATACATGTATTAATAAAATGTTTAAAATGTCAAATTGTTTTAAGTTACCTTATATTAATTATTAAAACAAACTGCGAAATTTCAGATTCACACGCAGTCACAAGACGTGAACATATTTGCACTAACCGGTACTTCTACTTGTAACTGTTAAAACTTGGCAATTTAAAAAATTACTAAATTTAACGGGAATTTCGAAAATTTACAAATCTAAACTTAATGCATTTTTATGTACAATTACCTGTATTTGGTTTAGTCAATATAATTTTGATCTCTGGATTTTGCTTAGTTGTTCATTACGTTTTAAATTGTACAGCTACATTAAGTTATTTAAAGATGTCACCTTTCTTAAAAGCAGATGTGGTATTGATATACCAATCGCGGGTAAATTCAGTAACCTCCTGAGCAAGCATCGCAATAAGGTGACAAAAGTCCCGGCAGGGACGTGGGTTCTAAATATTTAATTTCTAAGGCGCCAACTGTCCTAAGCGGCTCGAACAGCAGAACCTCCTGGTATACTAGACACCCTTGCTCAAGAAACTAAAGATATTACGATAGCAACATAACAATATATTAAACAATTAAAACCATAAACGAAAATAATGTAATCTTGAAATGCCGTTGGATGTACCAATATTTATTATACATTTAATTGTACAAAGAAAACAAGGCAGTATTGTTGTTTAAGGCTTAGCTGGAACTAAGGTATATACCCAAACTAAATGGGTCTTAATACTTTCCTGACTAATTCTGCACTAAATAATTAGATTTCTGTAAAATTAATAGAATCCTGTGAGCTCACACAATCATACGGGTAAACATTCTAAATCATGTACTGATATCAAAAAGAAGGCATTACGATTACAGGCTCTTTGGTAAATGATTAACTTTAAATAGTAGATGCTTCCAGAACTTGACTTAAACTCAAATATGGTTAATAAATATAAAATAAATATTAATGTTATAAGTTATAACAGAACGAACTTGATCAAAATAACAATTTTTACTATAGTTAGGTTAAGTTTCTCTTAAAGAGAGAGAGGGAAGATTTATCATAAGGTTTTTAGAATGTCCACCTAGCTTGGTCACCAGTATTTCCCACTTATCTGTAATGGTGCAGTATCGGGAACAGTAAGAGACGAATAACCCAAGACTTCAAAGCGTATGGACCAGGTAAATATTTAATTAAATCAGGCAGGTGAGATAACCAGGAACGTAGAAACCAAATGTCCACCAGGTATACATACTACGTGATTAGCCAGTTACGTAAACCTGAAGTAAAGTATCATCGGAATCTTAGATTTCAATTATATTAAATTACTCACCTCTGATTGAGGGTTTAATTCAAGAAAAATCCAAATAGAATATACATTTCGTTATTATTTCAAATAAGTTGCCTATAAATAAATAATGACAGTAGGCTGACTTGTCAATAATTTCAGAACTTACATGCATATAAGAAATCCTGCATATATAAATCCGCCGAAGGCGTAAAGGTTCCTCGAGAACAATTACCAAGAACCAATGAAAACCTTTTTAAAGACTCAAAAAATCCTTCTTTAGAAGTATTGCATCCAACAATATTATTGAGATCTCTACTACAGGAAACTCATGTCAAGCAAAGTCAATTATCTTCTAACAATCACCATGACAACCATCAAGGGAATTAATAGCCAACTATCACTACTTAAAGACTCAACTTTTTAAACGTAACAAAGATTTGTAAAATTTTTGAAAATCCCACCAATTATAGTAACTTTTGAAATTGCAACCTTTTAAAAGTTATAACTAGTCGAAGTCTAATACATCAGACAGCTGATTATCGTCATTTTTTGTTAGGGTCGTCTGTCGTTATTGCGCACACGCTTCTCTTGTCAAACACACTGTCGACTGTATTGGTGCCAATTCGTTTTATTGAAACTGAAGCGTTTTACCATGTCTAAATTATTTAAAATCGTGCTTTAAACTTTTTAATAATGAACTAAAGTTTTAATGCCTCTGAAAACGTTTTAAAAATGAGCTTTTAATAGAAAAGCTGTGAATTTTAAAAGGTGAACCTAAAAAGAAGAAGGAATGCTTAAAAACAGACTTACAAGAAACGAGCTTTAGGGGATATAAGTTTCGTATTTCATAATATATGTAATAATCGATCTTTCGCAGAGACGTTCTTTTTAGGAAAGCAGATTTTTAAAAAGCGATGTTACATATAAAGCATTTTAGAACTGTACAACACACAAAGAAAACCATTTTTAGAAAGTGCTTTTCTGACAGGGTGACTGATTTTTCATTGTCTAGGTTATATCTGCTTAAATTTTAAGGATAGAGGAAACAATTAAATGACAGGCTGTTTAGCATAACCTGAGAGCAGACGACCTTTTTTATACCCAACTTATCCTCCGGAAAAATATCCAACTATATTTTTCCTGTAGGTATATTTTTCAATTAATGTGTTGATAGGTATGGTATACTTGGCAATGAAATTTTAGGACCTCATTTTCACGATGAAACTGTGACCCAGGACAGAATTTATTATTTTTGCAAAATATCAATCTTCCGTTACACGATGAAACTTGTAGTTTCAATACGATGGAGCCCCACTTCATAATGGAGCTGCATTAGCAAATTTTTTTAAAGGTTTGAACAATGAATTTGGTCAAAAACGGATCGGCAACAGAGGACCCGTTTTGTCGCCTGCTAGGTCACCTGACTGGTTTATTCTAGATTTCTTTGTTTGGGTTTTTTTGAAAAACCAAGTGCTTGAGACTCCTCGACATGTGAAGGAATTTCAAAATAAAATTACCGCAGCTTGCTTGTTAATGACACCTACAATGCTGCGAAAAGCCGAAGGAAACCTAATCAAACGGGCTCAAACGAAATAGGTTTAGACTTTCTGGTGGACAATTTGAGCAGTCGTGCATTGTAAGAAAATTCGTTGCGTATACGAAATCAAAGAGTAAATGAAAACATCATAGTCACTCTGATAATTTTATTTTTTGCACTATGATATGTAATACATATAAAGGCTAAAAGCTACTGATATATACATTGTAAAGAGAAATCATTTAGAACTTTATTTCGTAAAAATAATGCAGGGCGTTCCATTTAAAAAATTAAAGTTGGATATTTTTCCGGAAAATAAGCATGCCGTGAATAAAATTCTTTTGTGTTATTTTGTAGATCAGATTATGCTAGACAAGTGTCTCATTTAACTTTTACCTCTACCAATTGACGATGAAAAACTAGCCACCCTGTATATAATGCGTTCAGATAAATAAATAAAAATGTTTATGCATTTGATACGATACTACGGTTTTGGAATGTTTGGAATGAAGAATAATGGTGTATAATTCCTCGTAATATTAAATCAAGCCTGCGGAGTCATATGAAATGGAAATCTAGTCCATTAGATTATTGCCGAGGTAATCTCACGTAAACTCGACCAGCTTTTGAGCACGTAGTATTCTTGAGAGCTACCGTTGAGAAGTCGGTTTTGAAAAAAGCGAAATTCTCTTACTTAAGGTTTTTCCTAGAAATATCTGCAATACATTCTAATTAGAAACACACAATAACAATTATATTCCAATACTATCATAGGATAATACCATGTAATGTAATATATGGTAATATCACATAATTCCAGGAAATATCGGTCGTTTTGCAATAATACGTAATAACAGTGGCGTGCGGCCCATGGAAGCAATGCTTGCCTTGAGAATTTATTAAAAATAAAAACAATGCTAACAAAAATACTTTTGTGAAATTATGGTTATCGTTTATTTAAATTGAAATATTTATCAAATTAAAGCTCAATATCAACTCGGTACAGCAAAAAGTATAATTATTTAGAGTACTATTTTAAATTAGACTCGATTAAACTTGCACGGAAAGGTAATACCGATTCAAATGTGATACATACACTTAATATAAGCACTGGTTACAAATGCTCTTCTTTTAACCTTGGCGTGAATCAGCGAGCGCGGGGTGTTATAATAGACGGATGCTGTTTGGCTGGTTAACATTGTTTGGTCGTAATTTTTATTGTGCTTCGTTCCCAAATGTTTATTTATTATAATTTGGTTATTTGTTCGATTTAGTGTTACTTAAGTAATGTAAATCTGCGAATGAGACTGTATTTTGTCGCATTTTATTATTTTAATTTATAAGTTGTATTTTTTAAAGACAAATAGTTCTATTTAGTTTGCCTGTATGCAAATTTAAAATTGCATTATCGTCACGACTGCAAATTCAACTGCTTCGGTGAAAGGTTCGAGTACCTTCGATATAGCCGAATCGGGACGATTTTTTGTTCAGTTTGTAAATTATTAATAAGGAATTTTTCGCATACAGTTTTGGAGAGAAATTACAAATTATTAAGAAAGGCAGATCAAAACCAGATCTTTCAAATTTAACAACAAAGATTAATACCTGTACCGGTATTTTGCTAAGAAAGACCGGAAAATTGATACGTAGTAGTAGTTTTTTTTAAATAAAGAATGATAGTCAACAAATTCCATAAGTATAAAGTGTAAAAGTGCTTCTTTGAAAAACTTTTAAGCTTAATAATTATAACCCTGTTTTTTATTGTACCTAGCAGGGGCGGATCCAGAGAAGTATTTTGAGGGGGAAATCTTTGGAAAAATAATTGTTTTAATAAATAATAATTAAACAAACATTATTTGTTTCTATTCTATGTAAACTTATTTCTAAATTGGGGGGGGGGATTATTCCCTCCCCGTTAATTCGCGCCTGTACCTAGGTGTATTATAATTAAAATCGTGGTTGCTTCCCTAGCCTAAATTCTCACCGCACGCCACTGCGTAATAATGAACTTCAACTCATGTGAAGGTAATTTTGAAGTAACCTCACGTAATATCGAGTAATTTCTATGGAATGTTTTTGTGTTGTGTTTAATGTTGATATTGAAACTCTTGAATTACTACTTAAGAAAGACGATTGTGTGTTATACAGGATGTCCTGAGTTAGAACGCATTAATTTTAAGGGGTGATAGAAGACTTCAAAAGGAACAAAAAAAATCTTAATTAATTTTTTTCTATGTTAATAGGCTTTCGAGTAATTTAGAACAAACCATTGCCATATCTGGCAACCTTGCTTAAGTATAATCGCAGCGTGTAAGCGCAAATTGTAATGCGCACTGTTTTTCCGTAAACAAAGTTTGTACGTTGTACGTTAAAAACACGCTGATTCATAACAAACCAACTGTAAAAATAAAACAATAATTGACCTACATTTGATATTTATTAATTTCCGGAATATTTTCAAAATTTCTTGACGTATTTGTTTTTTTTTATTAAAAAAATACTATCTTATGTAAAAAAATTTGATTAAGGCACCTAATTATCATAAAATTAAAGATTTTTTTAATGTAGCCAAAACAAGGTGCCAACAAGATCCCTTAACCTAATTACCTAATTTAAATTAAATAAATCTTCTCTTTCAAAGATATTCTCTTATAAAATCAGTAAAAATTGTTATTAGATAGCAACTCGTGCGTTATTGACAAATTATTATTTCAAAGTTCAACAAACTCAGTATTATCATAGTTTATCTCACTCTAAAACGGTATTATTTACACAGCTGTGATCAGGCATTGACCTAAATATTCTTCATTAAATTGCAAGTTTGTAAACAAAACGTGCTTTATTTCAATGTCAACAAACTTCCACATCAGCATTTTTTGCGGATGCGAAGTAAATTTTATTACAAACTTTACAGGATTGTCACGTTTTTTAATTGAGTAACATCAATTTTTGATTGCAAAAAGAATTCAATTTTACGCGGAAACGACGTACGATACGATAAAATGTCATTTCATTTTTTTCTGAAAAAGTAGTACAATCTAGAACAAAATTGTACAAGACTTTTTTGTTCCTTTTGATGTTACATTCTCATTATTAGACATAGAACCCTGCCGATATTCAGTTAATTGTATGCGATGGTATTGAAATGTACCCAAAAAATATATATTTTTTTAATATTTAAATTTAATTTGCCCTACATTTTGGTCATTATTTAATATTTTAATGATCTCTACACAAAAAAATTCACAATTTTGGTGGCCTATTTAATACTGAGATGAAATACACAAAAATACAGTTTTTCCCCGCCGCTAGCTCAGATCTCATTCGGTAAAGCAAGAAACAACTTTCTCTGAAATAAATCGGACTTACCTCAATAATGTCATTTTTAAGTAAACTTATGCTACAGAGATCAACTCCTTGGCTGGCAAACTGCATCAAGCTGTCAAAGACACCAACACAGACAGAATACATATTTTCTATCAACACAATAAAATGCAATGACACCAAATCAAACAAAATTTTATTAACAGGGAACAAAGAAAAAAACAACAAAATAACACAAAAATAAAGAATTTCTCAACTACACTACCAGAACTACTAAAGACAATGTTAGACTTTCAAAACAATGTTAAATTCTATAAACCAAAAAAATTAAATTAAATTTTAAAACTCTTGCAATTACTCAAGTTTATAAATTTTATTTACTTTTATTAATGTTCAAGTTATACTTTTTATATATTTTTAAAACAGTCTTAAATATAATGGGCCGTGTTCACATCTCACTATTAAGTTAATATCAGGATTAATTACCATGGCGACCAATACTAATCTCTTCCCACCTATTAGAATTAGATAAAGCTATCTCTTTTCTTGATGATTTTAATCATAGCTTAAGGGCCGGTATTATAAAACTTTTTACTTCCTAGATAAAATTTACTTTGAGAGTAAATTAATTTATTCTGTCAATTTGCATATGAAATTGACAGAACAAATGAATTTACTCCCAAAGTAAATTTTATCTAGGAAGTAAAAAGTTTTATAATACCGGCCCTTAGTTAAATACAAATTTAATGATGCCATGAGAATACGGCCCAATATGTCTTAAAACTCCAATATATTTATTTTTGACTGGCCAGTATAAGAAATTTATTATCACTTACGATTTGCCACACAAACAGACACTTCTCCCTACCGTTCATAGTCGCTGCGAGCCGCTGTAATAACCATCGCCAAATTATATTCTTCTTTCGAGATGCTAGTGTTCGTTTATGATTTCGAAAAAAATTATATTGATCAAAATTGATATTTATCTTTTAAATAACTAAATCCAGATCTAACCTTTTGTAAAAACGTTTTATTAAAGACTCACCACAATGCAGTAAGTATTATTTTTAAATTCTTGAACTTTATTTTTCATATAACCGCACTTTTTCTCGTGAAATATTATTATAACTTTGATTTTGTAGTACGGAAGGAAAGCCGCCTCACGCCTTTTCACGTTTTAGAGGCTACTGATTTTTTTTATTTTACATTCTAATTTCTAATTAAAAACATATGGAAACAAAGGAATATTGCAAACATCAAAGCAACCCAAGGATTGGATTTGACATTTACAATTTACAAAAATTATACAAAATTTTACATTTAATTATATAAAAGTAAAGCCCCTGAATTTAAAAACATATAACACCTAGGTACTTAATACAATAATAAACGTACGATTTAAGCCCTGCGAACAAATGTCACGACTTTATACGAAAAATGGTAATAATTTTATTCAAACATGTCCTTACACCAATTTATCCAAGGGAATTTTTACATTATTTAGTCAACTTTTCCCACGAGTTTTACAATCAAAAACAAATACGACACTAAATAATCAAAATAAATTTTCAAGAGCAACGCAGGCCTGTGAACATTTTTGAATAGAATTTAAATGACAAACTTTTCCTAAACTAAGAAGACTTCATACAGTTTGCACAGCCAGGATGCTGTTAACGTAGCTCCACTAAAACTTGCAACAACGTCATTGAAATGAGTTAAAATGATACCTTAACGAACAATATCAAAAACCGTAAAAGGAAAATCACCCGTGCTTGCAAATTATGTAAGGTAAGTAGTGATGGGCGACGGGAATATTCCCGGTGAGGCATATTCCCCGCCGGGAATTTATAAAAATCACCGATAAATTCCCGAAAAATGGTAATTTATTTTTTATACTCCAGCAAGTGAAACGCAAGTAAACGCACGTCAAAGCATACACCACCTAATACAATTTTGCAAGCTAAGACCTGTTACCAACACGTGACCGGTTCTATCGTTAAGTTAACGTGTGTAGTGTACATTTATCTTTGATGTGCATTGACTTGTAGTGAATTGAACTTTTTTCGAACAATGGGTGCGTCCATCACACCGCTGGAAATGCAGCGCTGCAGCAGCTTTCACAGCCGTCTTAGATTTAAAAACCACTGCATCGGTATTAAACCGCTTGAAATACATCGCCTACTATAGCAAATACAATTCATTCTCGTAATTTGACCAATATTATGTATCTAAAACGTCATCTTATCCAAAAATGGAAAATTGATAGTAGTTTAGTATTACAACACCGAATAAATATATGGTTCTACTTTGGGAAAATTATATTGCCAGTTCAGATTAATTAATTAAGTGCCAGTTGATGTACCAAACATCCCAGTTACAGGGCTCGTCAGTTTACTTTTTTTATCTAATTAGGTGGCATGTCTTTGATCACAAGCCAGCGCTGCCCTTTGTATTTTGAGGCACCGAGCATAAATATCGAAAAAGGGCCCTCAGTAAATAAAAAAGTGTTGATTAAAGTAAGCTAGCTCGTCGCGGGGCCCCACTAGCTCCTGGTGCCCCGGGCATACGCCCGGCTGACCGACCTTAGAGACGCTTCTGATCACAACTATTACTGAGTTGAAAATCTGTAACTTTTGTTGTCGAATTTGCTATTTGAAATTCATTTGAGTTTTTTTTCTTTAATGTTTTTGTTTAGCTCCTGTAAACATTTAGTTGCAATTGAAACAACTGGCAGAATTTCGATACCTACGGCAGCATTCACATCATCATCGCCGAATGCTAATACGTCTACTGTCAAAATTGATATCTGACATTTTTATTATTGACATTCCGTAAATGAGTCAATTATTGTTACTTGTCAGTGGTTCAAGCGCTTTATATGTATAAAGCGATGATTTATTTCAAACGGTTTAAATCTACGACGGCTGTGAAAGCTGCTGCAGCGCTTTATTTCCAGCGGTGTGTTGGAAGCACCCATTTTCTCTGTGGTGGACCTTTTTTAAAGCAAAAATATAAATTCCCAATAAAGTTCGGGAATATTCCCAGATATATTTTCAGGAATATTCCCCAAAAAATAAATTCCGGGAATTTACCCATCACTAAAGGTAAGTAACTTTTGCCTATGCAAACCTACTCATAAGTGCCCGTTTTGTTTAATTATAAATGCAGTATACCAGGATCTGGGCTAATGACCGATATAATAAAGAATAATCTTATATCTACTTTCTACGTACAAGCATTTGTATTAAAAAGGTTAAAAACAAACTTAAACGGTATCTTGTTTATTGTTTCCAGCCTTACTTTATGGAAATCCATAATCATGAAATAAATAAAGATTATTAAAAGTTTCACAGTTTTATTAAAATACAACCTGACAATATTGTTTCGTCAGCTATGCTGTCATTATCATAGGTAATATAATTATAAACAAACACGTCGCTAAGGTAGATACAAAAATAGGTAACTAGATAAAATAATAATAATAATCAAAATTAAATATCTAATACTTCCAGTAACGGAGAATTGCTGAGCTCAAGTTGTTCATTCATTAAAGGTACCCTGAGTTTGTGTTTGTATATCTCAAAGGCTTCTAAAATGTCTAATTTGCGTTTGTTATTACAAAAATGTAGGAATTTAATATTATTTTGAGGTGTCATTGTGTGATTTTGTTCTAAAAGGTGTTTGGCGTAATTCTATTTTTCAAGATGTTTATTTTTGTAATGACGTACGTGTTCTTTATATCTTCTGTCAAAATTTCGAAGTGTTTGTCCAATATATACCGAACTACAAAAAGAACAATTTAAACGGTAAATGCCCGATTTCATGATATCATGTGTTCTGTCTTTATCATTAAATAAAAATGAAAAAGTGTTAGTGTTGGTTTTAAATGTTATTTTATAATTGTTGGTTTTTCTTAGTATATGTGAAATTTTTTCTGATATTTTGCCAAAATATGGTATAGATATTCATTTTTATTTAATGCTAAAGACAGAACACATGATATCATGAAATCGGGCATTTACCGTTTAAATTGTTTTTTTGTAGTTCGGTATATATTGGGAAAACACTTCGAAATTTTGACATAAGATATAAAGAATACGTACGTCATTACAAAAATAAACATCCTGAAAAATCGAATTACGCCAAACATCTTTTAGAACAAAATCACACAATGACTCCTCAAAATAATATTAAATTCCTACATTTTTGTAATAACAAACGCAAATTAGACATTTTAGAAGCCTTTGAGATATACAAACACAAACTCAGGGTACCTTTAATGAATGAACAACTTGAGCTCAGTAATTCTCCGTTACTGGAAGTATTAGATATTTAATTCTGATTATTATTATTATTTTATCTAGTTACCTATTTTTGTATCTACCTTAGCGACGTGTTTGTTTATAATTATATCACCTTTGATAATGACAGCGTAGCTGTCGAAACAATATTGTCAGGTTGTATTTTAATAAAACTGTGAAACTTTTAATAATCTTTATTTATTTCATTAAACGGTATCCTTGAATTGAAATTTTGGTGGATGTTAACATAAAATGAATAAAATTCTTCCACTAAAGAAACCCGTTTCGAAAATTATTTTGAAAAGATTTATGTAATGAATAGATCGGAAATTGCAATAATTGTAATCTTGTATAAATGTAATCTTAACATTCAAATTAAGCATATAGCATGTATTTTTACTAACACCTGTCTTTAACTTGCCTCAAATGTAACCGTTAAACCGAAAAATAAAATGTTTTAAGCTGAGCTTTAAAACAGTATTTTCCAATTATATCGTAGCGTAGTGCTTAATGAAAATCATCGCAGTATATTTAGACAGTTAAGTGAGTGAAAATTTGTTTATTAATAGTTAAACAGCACAGTGTCGCGCTCTTCAAGTCCCAGTTAAAGACTAGGACCAAGTACGCGTTTTTTTGTTAGGAATATTTTCAGTGGTTATTTTGCTTACAACTGTCTTTCTAGTTACTATTGGGAGCAACATACACTATAATAAAAATACAAATTAAGGGATATGTGAAACAATTACAACAAAACCTTACGTTTGTCAACGAATTTGTCACTTACTCTAATGTTTTAATAATAGAGACATTACTTTCTGTGTTTTCATAATATAGTTAATGGGTCATTCTACCAAACTCTAACTAAAACTATTCCATAAAAAAATTAGTTTTAATCTGCTAATAATTGTAAAATACATTTTTTAAAACATAAGAATAATTCAACTTGAGGAGCTTGAAATCACGTCCTGTGCGCTGTTACTTTACCGAGTTGTCGACTTCTCGATGTGTAATTGTGTATATTAAATAAAGTGGTCGATAAATTTTTGCAAGATTACATTCACATAATTCCTACATACTCTTTTTTATAATTATGAATACCTAATAAAAAATTACACCTAACAGAAAATGTTGGATTTGTAGTTTTTAGTTTGTTACTTGTATTTGCGTCGCTTCTACTTACTCTGCAACTTTTGCGCGCAATGTTATGTATACATTAACTATATTTTGAAATCTACCGCCAACATAACCAACATCGTTGCCCCCTCCCTTGGCGATGCTTATAATTCGCTGATTTTTGAACAATAGTGTCCATAGTGAAATTTGGGGGGAAGCAGTAGTTTTTTAATTAATCATCGAAAACTTGAATGGAACCATAGACTTTCATGGTAATTCTGCCACCCTACTTAAAAATGCATGTTTTGATGCATGCGCCACCTAACCTAACCTCACTTCACCACCTAACCAAAACTTAATTGAAACACGTATGAATTGATTAACAACAACAACAATGACCGCAAACCTAAATTAAACCTAAGTAAGTGAATTGACGTGTATGTAAGTCTATGGTTCCCCCTCTAAAAAAGTTTTTGGCGATTAGATCGAAAATTGCCCGCTAAACTTCACTATGGACACTATTGTTCTGCTCGGCGAGACACATCGAATAGTATATAGCATATGCGGCTGCGGGTGCGGGTGGTGGACCTAATTTAACGTTTTACCCTGTGGAATTTAAAACTTTGTTGTATGTAAATAGTACAGAGTTATTCATTTATATAAATAATAAAATGGTTTATGGTGTGGTTGAAAAAGTCGTTTCAGATCACTAACATTTCGAAAAGCATAGTCTACTGCTCTAAAGTGCGTGATAGTTGTAGTGTAGATTCTCATGCTTATATTGCAATTTGAATTTTAAGTAACAGAGAGTCGTTACGGAGAAAAACGGAAAACAATCGCAGTGTACAGTAAGATCAGCCAGGATGGTAGTCGCGTAGCCGTGCCGCATAAGTCCGTCCCTGTGGACACTTGCAAGCCGCCTCTGATATAAATTATCCTAAATTCAACCAGGTTAACCAATACATAATGAGTTTATTTTATAATACTTTGAGGTTATAAAGTAGTTTTGTGTAGCCTTAAAACAGCTAATGATTTTGTGCTATGCTATCACTAACAATTATTTCTTTTTCTTTTAGGTAAGTCGGTCTTTAACATTGATGATGAGTTGAGATAACGTAAAGAAAGTGAAATGGTAAGTTTGTAAATTATTTAGTAGATTTCGGTTTAAACCATCGCTAATCGGATTGTTAAAAGATTCAGAAACTCATCGATTGGTTCACATGGAATCTTGTAAGTACCAAACTACAGTAGGAGAGAAGTATGTGCTTCAGGGTGATAGGAAAGATCATAACACATTACGTCTCCTAATTTATTGCCAGAGATCTCACGTAAAAAATATGAATGCGAGTATAAATTCTAGGTTAAATATTTTTCTTAGCTTTTGGTGGTTTATTACTTTTTTTTGTGGCCGTCAACAAAGTATAGTGTGTAACGCGTGCAAAAACGCCAATTTCACACTCGTGTGAACATCTTCACACTCGAGAGAAATTGGCACTTTTCTGCACTTGTAACATAATATACTATTATGCAATTTTGTTAGCGCAGAAAAAACTTTAATATAAAGATTGCATTTTGAATTGTTTGGAACATACAAAAAGGGCAATAATAAAATCTGATCCGTTACAACATGCGCGTACGAGATGTGGTTTCTTGCAATACGAACATAATAGTATATTAATGTAGTAGTTTCATAAGACATGTTTTTAGCGCACACGTCCAAGGTTAGAAAAGGTTAGAAATTTTCTAAAAGTATTATATTTTATACAATTTTTTTTATTTGCCTTATTTTTTATAATTTTGGAGGAGAAAAGACCGACCCTAAAAAAGAAAGAACTTAATTATAAATAAAATTTGTTAGGGGACCTTTGATGTTTTTTAACAGTTGGCAACACTGAAAATTCAGATTCTGCATTTGTTTTTCTTTACAGCGTAAATAAGTTTGGGCATTGTAAGAACAGCTGTTCAATACTGATATTATATTTAAAAAATAAAATGTTACTGTTTCCCGTATTCAAATAAATCTCTTCTAATTTTGCTCATTCTTCGTGTTCAAATGACTTCATTTGGACACGCAAATAGAAAAAAATAAATTTTCATACTTGTTATTTTTATTCACGTTTTTAAAAAAGGTGAGCCTTTGCGATCAATAGCTTCTAAAAGCTGCCTCAAAAAGCAGCTGTTAAAAATGGAATTAAATCGGTGTATTTCAGGGGTCGTTAACAGTGTAAATTCTTACCATTCCTTTTTACAGACTGGGTCCAATTTACGCGTAATTAAAAATATAAGTAACGTATCGCAGGCATCGACAATCCACAAACAAGCTTTAAACGTCAAAATGATAATGGAAAATTGGAACAGACGTTTATTCTTCGTTGAAACAACCAGACAGCATGTAAATACGTACACAGTAAAAATCAGCCCCATGAACATTGTTAGTGTACTGGACAAAGATTTTATAGTCAACATTTTTTTCAGTTTATTCTTATAGTAAAAATAATTCTTCACTAATGAAAATTATTTTCTCTCATTATTATTAATTAACTCTGTATAAATGGAATATTCAATCTTATACCGGGTGATTTTTTAAATTTCTGATCTAGAAAGCCATGACATAATTTTAAAACAAAAGATGCGGAAAACGTAGGGCGTAGTTTGAATCGTTCGATTTGTCACAACTGTCAGATTTCAAAAATGTTGACATAAACATAACCTACTCCAGTGTTGTTCTCGCTTTTGCCGTCTTTTGTGTGACATTTGGAATAGCAGTGTGATCAACGCTACGCCCTACGTTTCGGTGACCTTCGATACGGCGTAAAAATCACGACTTACTAGATCAGAAATTTAAAAAATCACCCGGTAGTATTCTACTTTAACAGCCTTAGTTATAGCATGGCAGACTTTAGTGTACCAGGCAGGAGCTGTAAAAAAGCAACACTGTAATTTTACCCATATTTTCAAGGAGTACTAGATTATATTTACTTCAGAAAATATAAAAAAATATAAAACAAAAATTGTCTTTCCAGATCTTGGTTAGAATAATGTCAACTGTGTGTTTCTAAATTTGTAATATTGAAAACTAACACTCCTAAAAGTATATTATCAGTTTAGCAATTCATTTTCTTATAAAAAATAAAGAATTATCAATTACAGGTATTTGTTAAATAAACAAAAATTACATTTAGTAAATTCTTCAAGTAAGTAAATTGTAACATTCGTCTTTAAATTAGTTGGCTTTATGTATTTTCATTGTTAATTGATAATTGTTAATTAAATTATAAATTTCTATTTTTTATTTATGCAAACATTGTTAGTTACAGATAAACTAGAGAATAATTAATAACCCTTTCAACAACAAAAATATATTCAGCAGAAAACTGACAGTAAGATTTGCACAGGTATCTATGATCTAATATTCCTTGAGAAAATTAATAGTGACAGATGTTGACATTATTCTAACCAAAAAATTGGATTACAAAGTTTGTTTTTCATTTTTTTTAAACAAATATAATCTAATACTCCTTGAAAATATGGGTAAACTACAGCGTTGCTTTTTTACAGCTCCTGCCTGGTACACTAAAGTATGCCATGGTTATAGTCATGTGCATAAATGATGTGTAAATCTCAAATCTATGCGTGGATAACACGTGGATTTGTTCATAGTTATATAGGTAATTCCACATGATTTATACGCGTATAGATTACACGACAGAAATCTTTGGCAACGCTGCTATTTTTAAAACTGATAACCTAATATCGTAATAATTGCTACTACTCATTGTCTGGCGAACCAGTCCCCAGAAGTTATGAAGCTTGTGCTGGAAGGAGGGGCTATTATTATCATTACGCAGGGCTAACGTGCGGCTGTAGCTGGTTGCTGCTGTGCCTCACATATTATTTAAGCGCGCTTGATTTTTAGATGTATTGAATCACACACAAATACTTTTATTCGCAATCATATTGCAGTATGTACATTTCATATGTTGTAGAAACCTTGGAAAGTAAGCTATAGCTATAGAAACAAAGTAGTTAACAATTTTCTTCACATGTCTATAAAACTGACATGTAAAGACTTGGCCAACTTCTATTTGTGAATAATGTAAAACAAGGCGTTTTATTCGATTTAAATTTAGGTTTTTATAAATGTATGTAACGCAAGAAATATCTTTTTTATTTAATATTAGTTTTATTCTTATTTTTCCATATTTGATATTTAATAATTACGATGGAATTAATTAATTTCTAATTGTAAAATACTGAGCGCATACATTGCGATCTAGCGGCGAACAATGAAACCTTACTTAAAATTCCTTTTGGTCGATAGATGGCGCTTATTGGAATTATGACAGTTTACAGAAAAGTTATTTTAAAATTTAGAATTACTATTTATTTTGATTATTTAAGTCCAATTATTGTGAATAAAATAGTATACATGTTTCGTTGGTAAAATTTCCAAGTCTCGCAATATTGTTTGACCTCGACGTACTGTCTCGGTCAAATAATATCGCTTGGCTTTTAAAGGTGTCCTTTACCAACTCAACATGTAATATATTATTTTTCAATTGGTCGCTTTAAGAGTCTACTAGGTATCATGTTTAATATTGATAAGAAAACAGTTAATAATAAAAACAAAAACAATTACGCTACCTTTTGGGCTGCCTTTTTTAAATGCAAAAGAGATTGTGTCTGTAATTGAAAAAGAGACTTTTCCTAGTTACAAACTCAAAGATGCAAAATTACCTTCCTCTGTGCGTATTTATAACATGCTGAAGTTAGTCAGTCACCTTAATAAGTTGCTCGAGGGAATTTTTAATTAAAGATGTTTGCAAATCTTAAGTAAAGCGTAAAAATGGATTTCCTTGTGAAATCCTTAAAAATACATCCCTCTTTTGAGGTACTGAAGTGTTTGCCGAGTCTCTAGACTTTCTATAAGTACATTGCTCTAGCTGAAGGTAAAAGAAAGCAAACTCTTGGATATAAAGAAGTTTTTATAACATCCCTCGACTAAAAGTAGGTGCTTTTGATATACTGTACTGAAAAATAACTTTTGTACAAGTTAAGCACCTTTTTATGGGAGATATTAATAATTTGTTTCTGGACAGGAATCTGTAGTTATTCTCCAGATTGTTTTTAGTGTTCCTGTAAAATTGGAATTTCAGGAATTAATTTTTCGAAGCTCCAATAAATCAACGACAGCCATCTGATACTTGCTGCTCCGCTTTTTTTCATTCAGCTATACTTCATTTTGTTTGGATTTTATCTTTTTGGCTTAATTAATGGCGCTCTACAGCGTGACAGTTGAAATCCACTTTTAAAAAGATAAAAAGAAACTTTGAAAAAGTTATTAATCTTCAATTATCAGAATTAGAAGCTAATTGGGGATGCTAGTTCTAATCAGATGATATAGAAAATGTCTTCCGTTTGCTTTTGTATATTTCTTCGAGAACTTTGCATTTTAAGAGTTTTATTTAAATGAAAATTCCAATATAATGCAAACTACCGAATGTAGCCAATACATTGTCCTTATCTTATCGTGCTCGACGGGATGTGAATTTTCTGCAACAGAAGCGAACTGAAAATCCAATAACGTATGTAATAAATGTTACAAACACATGCCTCTGCATACACGGGTATGTGTATATTTGTTGATAGTTGGCTACAGTTACAATGTAGCTTCTAGCGGGATTAAATGTTATGCAATACATTGTATAAACTTACTATAGTTAGAGCGGCATTTCTGAAATGCAGATGAAGTTTTGGAAAATGATCTTAACTAACCCAACTAAAAAATAAATTCTTTTAATTAGTTATGAGATATAAAATAAATACACCAATCTATCTAATAGGCCAGTAAAATATAATCCGATGGTGGAAAAAAATTGGAAAGCAGGAAATCGTTTTGATCGCTTCATTTGACGTCAAATATCAAGTATCCTAGGTCCGCACGGTCCCTCGACGCGATTTTTCTTAGTTTTTCGCTTATAACTCCAAAACTGTGCTTCCTAACGACATCACTCGTATAAGAATTAAAGAGCATTAAATTCTGCGTCGAATGAGTATCCAACACCTTAAATTCGGCCCAATGGCATGGTCGAAATTGACGGTCGAAGTACGACAATTTTACACATTTTCAATTTTCTATCATGCTCAGCAGTAATAAGTCAATAATAAGTCAAACTCAATGGACACAATCCGATTCACCAAAAGAATTACTAAGATCAGTATTAACCTGACGCCTCCCTCCCCGACTCAGGCCCTCGACTTGGAAGCGCCAAAACAGAAAGAATGAGGTTCTTGAATATGACTGCCAACCTATGAAGACTCGTTCTTAATGAACAGCCGTGGGCAGGACACGGCCGACTATGGGCCCTCGACTTCGAAGCGCCAAAAGCGAAAGAATCATTCAGACATTTGCAGAAAACTCATTCGGTCTCACTTCGCTTTCGGCACTTCGAAGTCGAGACTGTCTTCACAGTTGGAAATTCAGCGATCAATCTCATTTTCCTGACCTTCATTTTCAATAACTCAAAGTTAATACTAAGTACAGTAAATAATACTACTATGTTGATGAATATTACTATTTAAACAAAGATGGAGCAATTGTAAATGTATTACCTGGTTCATCCACATCATCAACGAGCAATTCTACGTCAGCTTCGTTATTGATCATAGTTTACATCTTATCATCTGGTGTGTTTGTGCCTGACTGCCCCTTGCATTTGTAGCATATATAGGAACATTTCATCCCCGCTTTCCGACACAAACTACAACCATCTTGGCATCCCTTCTGACACTTGCAGGACACATTTGTAAGCACTTCTGGTGCAACTGACTTCTTGGTGGTAGCAGGTCGCGCTTAGTTGTTTTCTATTCCCACTTAAGCGGTTCTTTTTCGCGTCCCAGTAACATTTGGATCTGGTGGTATGTCCAGAGGGAGTGTTGACGAACGGCAGCCTGAGGCGGAGGGAGGGCCGCCAGCTTAATATTGATCTTAGTTATTGTTTTGGTGAAGTGGTTGTATCGGATTGTGTCCAATGAAGTTTGACCTTTTCGCGTACTGCTGAGCGTATGAAAGTTGAAAATTTGTAAAATCGTCGTTATTCGACCGTCGATCTCGACTATACCACTACACCGAATTTAAAGTGTTGTACTCATTCGAGGCAGAATTTAATGCTCTTTAATTCTTATACCAGCGATGTTGTCGTTAGGAAGCACCGCTTTGGAGTTATAAGCGAAAAACTGAGAAAAGTCCGAAAACTTCTTAGTTTTTTTGATGCCCTCGCGTAAGCTTGCGTCGAGGAACCATGCGTACCTAGGATACTTATATTTGACGTCAAATAAAGTGACCTAGGATACTTATATTTGACGTCAAATAAAGTGATCAAAACGATCTTCTGCTTTCCAACATTTATTTCCACCAGCGGTCCCCATAGGGTGTAGCAACTCTTTTTTGTTACTCTACTGAAATTACTTTTCTGAAAATATGTACTAAACATAAAATACGTCGCGCGATGAACGTTACTGTAACCTTAAAAAATTCACAATCTGAAATTTACTGCAAAGCTCATAAAAACGATACTTACTGTAATGCTCCGACTTTTAAGATCTCTTAATAGCAAATTATAATTCAGGCGTAGGTTTGATTTTCGTAGCTTACGAACTGTAAAGAAAAATAAGACACAATAGACACAATAAAAAATATATGGGCGCCGTCTGCTTGCAAGTCTTAAACCTTAGTATTCGCAAACAGAAAGAACTACTGGCTTTATTTATTAAATTCAATTAATAATCATGTTTAGTTACGTTAATATTAAGCTGGTTAATATACTTTAAAGACTTTTACATGTGAACGGTGTAATATTATCACTGTAATTCAAACGTTCATTTATTTATAAACAAAATATTTACTTGTCTCCAATGGCAGTATTGATGGTTTTGATGATAATAGTTTTGACAATAATACCCTAATAACAATTCTCAATAAAGAAATACAATGTACATAAATTTCGTAGGGTACCGCAGATAATATTTTCCATTTCCCAGGAAACTAACACAGTCTCGAGTGGATGTTTTACTGAAAATAGTTGAATTAAAAGTCATTATCTTGAACTTTATTATGCCGCAATTAACTTAACTGACTTTGTATCTGGACAATTTTCTATTTTTATGTGAGAAGGTATCGGGTCAAGGTCTATTTGACAAGGTCTATCATTTTTATTTAATGTTTTTCACCATTGTTCTAATTCTAATTTGTTGATAGTTGGCTACAGTTACAATGTAGCTTCTAGCGGGATTAAATGTTATGCAATACATTGTATAAACTTACTATAGTTAGAGCGGCATTTCTGAAATACCGCAGATAATATTTTCCATTTCCCAGGAAACTAACACAGTCTCGAGTGGATGTTTTACTGAAAATAGTTGAATTAAAAGTCATTATCTTGAACTTTATTATGCCGCAATTAACTTAACTGACTTTGTATCTGGACAATTTTCTATTTTTATGTGAGAAGGTATCGGGTCAAGGTCTATTTGACAAGGTCTATCATTTTTATTTAATGTTTTTCACCATTGTTCTAATTCTAATTTGTTGATAGTTGGCTACAGTTACAATGTAGCTTCTAGCGGGATTAAATGTTATGCAATACATTGTATAAACTTACTATAGTTAGAGCGGCATTTCTGAAATACCGCAGATAATATTTTCCATTTCCCAGGAAACTAACACAGTCTCGAGTGGATGTTTTACTGAAAATAGTTGAATTAAAAGTCATTATCTTGAACTTTATTATGCCGCAATTAACTTAACTGACTTTGTATCTGGACAATTTTCTATTTTTATGTGAGAAGGTATCGGGTCAAGGTCTATTTGACAAGGTCTATCATTTTTATTTAATGTTTTTCACCATTGTTCTAATTCAGTCACCTAAAGTAATATACTCTGGACGAGAATTGTTGGAATTTTGTTTAGTTTAAGGTTGTATTAAACCACAAGATCATTTGGCATTAAGTTTTCCGACTAGGTCAAAGTGGCCGATTATAATTTAAGTTTTCCATTAGTATTTATTTAGAACCGTTGTAAATTTATGTGAGGAAGTTAGGTACCATGTTGTAGATTAGCTGGAAATTGTATAGTTAAGGTGTAATTAAGTTTTAATTAGTTTTGTGACAATCGACAGTTTTTGTTTATTCAGTTAGAAAGCATTGTAGACCATAAAGGTAATATATCGTTTTATTCGTATTTTTACCAGCTCTCTTTCCATTGAAATAGATTTAAGTAATTCGCTAATTACGATCACATGTTCTAATCTTGTGTCTTGTGTAAAATGTAATTTTAAGTTTTTCGATTGTTTTTAACAAAATGTATAAACGTACCTGCAAGAAAAAACAATTTCAGTCAGTTAGAATCAAAAGGCAGAAGCTACGTCTTCCTGACTCAAAAATTACTAAAATAAAGTTGTGTTATGTACCCTCATGTTTATAAACAAACAAATGTCAAGTATTACAATAATTATACGTACCTGTGTGTACTTTATTGAATTTCAGAAGAACCAATATTACTTATGCAACTGTATGGCAATTATTTTATTTAAATTCGAGATTTAATTTTTTTTTATCGAATATTTCGATCGACAAAGTATTAATTTCAAGTAACACCTGGTTTCAGCAAGTTTGTGTTGTGTGTACAATACCACTCTATTTCTCAGCGAGAATTTAAATTATTATTATTTAAATTAGATTATTAATTGCGAAGTAAGTGAAACATTCGAATATTTTCCGATCAGAATTTAAATAAATAATTTTATAAAATTTTTAAAAAGGGAATTTAATATAGAATACAGTTCTTTAATAACATTTATGTTTATTTAAAATTTAGTTAGAGAAGTTTGTTGAAATGAACATTGTTATAGCACCTCTGTCATGCTATCAACAAAACAATATTTCATTTCAGCAAGCTTAGTTAAAGTTCTTTGAATTTTAATTTATGTGTTACACTTATTAAAATAAAGGAAACTGGTGTTGATAATTCTTAATTATTTATTTGCTTATTTATTATGTGTTAAGCCATTATTTAACCATTCTATAGCACAGATCATAAAAATATTTCCCGTCCAGCCGCAGAACTTCGCGTGTGTTTTTGATGTAAGTTTATTTTCAGGTATCGTAATATTAATTTTGATGTTCTATGTTGGTCTCATGCTCAAACAAATTAATGAAGACTGAGTTAGCCTACTGGATAAATGAAAAATTATTGTCAATATAACCGAGTCAAATAAAGCGTTTAATAATTTTTTTCGTTGACCGTTTGTTAATGTCAATATTAATGAATGATTTTTTCTAAAAAAGGATGTATTAATGGACGTCATTAATACACTCTTTTTTATTAAGTAACTGTTTTGTGAAAAAAGGATGCATTAATGGACCTCATTAATACACTCTTTTTCATTAATAAACCCGTTTGTGATTTTGACGTTTTGATGATGTTTTACTTTGGGCAACCAGATATACGCACAAGTTTGGATTCGGTATTATTTGAAATTTTCTATCTTAAAATCGAAGAATTTTACGGTCAACGAAAAACTGTTGTAATCAATTCGTTTGTTAATGAGCAACTAATGATCTCAACTATTAAAGGCACTCACTCCCTATCGCTCGTTCGTGCTTGAAACAGTTTCGATCATTAATCGCTTTCATTAACAAACTAATTTATTAAATAACTAATTTATTAATAATTTTAAATCACCGCATAATTTATTGTCTATCTCGAAATGGGGTTTTTAAAAAATAAGTTATTTAGTATACTTATATTTAAAGTTTGTAGAATCTCAATATTTTATATCCGAGCGGTGCCTACATTATACTACTTTAATGTAGGAATGAAACAAACGTTTAAACCATCAAAAATTAAACGTTTACACGTTTAAATGCTTCCCCGCCGGAAAGATTTATGAAACCATTTCTCTATATTCCTATGTTGTTTTGATTTCTAGTTTATACGCGCCATAAAGCGGACGACTCACGTTAGTTTACGTCTACCACCACTAATAAAAACTGTTAAGAGAATATACAAAAAGACTCCGGTGGGATAAATCGCGAAGTGCGCTAAAGTGCGTTTGAAATAAGCTGTGCAAGACGTAAACAAACTTGAAGTTAGCTGACCTTTGAAGCTTCATGTGCGCTTAACTCGCTCTTACGGTTTCAGCGTAATATGGAATGGAAAATGATATTGATGAAAACTAAATACACCACAATTAAATGAGAGTTGTCACTCCCTATTTAAACATAACAAAGCCTAGTTTAAAAGAGGTGTTTGCCCTGAAAAGGGCAATTACAAAATAAATTTAACAAAAGAAATAAACGTTAACGAGAACTGCGATTGCATATACGTGTTTCCGCATGTAGGTAAAGTAGCTTAAGCGTTAAAGAGAACACGTGCGCGCCGACCAATAGCATCGCTTATGGCTATTTACGTCGTTGCGACAGCGTATTTCAGACGCTTATAATAAACTGATAAATGTTTTATGGGAAGTATTCTTGCGTACACTAAAGTCGCTACTTTTCATCATCTACGATGATGTGTTTTGATTGGATTATTACCTTAATTATATCTCGTATCGGGTTGAACGTCGAACGGCAAATAGCCGCGGAGAAAGCAAATTGTTGCCTTTTAGCTCTAATGAGATTATTGTTTGCCGTATAATATTGATGTTCCGTTGCAAATACTTTCACATACACATACGCGTTTAAACGTGTATTTTTATATTAAACGTTTATTTACTACTAAACATTTACACGTTTAAACGTTTATAAGCTGCACTCCTACTGTAATGTTGTCACTGGATAAAGCTTTCAAGGGCAAATCAGCTATAAAATTAGAACAGTTAGATATAATTAATTTTAATAAACACTCTGGCATCTCTAAATGATATAAATCTTCGGAAGATTCGTAAATGTCAATTCCAAAAGTGAGCTATAGCTGTTATGGTCCTTCTCACGATTGCTGATCAGCAGGAATTGTGCAATTGTCCCTTTTCTCCAATGAATTAAAACATTGAAATGTTGAAATATCTTCCATTTTACCTTACTAGCGTCCAGTAATTATTTTCTATTTATTATTTACATACTGCAAACAAAGACTTCTGAGAATAGTAATCCGCACTTTTGTTTAGAGGAAAAATTAGTAAAAAAAGACAAAGAATGAGTTGATGGCAGTGCAATTAACTTCCCCGTGTAGCAGTAAAATAAAGAACTGAAAAAGAATAAGATGGGGGGTAATGATCTCTACTACCACTGACCCTCTTGAAGAAAAAAAGAAAAATAAAAAGTTTATTGTGAACTTTTGTTTTCCGAATATAATCACTCTTTAAAATAAGCCCGAGCAAGCGAATTTCATTAAAAAAGATTTTCGCTGGCGTTTCAACGATTTCATAAATGAGATGCTGCAGATTTAATGAACTCTACAGAAAATGTCATCAGTTGTAATTTAAAATTGAGAATGTTAGCTAAAAGGAGAAATGCACGGTCTTTAGGAAAATGAACATTTGTCATGTCATCATAAGATTGTTCTGTTTTTATATCAAATGATGTGAAAAACATAAATTCAGAAATGAGCGGAAATATTCTGGTACACAGATTTCAATATCAGTTTTTACGGTTGAGAAATATTTCAATTCTTAACGTCTTTAGCAGACTTCAACTATTATTTATTGTTACTTCGCTTTTACCTCTCGTTTCGTAACATTTACAAATGAAGGCAAGTTGTTAGTATCAGCAAACCAATTTGTCTTGAAGACACTTACTAAAAAATACATAAAACGTTTAGAGGGGGGAAAAACAACGGTTAAAAATGGTTAAATATTTACGCGTGGACTATTTCTTTTTAGATCTTCCCCTTTAGGGAAATTAGTAAAGTTTCGGTACATCATCTTTGCTGATATAAAAGAAAAAACTGTTGTGTTATATTATATTCAGTGTAATGGAGAGTGAAACATGCAGAAGCCCCTTGATTTTCCCTGCGCGCCATTGATATATATATTCATGAAACTTTATACAAATATTGGTTTCTTTGATGGATCAGGGCCTGTTGATGGGGGTGAGGTTACATTCAAGCAGTGTTCGCGATGAGATTGATTTTATGTAGTGAACTTCTGCAAATAAATAATCATCAAAGGGAGATTTTAATCTTTGAAAAATTCGTTTTTTTGGGATTGATTTTAAATGAATGTGGGTATCCATAAAAGGAAACTGTTTACGTATAGATAGATATGCAGAAATATATAAAGGCTGTTTATATTTGAATTGCGCAATGTAATCATTGATCATATTTTGAAAACTTTTCTGCTCCAACTCAAATCGCTGCGTAAACAGTAATATTTATTTTATATGGAACATGTAAAGATAATCTTAGATCCAAGACAACTTCCGCTAGTTTGGAAATTATTCAGTTTGAAACAAAATAAATAACTTTAAAACCACTTTCTCCGCCTGCTAAAGCATATGGTTGTCTACGGTTTCACTCTAGGCATGGATTCCAAGTCAAAGAATTTGCACTACAATTATATCAGTGAAAAGTCAGAGCTTCTTTATGCAAATATCTTTCGAGAATTCTGTTGTAATACGAGGCAGTTGCAATTAAAACTAGCATTGGTAATTATAATGCTTTTAAATAGATAAACAAGAAAAATAACGTTTCTTTCCATGACATTGTTGATTAGCCAAAATAAAAAACAACTAACTTGAAAGTGCCCAATATTTAATAACCCTGATTAGAGGGTTCAGTTTTAACAACCCGGCGTTCTCAGTAAACAAATACAAATATAACCGAAAGTACTACGCCTGGTCGCCAATTATAACAGTCAAGCTCTCTCAGAGAAACCATCATCAACAAACAAATACTCTCAAAAACGCATTATGATTGGACTAGTCAGTTACAACAATCTGCTTTTCTACACTAATTAAACAAACGAAAAGCTCCACTCTTTGGCTTTGATTATCACAGCCTTAATCTCACTAAACAAATAAGCATATTAAATCACTGATACTTAGGTATCTCCCTCTAGAGACATCTTACTAATTCAAATTATACTTAGGTGTCGTATGAGTTAATCTAAAGGGCTTACTGATTAGGAATAGAACACATGAACATTGAGAAAACTAGAGGACGCCACCCAAATTTTTTGATGTTATTATTTAATAGTAATGTCTGATTAATTTACATTCAATTCAATTTGAATAATCTTTCTTTTGATTAAAAATTTATTTTATGAATGGTACATTAACGATTTGTCGTGCTAAACTATTGCATAGATTATTTATTAATTTAATTTAATTAAAAAATAAATCATTTGCAACAATACAAAAATATACCCAACAGTTAAAGATTATAAAAACCTACTTGCAGCATGAATTGCTACATATTAGCTTAGTTTAGGATTCTATTGATTCTAAATACATTTTCAGTTAAATTTCATATATAAAAACCATTCAAACTTTCTTTATTAACAAATGAAATTTCGACAAAAACAGTTACAAGCAACTTACATAAAATATAGATGACATTAATCCTTTTATACTAGTACTTTTTGCATTCCTTTATTTCACTTTAACCACACAAACAAATGTTTAACTGAATAAAACAAAAATCCACTAATAACACAATCCAAATAACGTAGTATGCTATTATCCGCATTTTCAAGGCAAGTTTAGTTTTTGATGTTATTTTATTTTTAGTGTTTTAATACAATTTTCTAACTGTATGCTGATCCCAAAAATCTAAATATTTCAAAGAAATGCGTTTAAATTTAACATTTATTATCAATGACGTTATTATACATACAACTAGTTTGCATGTATAACATACATGCTTCTGTATGTGTTGTTTTTCTATTTGTAATTTGTATAATTCAGTTTTGTTTCTATAGTGTTATTAAAATATTTTTTTAGTACAATATATGTCATTAATTAGATTTCAAATACAATATTCCTTAAATTTTGATTTTTGGATTTCTTAAATAATAACTATAATAATAATAACTACTACCACCCATAGCCTAAACCAAGGCCCCAGAAGCTATAAGCTTGTGCGGGCGGGAGGGGGCAATTATTATTATTATTATGTAGGCCCAATGTGTGGCTGCAGCCGACTTACAGATGGAACAGCGCAAATCTCACATTCGTGTCACAGCTAAGGAAAACTGCAGAAAACCTTAACCAGATCTGCCGGCGCCGGGAGTCGATCGCGGGCCGCTTGGGTGAAAGTCCGGCACGCCAGGCATTACAGTACCAAAGCTGTCTAAAGAAAGAATAAAGTTTATACAATACATTTTTACAGGTTCACAGTTGTATTAAAAGATACTCTAAAAATAGAATAACATCACGTTAACATTCTGAAACGTATACACATATAAGAGCATTGTGAAGCTAAACATAAATCTTATTATCACATGCAAAATAACGATTAGCCAGCTGCTAGTAGATAAACACCGCCAACGTATGGAGAGTTTGCAGAAACCTTTTAATGTCTTTATCCATTACCATTTTATGTCTCAAACCATTATCTTAATGTCTTTAACCATTAGCTTAATTATGCTCATATATCATGCTCATTATATGACTTTTACGACTACAGAATAGTATATAAACAACGCAATTGGTAGGAAAAATCAGTTCGAGTTGCAACGACGTTCGGAGCGTAGAAACTGGCATCCAGAGATGTTGTTTACCTCGTTTTCCGAACTTAACTTCGACACTCGGAAGCCTAAGAAACTGGTATCCAGGGATACCGTTTATCTAGATTTTTTGAGTATTAGTACTAGTTTAATGTTGAAACTGTATAATAGTATTTAAGTTATTATGCAAGTACGTATTTGTAATTAACAACGAATAAATATCTTGTACTTAACAGTAAATTGTGTTCATTCGGTAACTTGGACTCTCGTCTTATGTGTTTTTAAATAAAGTATTATTTTAAAAACACTTCAAAGTTAATTAGAATTTAAAATCTATTAGAATTTCTTAGAAAAACTTCATAGGTAGCAGTTGTTTTACACATGGTTAGGTTAGGAGCAGGTTTCTAAATGGCTATCTGATAAATATACATTTTTTGTTTTATTAGAATTGGTTTTTGAAATTTCAATTTCTTTTTAGTGCCTAAATTAATTAAAAAAAACAAAATAAAATAATTTAAACATGTTTGGTTATAAAATCACCTATACAGACGCAAACTAAAAAAGAAAAATTAAATTTTCCGCTCTTTTCGGCATTTAATTTTAAAAGAAATTATCTAAAGGTATAATAAATGTTATAGATTATTTCGATTACTTCGCATATTTATAGTTAATATTTTTTTGTAATTACAATATTTATATGACTAACTTATTTTGTTCGTAATTCAAATATAGCCAACGAATTTGGAAAAAAAATTATCAAAAATATTTCCAAGTTTTACCCTGATATATTTAGTCAACCCAACAATCACCTGTGAGTTCAGCTAATTATCAAACTATCTATACGAGTCTCATTTAATTTGTCTCTCAGTTTACATCATTAAGTACTAGTTGACTTCTACTCAAGCACTCATCAAAATTTATTACTAATATTATTCTAAGCAAGCTTTTTTAATTTAAATTTGTAATCCATCCATAATAACGTGACTTTAAACAAGTTTAATTTCTTTATAAAATATATAACAACATTATAGATAATAGTTATTTGCTATCGTTGTTTACGTTACATATACCTTATTACAGTCTTAGACCTCGACCCCCGATGTTTTTAAGTTAGAAACAACAGTCTCCTTTATGTAAAATATGCTGTCAACATAACAATCACTATGTCCAACTTGAGATATTTGGTGTTTCCTACAAAATGTTTGTAAAATTCACAAAAATGTAATTCTACCAATAAGATCAAAACCCTCGGCCTTTCTTTTTCTTACTTTAGTATTATTTTCATTTAACTATTTTCGTTTTATCTATTTATATTTGCTATATGCAACAAAAAAAATGTTAAAATTTCAAATTGTTGATGTATGTATTGAGATGATATGGAATCATCGCTTGAAAATTATAAAGCATAATAAACCATTAAAATATTTAAAGGCTAAGATTAGGCCCCGAAAACACGAAAATAAGCATTTCATGCATTAAATAAAACATAAACATGTTAGGATACTAGGTTTATTTAATCTAAAAGGCTACATGCTAGGGTACAGATAGAATTATCAAGTTAGAATAGGTTTTTACAACTAAGAAATTTGTCACACACACCTAACCTCAATTTCATATCAAAATATTTATAGTTTATAAAAAGGATGTAAAGTATTTAGGTAGTTTTATAGTAATACATGTTTTATGCAACCCAGGTCACGTGTTAGGATGGTTTTTCCATTTTTCTGGAAGGTTTTATCTTCTTGTTAGATTTGAGTTTTATGAGTTTCCCACGTAGAACAGATTCGTCAGTTTCGGGTATATGTTTCACTGGAAATAGTTATATTAGATCAGTAATTTGATATTTATAATGTTACAATTTGCTTACGGAGTCTTGCATTTAGAAGATTTGAGTTCATAAGAATGAAGGTATCAGCTTTCTAGATATCCATTGATTTTTCAAATGTTGGTTTTATTTTGATGATTTGCATTATCGTTTGGATGCAGGCACACGGAGTACTGTACACTGGACAAGATTAGTGGAAGTTTTAATTCATTTAAATGGTTTATTTATTTATACTCCCAAAAGCACCAGTTGATGTCTAAAATGGAAGATTATTTTTTTAAGTTAAGTTTTTCTTTGTTATTTTGTTATAAATTGTGTAAACTTCATATGTTTGTGTTACATTGAGTAGTTATGTAAATATTGTAACTATATATAAGTATAGCTGGAGAGTTATGAGTTTTCAATGTAATTAGTTTTTAATGAGATCGGTGACAGCTGATCGTTTTTATTAATTTTCTTTGTTATTGTTCAATTTAGACCATAAGTGTCTTATGTCATTTTAATCATCTCTTTACCAGCTACCTCTGTCTTTGTAGATTTAAGATTAGCGTGATTTATAAACTAATGGAGCTTGTTCGGGGTTTATATGCTATTTACTTTGGAAATTGACCAACAGAGGCGCCACTGTGCGGTGGATCTGGGCGTATCCTACAGATTTAAGTGGTTTTTACAGCCGGCGCTACAGCACGGTACGAGTTGTAAGTTTAAGCGAAGAAAAAATGACATAAAATCAGCTTTCTTTAATTTATTAATTTCTAGGGGTTAGTGCTCACGTTATAAATATTGGTTAAGGGAAGAAGTGGTTCTTTATCATTAACACCTTACTATTTTTGTAGTTATTTTCAAGCTGAGATTTTATTATTACATTGCCGAAAAATGCTAAGGAAAAAATAAAAAGGTGTATTTAACGATCTCATTTCGTTTTTTATTAAATAGAAATACGCCAGTAGTGAAAAAATGTAGTGATGTGATTTCTTATTAACCAATAGCTTTTAAAGTTTAGATTTAATTAATTTCTTTAAGCAAATGGAGGGCCATGTTGTCTATTTATGTTTTGCCCCAAATAACAACCGCTATTAATGCTCAATAAATCTTCTGCATTCAATTTACGTCAAATGTTATCTGCTAATGACACCAAAGTTCATTAAATTCTGGTGATATTTTGAGAATCCTTGCAATTTCTCAGAGCGCATGATGTGAGTTATTTGAGTTTGAACATTAATGGGAGAGAAATAAGAGGTCAACGTAACTTCCAATTTTTTCATGAAGAGTAGTGTTTTGTATAAGTTTCGTTTTTATAAGGTTTTCGTAAACGGCTGTTCTTACACCGTGTAGAAAATTCAGTGAAATTATTATTTATCCAAAACAAATCTAATTCAAAAAATGTCACATACTGAAACAAAACATTTCTTAATTAATTGTAAATTATGCAATATTTCACTCTACTAGAAGGATTTCCATATTACAGCTGCAATCCACATTCGAGGTATTAGTCCATTATTTACGTAACGGATCTAGGACTGACTCTGCACTGCTCTATCATTTCATTTTATTTACAGTAGGGATAACGCTCTAAAGATCAAACGGGATTGGACATTGTTATATGAAAGTTTTACGTAAAACCGAGTTGGCTTGCATTGGGTTTCGTAACACGCCTATATTGATTTCAAAACGAATTTGGGCAAACATCCACTCAATGAGCAAGCTGGCATACGCAACTCGGAATATTTTACTTACAGTTGTCTAAAAAAGCAGACGCGTTCACGTTCATGAAGATTAAAAATCCATTACATTTTTAGTGAGAATAATCCCAAAAATAATGTTTACTAGAAAAGGAGCTTATTTCAAATCCCTAAGAAGTGTTACAGTTAAAAGTTTTGGCTAAGAAAGAGTATTGTTTAAATTTTGCCCAACATAAGAATAATTCCGGGAGTTTTGAGAGAATTAAAAGTTTCGTTCTGCACCAACTTTCTTCTTTGCTTACTTACGTTAGTTAGATGTAATAAATTTGTTCAAACAACAAGTCTGGACGTTTGTATTACGGAAATTTATTACGTTTCCAGTGTCAGCTGTCCTGGAGAAAGCATAAAGCGTTTTTACCCTTGGATTTACTTTTTTTATCCTGAAAGTAGCAATTTAGTTTAATAGCTGTTATGCTTGATTATATTTGTAAAGAGGCTTTTACTAAGAGTTCTTGATGATAAAAATTAATAATATTAAGTAAATGTAGGTAATAGATAAGACAGGTAGTAGACCGAGCGTAGGAAGAGGTTTGCAACAATAGAAGTGAAAAAAGGGAGTGGTTTGCAACTAATAAGCACACTTGGTCACTTTTTTAATTACAGTACGTTTGATTGAAAACCTTCCCAGCAACAAATGCTTCATTTGCAAAAAATTAAAATGTTATTAAAAAGGTTATTTAATTTTGTGGTATGGCATGAGTATACCCTGTATATCATTAATATGGCATAAACATACCCGGTACAAATATTATTATTCTATTTGAATTAGCTTACGTTATCAGTATTATTAACAATATCTTAGCATAACTTGTAAGATTTCCAAATTCACGCACATATAAAAACTATGTAACAAGTAACACCTATCTTCTTAGAATAAATCTATAAGTTGAAGTTTAAAATGATGTTTCATTAAGGGTTCGAGAAAATAATAATTATTACATTTCCTCTATAATTTTATACGCTTACATGGTATTCTATCAAGAAAGGGGCAATCAATGTATGTGTCTTTCTAAATGAGACACCTTGTATATGCACCAAACCAACCAAACAATTTCTATTTTATTGCCCAACCCAGAAATTTATACATTTCGGTGCTATTTAATTATACATACATACTGATATAATAATTTTTTTTATTAGGATTTATATTTAAATAAAAAGATTTATGAAACTATATGATATGATATTATAATGAATGATATGATAAGAATACTAGACACCGACATACTAAATGCAATTATAACAAAGATGAAATGCACAACTCACTACTTGCTTACATTTAATTAAAATAAATGCTCCGGCTAAATATATTGTAATTGTGAAAAACCTTCATTTCCACAAAGACTTAATTTTCAAAATAATAACATCTTTATTTCTAATTAACAAATACCAAAGAACAACAAACAAAACAAAATGAAAATTGAAAATAATAGATACCAGAAAAACATATTTTCTTTTACGTGAAGTAAAAATATAGAAACACTTCTTAATTATGAATTTATTTTTAAATATTTAAACGCAACAAAAAAAAATCTAATTACTAAATTCTGTATTTTTAATGCTATAATTACATTTTTATTAATACCAAAATAGTAAAAAACACATATTTAATTTTCTTTAAACAATCATATTTATAGATTATAATTTGTTTATATTTTTTTATTGAGTTTTGGTATCACAATATTTCTTAATTACTAAAAACACAACCAACTACTATGAAAAACTCACGTTTTTATTTATTGAGATTGCAATTTTTTCTTTCTAAAGAAATTGGCGCCACTAGAATACCAACTTTATTTTTAATTTATTAATTTTCCTGTGTCCTAATTCCAAATCCGTTTAATTCTCTTAAAACCATTGTAAGTAAGATTATATATATATATATATATATATATATATATATATATATATATATATATATATATATATATATATATATATATATATATCTATTTTCGTAACAAGTCGAGATCCGAATAAATTTAGGACAACCCGAGATCCACCAAAAGGTTAGCAGTTACGCATGTATATTTCCTGTTGATACAGTTATAATTTACGACTTAACCACTACCCCCTCAGAGGGGAACAGATTTTGCAATTAAAATTTTATTTATAAATCCATAACGCAGCGAGATCCGCAACAAGTCGAGGTCCATTTTTGTATATAGCAAAATATGTATACCAACGTGAGATCCTGCAGCGTTGCCACCGTATTCGACAGATATTTACCACAAAACTCACAAACGAGGGTCATTATGACAACCAGATGTTGTAAAAGGGACTGTTAAAATGACTTGACCTGGAATTTCATACAATAGAAAAAGGACGAATTTTGCTTGAAAGTATAAAATTATTATTCATGTTATTCTGCATGTTAGATTTAATATGATATAGTTATCTGTTAATAATTTTATAGAATACAATTACTTAAAGATGTACTATTGTTTTCATAATGATCTAGGACAACAATGCTATTTTTTATTACTTTATGCTATACGTTTACACTAAAAGAAATGAATTAAATAGCATTATATTAGCCTTGCTGCCCGAGATCATTATGAAATCAATAGTACATATTAACCTTTAATGTTTTTAACTTCCTTAAAAATATTTTATTTAAAAGAGAAAAAAGGGAAAAAGTTAAAAATATGAAAGGTTAATATGTACATCTTTAAATTGCATTATATAAAATTATTAACAGATAACTATATTATATTAAACCTAACATGCCACCCGCCTTGAAACTATTGATTTTAAAAATAAAGCAAATAAAGATTATTGAAATTGAAAGACTAAAGTATAAGATTGTTTTTAATTACTACCATTTTCATATATTATTTTTGCACATATGTACTATAATTAATCGCATCACGCAAAATACAGTTTTACATGCATTTTGTTTCAAACCCTAATATTATCTCCCCTAATTATGTCAAATGAATGATATTAAGGAATGCTATAAAGAAAAAATTACGAATTGAATGATGCCTTTGGTTACGAATTGCATTTGATTATAACCGGAAAAAGTAAAGAAAATAAAACTTCCGTTTATGCAAAAAACCAGCTATGCCTAGGAATCATTGGAATGATCATAAATCACTTATTTCAATTTGAAAACATTAGAATGGCGGAGAAAATATTTGCTTCATACGTCAAAATTATTTTGAAAGATTGAATTCTTTGTGTTTTGCGGTATTTTTGAATCTAATATGTACTTTGTTTATAATGTTTATATGGTCGAATAAAATCATTGCTTCCGCAACCTTTAAGAATCTTTATTTCCAGAATCTTCCAGGTTCAAATAATTCAGTAAAAGGCAATAAGATTAGGGCTGATTCTATACCGAAATTACTTACTAAATACAAACGTGATAATTGTAACTGTTCGGTACAGGACCTTCAATCGTACGGGTATTTAATAATTTCATCTACGAAAATAACGTGCAGTTGTACAGTGAAATTATTGTAAAAACTAATTTTCTTCTGTTTGATTTAAATCCAATAGTTGCGAAAGCTGATTATACTATTCAAGGTCATCTTAATTTCCACGGTAAAGAAAAACTGTGCTGTAATTTGGTTAATTTTATTATGAACATTAAAGCCTCAACAAAAAGTGAAACAAAGGCGAAAGATAACAAATGTGCATGGATAAACAATTCAAATCTAATAGTTGCTATTAATGGTAACCGAAATGTGAGTGCCAACAACAGTTTCGGCTCATATTCCTGACAAACTGCATCACATTATCCTAATCTACCACGTTCGAATGAAGAATTACAACAACCAACTTTGCTCAACAATCGGTCTTTTTTTAATTGTTCGTCGTCAATACATTCAAGCAAATAGGAACCTACATTTGGGATATATTACTTAAACATTTGTAGTTTCTTAGCACACAAATATGAAGTACATCAATTTATAGCTGAGTTTCAACCTTCAGTATTGTGCTTATCAGAAACTAGAGTTACTGCGGATATTTTAGAATGTGAGACAGAAATAAAGGGGTATTACGTTGTTGTATGCTTTTCTGATAATAGGTACACAGGTGGTGTTATAATGTTTATAAACCGTAAATATAATTTTAAGATTATTCATAATATTAGTGTTGCCAATACGTTTTCGTCGTTAGTTGTAAACGTAAATAAAATAATGGTTGGAATTGTATATCGCTCGTCGAGTTCAAGTGCTATATATTTTATAAATTATTTCAGTAACTTGTTGGATGAGGAGTCTTACTATAAAGGTCGTGTTATTTTTACAGGAGTTTTTAATATTGATATGAGGATAGACAATTTATACAACAGAAAATTAAACATATTGTTAATAATATAGGTATGAAACAAATAGTTAACGTTCCCACTCGTACTACACCTAACTCGCAACTACAATTGATCTTGTGATAACGAACGATCCTTACTAAACGTTACAGTAAAAGATACGCCAAAAATTACAGATCACGATATTGCGATTGTAATAGTTATTAACAATCAATCTGCGTCTATTGAAACAGAAAAATATAAAAAAGTGTAATAAACGATGAGGTTATAGCGGAAATGAGAAACAAACTATATGAATGTAACTGGAAGTATGATGATGTTATTATTGATAATTTTCGTAACAATATTGTCAATTTGTTAGATACATATGCTCCACTTAAAACGTACAAAATTAGAAGTAATTTAAAACCATGGTTCAATAATAACATTAAGAAAATTCAAATAAAGCGGGATAAAGCATATAAAACTTTTAACACCACTAATGATCCTCAAAACTGGATTAATTATAAAATTTTGAGGAATGAACTCGTTAGTATAATAAGATCAGAAAAATTAGAGTATTATAGATTACAGATTGATAACCATATGGGGAATTCTCGCGCTATGTGGAAAACATTAATTGGAAAATCAAACAACGATCTCCCAGATGACATTGATTTTGAAAATTCTAAACTGAATGAAATTACAATACCGAATAAATTAAATGAATACTTTATTGGCAGTTTAAATGATACTGTTAATAGCATAACCCCGCTTAATTGTGATAATCTTCCTGTATTAAATAATAGATGTTGTAGGTTAGTAAAATTTGAAAAAAATTATATTAAATGAAAAATTTATAAAACTTAAAAAGGTCAAGTCAAGTCCAGATGAATTTGGGCTGTCAATTATTAAGCCACTCATCGACAGTTTAAGTTATCCATTAATGCATCTTATTAATTCTTCCCTGGAAACTGGTTGTTTTCCAGATAGTTTAAAAGTTAATACTGTTACACCTATACCTAAAGTGAATAACACAAATAAAGCCTCTGAACTTCGCCCAGTTTAATCGTTTTTTCTTCACCTTTTATTTTAAGAGTTACTACACGTATAAGATTGTCCTTTCCTAGACATACCTGGATTGCTCTTTTTAAATAGTGTTTAGTACTTTTGATTCCAGCCTCTCACAGAAGTCATAGACCTCCAAAATGTGGCAAGTTGTAGGGAAGAAAATGCCAAGTGATACCTCCATGCAATAAAGATTGTATTGTTTGATCAAAATTGTTGTTTACAAACTCTCCTAGTTTTTTTATTTCGTTTTTGGCTCCAACGAAATTACATAGTACCATTATAGCTAAAAATCTCTAAAGACTTTCCTCGGCGCAAAATAAATCTTTTGAACGTGGCTAAAAATACACCGTTTGTCTTGCCTAGTCGATGCCGATTGAGTGAAATGGATAAGTCACAGCGGTTCTTTGAACGGGTAAATTGCCCATGATTGGTGCAACAGGTTGAGCCTTAATCCTAAAGCATTTGCAGCAATTTCTTATCGTCATTGCCAAAATGATGGTAATTTTTGGGAACAGCATAGCAAATATTCTGTTTCCAAAAATAGCTCAGAATATTTCATGTATAGTACTTAATAATAATTTTGGACCAGTATGCATATAATTTTAGATGCTCGCTTTCAAAAAGTCATTTAATTAGATAATTATTTTTATGAAATAAAATATGTTTTTATTAAAAGAAAATTTGTGATAGGTAATTTTGTTTACTACCTACTCTCGAGAGACCCTGATTGTCAATGAATGGTGAGAGGCTTAAAAGATGTTTTTTTTTTCTAATTTTGCCTTGTTTTAAATTGTTAATTTCCTTAGAAAAGCATACATTCTGAACAAGTCTTATTAATGAATTTAAAGCATTATTAAGTTCAGCAATTGAAGAATTTCTGTTAAAATTTCGACATTCTGATGGAAGTAAACAGTTATTTTTGAATCTGAAACAGACTGCAACAATTTTGAGTAATCTGTTTAGAGACGAATATTTTTCAATAATTGATCGGTATTGGTGACATTTGTATTATTATCGCTGGTAATGAGATGATAGATATTTTGGACTCTATCTAGAATACAAATTATTGTATAAGATTATTAACAGATAACTATATTATATTTAACCTAACAATAACTATAATCAGTTTCCGACTACGGTCAATGTCAGAAGCAGTTAAATTTACGGAATAAGTAAAAGCCTGTATTGTAAATATATGGACATATAGATAAAAATGAAACTCTCTGATAACTAGTGTTTATTTTAACAATAAAAATAGTACTTTTATATTGTGAATTACTTAAAAAACTAAATTTCCTATAATATTGTAGATAAATTACTGTAATCAGATGTTTAGATCATTTAATCCCACTTTTTTTAAAAGGGCAACATAATTCCCATTCCGATACTTATATCAATATTTTCTCTTTGTAGGTGACCCTTAAACTTACTAAACGTCCTGATAGTTATGCAAAAATTTTATAGAAGGTTCCGCAATGGTAATTGTAGCTCCATCGTTGGATTTGATACTTACTTTCAGAAAAGAAATGCTGAAATAGTGATAATTAACCTTGTATAAATAACATCTTAAAAACTGTACGCCATCATGTGCAAATAATACTTGATAAGAATATAAATAAATACAATATTCCGTTAACAGTATATAAGAAAATTATTACAATGGTGTATATCCAAAAGAGTATTGAAGGGAAATTCTGGTTATTAATTAATTTGATAGGTTATTTTGATGAACTACTTTAGTGAATTTGTATTTTATTTTAATAATTAGTACGTATAAGTTATAAAAAAACATTTGAATTAAAGAAAGGAAATCGATTTATACATTTCTTAAGTAAATACGGCAATTTTTGATTTGACCCTACTCAACCCATTTGAGGCAAGGCATTAATGGTGCTACTGGGATATCTACATACAATTTATTATAAAAACTGCACACGTATGCTCATTTTTCAATTTATACTATTTTCAAGCCAAAATTAGCCAAGGCCTACCAATATTAAAATAGTTTTCAGCTGGAATTTTGTTAATTCTATAAATTAATTTTAAAAAGGAAACTTCATGGGGTTCAGTGTTTGATGTATTTTATTAATTAATCCATCAAAATATCAACGTTTCGACAATGATTTGTCTTTATCAAGATCTAAAACAATTTTAAATACAATTACGCATAAGTTAAAACCTTAATTAAAATGAAAAATTGACACTAAATGTTATCATAGGTTAAAGTTTTCTTTAAAGTTTAAATCTAACATTTTAATAGATTAAGTAATTGAAGTACAAATACAATTGATTCTCAACATTGCACATTTTAAATTAAAAATCAACAAAAGTAAGTATTGACTAAAATAAACAATCGTTTTTAAAAAAAACTTTAACCTATGATAACATTAAGTGCCAAGTTTATCATTTTAATTAAGGCTTTAACTTATGTGTAATTATATTTAAAATTGTTTTAGATCTTGATAAAGACAAGAAATCCTTTTTAAAAGGAAAAGTTTCCCTTTTAAAATTAATTGCAACAGTCGTGATATTAACAAAATCTATAAATTACGTTAAACATTATGTATGGACTGGACACAAACATACAGCATGTATTTAAAACAAGAGTGATAGTGCCCAAATGTGTGCTTTTTATAAATAAAACATTGGAATTTTTTTCTTACTTTAGACAAAACTAAAAATATTTCTGTTATTCAAATGTTAGTTAAATAAAGCTAATAATACTTGGGATAGCACTTTCTTCCCATTTAACAGAATTTATACTATCACTATTTATAAGAACCGCATGCCCATGTATAGAAGTAATTTTAAAAATAAACAACCCAGTTCGTTGACTAAGAAGGCGTGACAATGTCGTTTTTCAAGAATTCAAGTTACAAATACATCTGCGATGTTGTCAAGCATACCGGATCTCGACTTGACTGTAACATACATTTTGAGGTTTTATACATAAAAGGCGCTGCAGTACCCCCTACAGTAAGGTTAGATGAACTGCCAGAGTATAAAATTGCACGCAATGGGTACAAAGTGAGATCCTACCAAAAATTTGAATTTCTTCTTCCCTTCACATCGCCCATTGAATGAGTAAGATATACACACAGATACAAAACGAGATCCAAAATCGGATCTCGCCTTGCAAAAGGGATCTCATCTTGTATAGTTTGTAACTCCAAATGATGATGATGATATGATATATATATATATATATATATATATATATATATATATATATATATATATATATATATATGTGTATATGTATATATATATATATATATATATATATATATATATATATATATATATATATATATATATATTTTTAGATGAAGTTAATTTTTATTAAGTTGTATAATGATTTTACATTAAATAATATTTTGAATGCAAATTCATATAGAAAAATTTATCGACTCTGCTGGGATTCGAACCCAGGACCCTCCACTGTCTAGGTGGTATCTCTACCAACTGAGCTACAGAGAACGACTACCAGCATAGCGAGAAATTTTCCATATGAATTAGATATTAAGCAAACATACATAGTAACTAGATATTTTTTTTTTTTTTTTTGAATACTATTAATGAAGATCAGCAAGTCGCATGACAACAACATCAATATTCAAAGCATCTAGATTATAATGAATCATTCCGCAAGGAAATTAATTTATATAAATTTTTAGATGAAGTTAATTTTTATTAAGTTGTATAATGAATTTGCATTCAAAATATTATTTAATGTAAAATCATTATACAACTTAATAAAAATTAACTTCATCTAAAAATTTATATAAATTAATTTCCTTGCGGAATGATTCATTATAATCTAGATGCTTTGAATATTGATGTTGTTGTCATGCGACTTGCTGATCTTCATTAATAGTATTCAAAAAAATATCTAGTTACTATGTATGTTTGCTTAATATCTAATTCATATGGAAAATTTCTCGCTATGCTGGTAGTCGTTCTCTGTAGCTCAGTTGGTAGAGATACCACCTAGACAGTGGAGGGTCCTGGGTTCGAATCCCAGCAGAGTCGATAAATTTTTCTATATGAATTTGCATTCAAAATATTATTTAATATATATATATATATATATATATATATATATATATATATATATATATATATATATATATATATATATATATATATATGTGTGTGTGTATATATATATATATATATATATATATATATATATATATATATATATATATATATATATATATATATATATATATATATATACAAGAAAAAGTTATAATAATGGGATATCGCGCAACAGAGAAGAAAGAAAAAATAAGTTGCAGCCGTCCACACGTGTTTCACACTTATTAGTGATCATCAGGACGGCATAGCAGATGGAATAAATATAAAAGCAACTTTCTCAGAAAGATGTAACAACACAAGGTTTCACTGATAGCAGCCAACCGCACATTTGCAGTATCGGCCTGAAGACACTGAGTTTTCAGTGCAACAACAAGCGTCACTACGGAGGCAGCTAAAGCCACTACCGTGAGACAACCAATCCCAAAGTATAATATCAATGATTAGAAGTAATAATGCGCGTAGAGATATACAAGAAAAAGTTATAATAATGGGATATCGCGCAACAGATAAGAAAGAAAAAATAAGTTGCAGCCGTCTACACGTGTTTCACACTTATTAGTGATCATCAGGACGGCATAGCAGATGGAATAAATATAAAAGCAACTTTCTCAGAAAGATGTAACAACACAAGGTTTCACTGATAGCAGCCAACCGCACATTTGCAGTATCGGCCTGAAGACACTGAGTTTTCAGTGCAACAACAAGCGTCACTACGGAGGCAGCTAAAGCCACTACCGTGAGACAACCAATCCCAAAGTATAATATCAATGATTAGAAGTAATAATGCGCGTAGAGATATACAAGAAAAAGTTATAATAGTGGGATATCGCGCAACAGAGAAGAAAGAAAAAATAAGTTGCAGCCGTCTACACGTGTTTCACACTTATTAGTGATCATCAGGACGGCATAGCAGATGGAATAAATATAAAAGCAACTTTCTCAGAAACTGCAAATGTGCGGTTGGCTGCTATCAGTGAAACCTTGTGTTGTTACATCTTTCTGAGAAAGTTGCTTTTATATTTATTCCATCTGCTATGCCGTCCTGATGATCACTAATAAGTGTGAAACACGTGTAGACGGCTGCAACTTATTTTTTCTTTCTTCTCTGTTGCGCGATATCCCATTATTATAACTTTTTCTTGTATATCTCTACGCGCATTATTACTTCTAATCATTGATATTATACTTTGGGATTGGTTGTCTCACGGTAGTGGCTTTAGCTGCCTCCGTAGTGACGCTTGTTGTTGCACTGAAAACTCAGTGTCTTCAGGCCGATACTGCAAATGTGCGGTTGGCTGCTATCAGTGAAACCTTGTGTTGTTACATCTTTCTGAGAAAGTTGCTTTTATATTTATTCCATCTGCTATGCCGTCCTGATGATCACTAATAAGTGTGAAACACGTGTAGACGGCTGCAACTTATTTTTTCTTTCTTCTCTGTTGCGCGATATCCCATTATTATAACTTTTTCTTGTATATCTCTACGCGCATTATTACTTCTAATCATTATATATATATATATATATATATATATATATATATATATATATATATATATATATATTAAACAGCCTTGGTAGTGTAATGTCTGGCGTGCCGGACTTTCACCCAAGCGGCCCGGGTTCGACTCCCGGCGCTGGCAGATCTGGTTAAGGTTTTCTGCAGTTTCCCTTAGCTGTAACACAAATGTGGGATTTGCGCTGTTCCATCTATAAGTCGGCTGCAGCCGCACATTGGGCCTACATAATAATAATAATCGCCCCCTCCCTCCCGCACAAGCTTATAGCTTCTGGGGCCTTGGTTAAGGTTATGGGTTGTAGTAATTATTATTATTATTATTATTATATATATATACAGTGAGGATTTTATTTCACTGAACATAAGCACTATTAACCCTATGTTTAATTTTAAGAGATCCATGTCAACGCATTGCAAGCAATTATCTACAACATCTAAGCAACCTCTGAAAACGGTTGCCATTAATGTCCAGGTTAGTGTCATTAAAAGTGTCACAACTGATTTATTTCAAGGTTTTTGCACTTGTGGTTTGCAGCATGTGTTTACGAGATGAAAAAATTGCCATTGTACGCTGGTTCAATTGCAATAACAGTGTGAGGCAAGTGTGCGACTGAAATAAATCAGTTTTGACATTTTTAATTTTATTAATGGCAGTTGTTTTATCAGAGGTTGACTGGATATGTTGTAATTGCTTGCAATGCGTTGAGATGGATCTTTTAAAATTGAACATAGGGTTAATAGTGCTGATGTTCAGTGAAATAAAATCCTCACTGTATATATATATATATATATATATATATATATATATATATATATATATATATATATATATATATATATATATATATATATATATATATATATATATATATATATATAGACACACACACACACACACACACACACACACACACACACACTCACACACACATACGGTGTCCCATTACGGAATAGTCAGACTTTGTTAGATAACCATTAAAGAAAAAATTCTTATGTATCATTTTTGCCGTACTTGCACGAAAGCACCTAACACATATTTTGAAGTTCAAGCAAATAAACAATACTACTTGTTTTCTAGAATGTGCAAGGTAGCGTAATAAAGTAATAAACACGCCTTTATTTTGGCCAAGTATTTCGTAGAATAAGAACATATAAACAAAATTAAATAAACAAAACATGTTGGGAAACGACCTCTCGATTTGTGAATAAAAAATATAGCAAATGTAATAGTGACACATATTTTTATAAGTTTTCTTAAGTTCTGTTGGGTTGGTTATATTTCTAATTAATTCTATGCCTTTTACCTTATAATCTTGTTCAAGCATATGTAAGGTGACGCTAGATTTATCATGTCTTAGATTTTAAGCGAGTTAAACGTTCTTTGTATCGAACATTCAAACATCTCTCAGTTTGCCCTTTATATACTCGATTACAGTTTAACACTTAAGTTTCGTTACTCGAAATTACTGAATCAAAACAACATACTGAACATAAAATACGCCGCGCGATAGACGTCACTGTAACCTAAAAAAATTCACAATCTGAATACTTACTGCAAAGCTCATAAAAACGATACTTACCGTAGTGCTCCGACTTTTAAGATCTCTTAATATCAAATTATAATTCAGGCGTAGGTTTGAGTTCTATGGCTTACAAATTGTAAAGAAAAACAAAAGGTAATAGACCTAATAAAAACTATATGGGCGCCATTTGCTTGCTTAAAGACTTTCACAAGTGAATGGTTCAATATTATCACAGTAGGGTTTAATTCAAATGTTGATGTATTTATAAACAAAATATTTACTCGTCGCCAATGACAGTATTGATAATAGGTTTGATAATAATACCCTAATTAGAATTCTCAATAAAGTAACACAGTGTACATAAATTTACAAGACATAATCATTAGGGTGAATGGTACAGATAATTTTCATATAAAACTTACTCTAATCAAACAAGTATCCATTAGTTCTTGATACATTGGTCGAGTTTTACAATTCTTTAAACTTAAAAAAAACAACACTTGCACAATAATGCCCTTGTATCACTTAAGACTAGATACAAAATACCTCACAGATTATAGATAAAAAACAGAAGAAGAACTTTGAATTCTTATAAAAATGCAGCAATAATTAACTGAACTTTATTGACTGATGTTACGAAAACTATTTCTGTAATAATTCCATACTACTCCACGATACTAAAACTTCTAAACTACAATAATCCCAACATTACTTCTTCTCCGACATGAAGCCCCAGGTCGCCCAGAAAACCGCTCTCCCCCGGCCCGTTGCTTTTATCCTTTCTTGATTCTATTAAACTCTGTACTGGACTGACTGAAAATAAGGAAGCAATTCTATATTGAACTTGAATTTAAAAAAAGGGAAATGAAACCTACCAATCCAAAGGAAGTTAACATTTCTTAAACCAAGCAGGAAAATAACCGCGTAAAAATCTTTTAAAATATTTCGTTTAAATTCGCAGGACATTACCGCCTAAAGTCTGTGTTTGCAGGTGGCCACATGATGCTTTTTTATACGTCTGCACTTAGAAAGATATATTTAGCCAAGTTAAAATGACACAGGATCTATAAATTTATAGTTTAATGCGTTTTCAGATAACTTATTTCCTTGTTAAAAAACCGATCTTATTTTCTACCTTTATCGGCGCAATGTTATTTATCATTTCATTCTAGAAGGAATTTCATCTTATACGAAAGCATTTTAGGGTGACCTTTGGTATTAAAAGAACACCATTTAATTCGAAATATCGTCTGCATTTTTAATCCAACTGAAATATGATGAACTACACAAGACCGTACTAAGGTTTTTTACCATCTATGCATATAAAATTGCATTTATATAAAATTGGGAATTTGAGCACGTTACAACAGTCATTACATGATATTTTATATATCCCCGATTTATCCATGTAATCTATTTGATCCTTTGGGTTTCCTAAAATATTCCTAAAGCTGTTATTCGAAATCGTAACTGTTTTTAAACTAAATTTTGAAAAGATAGTCTTAAGACCTTTCGTAAGACATTGATAAAACGGCATTTTACGACGTTTGTTATCCAGTCTTTATTATTATCTCTTACTTTATTATTACCTCTTAACTTATTTATATGTTTTTATACATTCGTGGAGTAACCGTTAGAAACAGCAATGTCAATAATTTCATTGAGTTATATTTTATATCTGAATTCTGAAAGCGGAAAATTTAATAACCGATGAACTAACAATTTTATAGCGGAAAGTTTATATTCCAAAGGATGGCTGGAGTGTTCGGGTATAAATCTATTAGTACTAATTTCCTATAGACGTCTATTTCTCTACTAAACAAATGTCAGATTGAGCCTTATTTACCCTGGGCCCGCATAAGATATATACATACTCGTACATAATTAGCTGCGAGTAAAACCCACTTAACACATTGCAAAATTCTTGGTCGCTCGAAAACGGCTATGTTCACATGAGTATCGTAGAGTGAATGAGGCCTTAATCATATTTATATAACTACTATTATCCGGACCTGTGAGGTTAACTACCAATTTTATGCACACTTTTTATAGAGATTCATTTATAATGCTGCACTTTCTGTGTGTCTACAGGTGGGTCTTTGTTGTATCTACTGTAAGTTGGAACTGAGACAGCAATTGTATAAATACCGCAATAGTATTGTTTAATTGTCCTTCCTCTAAAATACCCTTCTAATTAATGCCAGTAGTATCTTTGTAATTTTCTGCTCAAAGTTATGTACTACCAAATGGTCTGCTATTTTGTATATTGATCAATGCGATGCAGCACAATACATGCAGAATATGAACCTTGCATGTTTATGCATGAAGAGGAAATTATGTGTCTCGAATAAGAGGGGAACAGAAGGGACGTTGTAGGGTTCTAAATATTCCTTATAATGTACCGCATTCATAGTTTGAATAGTTCATCTGCTCGGCAAAGGGAGCATCTCATGGTAGGTATGTTGCATTATTGATTTTGATACTTTTTTTAATATGAATGGATGCTTCAAGAATAGACCTAATGAATATTCATTTTTGTAAAATAAACATTTCGTTATCATTCTTTGCTTAAAATTTCTATATGTCAATCAAATTCTTATTCGAACGTAACTTTGAAGAAAGTCCTTAATAGAAAAACTGAATCAAGAGTGCTACTTCGAGAACTCTTCTTTCGCTAGGTCTCTTAAGCTGAAAGCCGTCTGTGCATCGAAAGGAACGAGCTGGTTTTATTTAGAATGAGCACACTTCACTTTCAACTTTAAAGCTTTTTGAAATTCTTTCTGTGTTTTAAAAATACCGCTATTTACGTATAGACAAAGGGACAATCGACATTTTGAAGTACGCACGCCAAAGTGGGTGTAATTTTGAATGTTTCTGTACCTTTTGCAATGTAGTGCCTATGTACTGCTATTCAACTACGACAGTAACTTCTTGTGTTTCAGTTTTAGCTAAGTAGTTAGTATGTGTGTAGGCATTTTGCTTTTGAGGTTAGAATTGAAATAAACTAGACAACTTGTTACATGTATCAATAAAGAATTTAAGGAACACTCATAGAATACACAAATTTTATAATTAAAAAAAAATCATTAATAGATTACAAAGACTGGTACATCACAACACTATAGTTCGTCTAAAAGTGAGTATTCTGCACGACATTGATGCCATACTTTTGTCAGTGATTCTCCAACATAAATAATATTTGCTGAAACGTGTTAGTGGGCTAGATTAAAATAAAATAGAAATTAAGAAATGCCTTTTATTTGTCACGCCAGCAGTTTGTTTTTAATTCTGCAGTATGTGCTAGTAGTACAAACCATTTGCTTAAAGTTACAAAACAGTGAAACAGCAAATTAATAAATTAATTAAAAATAGAAACAAAAATTTCATTAATTAATAATCAATATATTATGAATATAACAAAACCGAGAATGCCGGATATTGTACTAAAAACATCCTAAAGTAAAACTAATAAATAAGTTGAAAATAAAAGAAGTCATGGTCTTTAATTTCGTGTGTAAGTAATCGTAATTGTACACCATTATATTTAGTTCCTTTTTCTGTTAATCGCCGTCACTTTTAGTTTCCACTTCACTATTATCATCATCACCATTATTATCGTCGTCATCATCACTATCTTCGTTAGTAATATTTATAATAATTGGTTCGATATCATCCAACAAATTGTAATGATAATTCATAATATTCATTAGCATCTTTTTCTCTGAAAGTTCCAGGGATTTTCCACGTTCCTGTTTAACAATTTCTTCCATTTTGCGGTCAAAATTCGGCGTCAAAAACAACAATAACCAACAACAGAAAATAACAATTGCCAACAACAAATCACATTAACAGCCACCAAGAAATACTAATGATAACAAAACAGTAACAGTACATCCAAGACGGTACAAATAATCGCAACTTGAAAATGTTAACGCGCTCCGAAGAACAAATAAAGGCTGACTGAATAACTTAGAAGAAAGTATTTGCAGTTGATATCAACCAAAATAACAAATTCCTTACACTCATTATGGGAATAATTATAAAGTAATTTTCCAACTGCAGCAGAATTGTACACACATAAGTATTGAATTCAGGATATTTTTCTAAATTTACCACAGGGACGTATGATAGGTAATAAAACTTTAAATCGGACACGTAGACATTTAATTATTGTGTATACCAAAAGCAAATCTTCATTTAATGCATATTTTATGCTGCTGCTACTGATAAAAGATAAAAGTTGATAAGTTACTTTTAGAAACAAATAATGTAGTATTACGTAAAATTATTAGCAATAGAGATTTGTAACATACATAAAATTTTACGTGAAGACTTGTTGAGATCTCCAGGATTCCGTTTAGTTTGAAAGATAGACAAGGTCATCCCTGACTGCATAAAACTGGAAACGTCTGAGCGAAATTCCCATAAAGATAGCATGTAAAGATACCCACTTTGAGACGAACTATAGATGTGTGGTTCGGAAACATGGTTTTGAATATAGTACCATAATTTCCCACAATAAGATACTACTTTCATAAGTTCTGATCCACATCTACCTTATATATAACACAAATGTGGTGAATATATTTTTTAAATCTTATAGATCAAGGAAAACTAGAAACTCCTTAGCACTATGCAGGACTATGGGCATATGGAGTTATGTAAAAACATACCATCTTAATATTCAGTATATAATAGAGAAGGATAGCATTTTAGGCAACTAACTAAACCTATGTTTGTAGGATTTTTCTTTATTAAAATATGCACATCTGCAATCATATCTCCCTTGAGGTAACAGCAGGTAAATGATAAAAAGAGACAGCGCAGGAACTACGAATTTTCCAGTGAATTTTAACCAGTAGATGCGTAAATTTTAAACTGACATATAAATAATAAAAAGTTTTCTAACCTTTTAAACCCTTTTTGCTTTTGGCTCAGGCGAAAACCCCCACCACAGAGTGCTTGACAGTTTAACATTAATTTGGTTCTATAAATTGCGACAATCCCAATTTTTTTGTAATTATGAATTAACTTTGCCTTTTTTTTTTTAGAAGGAAAATCTTTGTTAACATGTTTAATATTCTGCTTAATAAACAAAATGTACTTTAGTTATTTCTACTACCTGTGTCCTAAGAGTAGGATGTTTATTGAATTCTTTTTAGATTATTAGTTTTTATCTAATTACTTTTAACAGTTACATATTACAATACCAATAATACCATATTTTGGGAAAGTACCTACCTTTGATAATGATGCGTTGTAACGGAATAATTTTTGTTGTTTAAGTTATCCATTCAATTTTATCCAGTTCTCTAAAATTCTCTGGTGGACGTACATATTTATATTAATAGAAATGCATAAAACAGTGCGTTTGTTTGAGTACATGCGAATCCGGTCTCGTATTTCTGTACGTCAATATATTACATTATTATAATCTTTATATGGGGCTGTATTATATAAGATATGTTCCTTGTATTTTTATAAATAAATATTTGAATTATTTTCTTATTCCCTGTTTCAATTTATTATAAATTGATTATAATTATTATAAATCTTCTCTTACAATTAGTAAAATAAAAAAATCTATTACAACGCTCCCTAAGTCCTTATAAGGCGCTAAATTAGGTATCAGAAGGTAATATCGCGTCAGGATAGGTAATTTTGCTATAATCATTTTTTAGTGACCAAACTTACATAAACCTGTTCATAGGAATTACTATTCAAGCGAGCTTTTGCCAGATTATGTAGTTCAGTTTGTATATAGTTTCCCTAGCTAGGGGAAAGCATCAAGCAATTAAACTTCTTCACCAAGAGTTGAAAGATGCAACACAAACGTATCCATTTTGTGTAATTACTACTATTATTGGTTGAACAATAAAAAACGTGATAACGTCTTTAAGTTGTTTGAACCTATTGTGCAAAGAAAATTTAAGATTATTTGGTAGCAAGTTTCAATGTATAAAACAGGAAAGCAAAAATCGTAACATTCAAGTTTAATGTGTTTTAACGGTAATTAATTAAATTTTTAAATGTGATTCTGAGTAAATAATATTTAAAGATCTAGATTAATCTTTGTAATACTCCTAGTGGAATAAAATCAATTTGTTAGGATTTTACCTAGTTTTGAAATAGTAAACAACTTAAATTTTTTTATGAAATATATGTGTGCAAATTATCGTATGCTTTTTTTCTAGTTTTTGTGTTTAACTTTGTTACTTAAAAGTGCATTTGAAGATCTGCTTGTTCGATTCTAAATCAATCGTTTGACATTATCGTTCCATGTTGGGGAAATTTAATGTATACTGCAGAATTGTTAATACTATGTTCGAACAAGCTGGCGCTCATAGGCAACTGGCATCTTATACGAATGAAATCAATCGGCAATCCAACGTTTCAATTGTCCCATGACCGAAAAATGTTTTAATGAGAATTTGTCTCAACCGGAATTTGACTAGGTCAGGTATGACAAACCAATCCAACCTGAGGATACATTACTTTGAAGGAAACTAATCCCAAAAGCTTCTTCTAGTTTTACTTTTCGGTAAGCAACGGTTTTAGCTTACTTAGTACTATGCCATGTAATCTTGTAGACTTCTAAACGGCCTTTGATTGTTCTAAGCTGCACATTAACAACTTTTTAGTGAGTTTTGCCCGAGTTTAGCGAAATTTTATGTTTGAATTGTTTCGATTAATTGTGCAGTTGCTCGATCATTCTTTTCTGGCGTTGCACATTTTTTTTTTCAATTTGGCAACCCATCCATAGTTTCTCAATATTTTAAAATTAAGAAGGAATCGAGCATTAAAGGAGGAGGATATTAGAAGTCCAATATAAGTTAACACTTACGAGCGTTTTTCACAAAAAGTGCATTATCGTAATAAGTCGGGTTTCTTTGGAGAGACTCATGAATATATTTGATAGTTTCCATATACCAAACTTACTTGATGAGATTAAGGTTCGAGTATTGTAAAGAAGGGAGGACTACTAAAAGTAACAGGTAAGAGAGAAAAAAATAATATCTTTATTCCCGGTTATCACTACAGTTGTTTAATTTAAAGCTAAGCAAAAAATATTAATACAAAATGGAAATCTGTTTAATGTAATAAAAGAAATTATCTTTTATTTATGAAATTACTAATGATGCAATTATACATTTCGTTTATAGAAATCTTTGGTTGTATAAACATTTATATAAAAGACATTTGGTCACCTGAACTGTTTTTTCCAAAAAATAAATTATTAATGAATAATTTCACGCGGAATATGTCTTACTTATTGATTAATCTTGTCACTCAATAACTTTGAACAAAAATTATTCTTTCTTCTTTATCTTACCTGTTGTTTAGCGGTATTTCCTTTTCTATGATACGCTGACCTTAAAATAATATCTGTTTAAATTGAACACAAACTCACTAATCGCCATTTTAGGGCAATCATTTTTTCTTTGTTGTATTCATTGGATAAAGGCCATTATTTTTTTTCTTTATGTCATTCATCAGAAAATTATTCTATAAAATATACTATGTACAACTTATTGAATATTTCACTGACTGAAAAGGGTTGCTCTATGTTATAAATCTTTTACTGCTTCTAATGTAATTTTTCGTAGCTTTTCGCTTAATAACTCTTTTGTTTCTGTTCCATTGCCAACATTGGAGTTTCTATAGAATGTAATCAATCAATCAATGCTTTTGTTGGTTGATTTTTGTAATGTCGCCGCTTATAACATAAATATCTAATAGTGTAATAGTGCTATGGAGTTGTACTTTTTTCTGTTTCTATGAGACAGTTATTGCATGTAAACGCTACCTATTTTTTTTATTTGAATTTTAGTTTCGAGAAATTCTCATTTCTTCCAAAACATCACGTTTAATTATTTAATAAGTGCAGATAGGTCACGAATTGATAGAAATGGATGTGTTGTTTTTGTTAATACAACCTGCAGCTGATCCTTCCAAAGTTTTAAAGCTTAAATAGTTTCCGTGCTATAATGATCGCTGAGGTTTCGGAGCAACTAACTCGCGGCTACTAGAATGATGTAGCTTTAAAGCGCAGCGGTCGCAAACTAACAAAGCAAAGTACCCTTATAAATGCCGCTATTTAAAGTTTATACATATTTGCATTCATACGGTTCGTTTCTTATTTTTGATCGATTCAGTATGTAGGCCTGGAGGCGTACTTCAATAATGATTTAAATTTTGTTTATACGTTTGTACGTGACAGATCCTTTCAGGTCGTGTGACTGCTTGCTCCTGAGTGGTCGGGAATGGTCGGTTACGCTTCACTAGCAGCAGTTCATATGCGTTCCATTTTGAGTCCAAAACGCAAAATACCACAGTGCTGGATTAAGGCACACATGAAAAGATAATTACAACAAATTAGTCGCTTACCCTTTAAATGGAAATTAGCAGTACTTACGGGGGGATTGGGGATCCCCTGTGCCGTCTCACGTTGCTTCTGGATGATTGGAGTCTTCGGGAGTGAAGACCTTCAGTGCACTACCACGATCATGATGATCTGAAACAGATGCTTGCCGAATTGCTAACAGCACCAGGTGCACACTGGGGCACCGTCATGTATTTACCTCCCCCGAGACCGCCCCGCGTCGGGATTGACGTACAGGAAACTAGAGGGGAATACGCACCCCAAGGCTGCCAGTGATCAGCTGGGGCTACTGGTGTAATTCTAATTACCCAGGTCGAGGCCAACTTTGAAATGCGCCCATTTCTCCGTCTCCAAGCAAACAGTATACTGTGCGGTTAATTTTACAGAGCTCAATTCACATATCAATAACAACAGCAATTCTACAAATTAGTAATGATAATAATAATAATAATATATATTTTCCAACAGATGGACTCCCAATTACAGGAAAAAATTTAAAAATTACAAAAACACAGTAGTGGTTCGACATAAATACGAAATACAACTCTAAGTTACCTACAATTAATGTAAAAACATAAACATGCATAATACAGTATATAAATAAATAATAACATCTTTATTAATAAATAATTAATAAAACTAACATCTAACTAAAGTTAGTGTGTATATAACAAACATCTCAAATCAAGGTATATATGTATCAAATACGGTAATATGAATAAAGTTGTAACAAACTTTCTTAATGTTTGAACATAGTATGTTCTTGCAATTTTGCTAACAAATCAACACAACAACAGGCAATTCCTCAGTTGCCAACACATCAATACAATACAGCAATTCCACCAACTGCTAACATCAACATAAAGCCAATATCACTCATTGGCCAACAATCACAATTCTAACAACTCACGTTGCCAAATGATAACAACACAACAAGTACCAGGACTTCTAAGTGCCGTATAACAAACACAGTAAATATAAGCATTACGCATCTGCATTTCTGGTACCAATACAGAATACACGCACTACACTCGAAACCGCTAAAGGCCTTTTTACGTTCGAAGCCGTCCGACCGTTCGCCCAACACTACCATAAGGCAACTGTCCCTTCTGACATCATATAGCCGACCGCTACCCCTAATTTTGTATACTTTTGAATGTGTGTTTCTACAACCTCAGAAGGCGTTACAAAAACTATTAAGACGTAGGGTCAGAGGGGTGACTAATTTATGGCTACACATTCTTTCATATTTCGTTCAAAAGAATTTAAAACGGAACTTATTTAAGACATTACCTATTATCGTTTACTATTACTTAATCACTAAAGATGCTAAATTCTCATACAGAAAATAAATGTTCCACAAAATCTCTTTTTCTGGGGATTTATGAAAAATATTGTTTATGCTACTCCGCCAGAATCTGTGGAAGAACTAGAGCAGCGAATATTTGATGCCGTCAACCAAATTAGCGACGGAAACCACTTCCAGGATATCCAGAATAATCTGCGTAGAAGAGTACGTGTGTGTATGCAAATGAGGGGTGGTCATTTTTGTTCGTTGTTTTTACGTTTTTGTTTTGTTTGGGATGGTTTCTTTGTTCGTTATTTTGCGAATTTTTGTAGTTACTATACTTGTTCACTGGTATTCGTATAACTTCTTAATTATTATAAATACATTTGAAGTCACTATATTTAACGGTGTCTCCTAACCGTACGTTGTGTTTTACTAATTGCCAATACGTATTTCCATAACGATGTTATCTTCATTCAGCATAAAACCTTCTGAATAGAATTCTAAAAATTGTTATAACCTTCTCCTGGGTGCATTTTAAAAGGGCCAATCAAAGTCCATGCAAAGCAATTTTAACACAAACATGCAACTAAGGATAAATATATATTTTTATACATGACGGAAAGAGAAAAAGAAAAAGCAAGGTTAACAAATATTTTTATTACTACCACATGTAGCAAACTGTGTGTAGACTTAAAGCAGTTTAAAATTGTTGGTTTAAACAATCGTACGTCCTATTCGTAAAACATTTATCTTTCACTGAAAATTACGTTATTTTGGAAACAAAATGTTGAGAGTAATTCATATTCTCTGATGAAAATGTATACCAAATTGAATACAATGATTGTAATATGAGTTACGTTGTAAAGACAAAAAGATCAATTTTGACTAATAGCGGATTTTAAATACAATCGCATAGAAAAATCAAGTGTAGCTAAACATATACATGACAGAACGCACGCGATTAAAGTAAGAAAAGTGAAAAAAGAGAAGAGTTTGCAGTAGATCTTGGTAAGATAAATAAAGATTTCAAAGCAATATCTGACAGAATGTGTCAATTACAAATAAAATTAAGAAATAGAAATATAACCATATTGAATATCCATGCACCATCAGAGACCGAAGACGAAGAAATCAAAGATAGATATTGCGAATAATTGGAAGACATTTATAATGTCATACCATGACAGGATATTCAAATAATACTGGAATACTGTAAAGCAAAAGTAGGAAAAGAAGAAATGTATGAGAATACAAAAGATGAAGGAATATATTAGAGATGGAGGGAAATATAAGAGGTCATCAGAAGTACAGCGATACGAATAATACCGGCAAAGAACGAATTATAAAGGTTTGACAAAGAATTCAGGGAAGAGATGATAAAGAGAAGATGTTACAAACAGGTACTCTCGATGACAGACAAAAATATGAAGAACAAAGAAGAAAATCGAAGAAAATATGTAGAATTAATAAGAGAACATATATGGAGGAAAAAGAAAGGAAATAGAAGAAAATTTCAAAAATAAAGGAATGAAATTTTTTTATCAAAAGATAAAGAAGAATAAAGTGGGACTTAGCCAGAATGTCCAACATTTAAGAGATAAGGAAGGAAAATTAATAATTAATGAAGATGTATTAGTAAGGTGGAGAGAACATTTTAGAGACTTATTAAATAGAAATGATAATGAAACAGGAAGAAACGTGGAAGAGGTCAGAAACCAAGAAGAACATATATCCCAACCGACAGTAGAAAATATAAAAGAAATAGTACAAAAATTAAAGAATGGCAAGAACCGACAAAACAGTGCCAAAAGAGTAGGAAACGGCTCAACTTGTGCCTATTTATAAGAAAGGGAAAAAAGACGATTACCAAAATTATATAGAGGGATTGCCGCTCCTTCAGGTCGTATATAAAATAATGTCAAAAACAATAGAGATAAGTATTAAATAGTACGCTGAGAAAATGATAGGAGAATATCAATGACCTAAGCATCTACTATAAATGAAGTAAAACTCAACGGTTTCAAGTATTCTAAGAGTTTCCAAACAAGTTTAGGGTTAAAACAGGAAGATCCATTGTCAACAACTCTCTTTACCAACCAACAGGAAATCCACAAGAACAAAAAGAAGATTTGGCGGTAAATATAGATGCAACCAGAGTATAAGGTTAGAAGTCAAAAGCAATGTATGTTTAGGAACTACCGTAACAGAGACAGGGGAAGAAAAAGAAGAGATCGAAGCACGGTTGGCCAAAGGTGATAAAAGTGCAGATGTCCTAAATAAAATTTTGAAATCGAAAAATGTGTCCAGGAAAGAAAAAAAATATTTTTTGGTGGGAAGAAAGAAGGTGATATATGGTTGAGGAGAACAAATGAAGAAATAAAGAGCTTATACAAGAGTCAGAGTTCAGCAATCAAGTTAAGGCAGCGAGGCGAAGATGGTAGGACACTTAGAAAGGCAGCCAGAAGACAAGATTTCCAAGAAGTTAATGGACATGAATCTAGGCGAAAGCAGTTAAAGAAAATCTTGAATAAAAGAAGATACGGAATTAGAAGACGCAGGCCAAAGATAGGAAGATATGGAGAAAGATCACCAAGCTATGGGCCTAAACGGTCTGAGTACAGCAAAATATACATAAATTTTATAAGCAATGAATTTATAAACATAACGAATAGTAATTTATCACTTCTTAAATTCATTACTACTTCCGATTTATTATTTTAGAATGAATGTGCATTACAAAAAATTAAGAAAGAAAAAACCAACAAATTTAAAAGAGAATATCAGATGTATCAACTTTAAAATTGTGGGAACTGCGATTCTTAACAGGTGGGGTTTATGATGTCAGCTGTTATGATTCTCTTGATCCTGGTTTGTTTATCTTATGCCGATTGCCGAAGATGCCACATAGCCAGAAGTTGACCTTGCCTTATCACTTTATTGTTATTTTGTTTGGTATTTGAGCATGTTCAGCTTTAAATTAAATTCTTGAAACAAAATAGGTCCGTATTTACTGTTATTATTTCGTGCAAAGTAGGAGGGTAGATAAAGCCGGTGAGGTAGGTAACCCGGATGCACTTTTCTGAAAGAAATATGGCTTTTCAAGGATACTACACATTTTTTAAATGCAAAAGTATTTTAGCGAGACTGTTCCTGAATTTTTGGTTCTCTAGAAGTTTAGAGAGGTACAAGAGATATGGGCGAGTGGGGGAAGGTTTCGTTTGGGGTGAAATCGATTAAATATTAATGGTAGATGATGAAAAAATGATTTTTTATTATTTTAGTTTAAAAATAAATTAGGCCAAAAACCTTATCTACCCTCCTTTTCTAATCCAAAATGTTAAAAAAATTTGTAAATGTGTATGGCATTTTTTTCTTGATTAATGCTTATTTCATTATATCATATTTTATTTATTACACTTCTCTTTCAAGGTTTTCCGCTTCCATTGTTGCACCCTGTATACCAATAGACTGAAGAGCACCTTTTAATCCCGAGTGAACACACGAGGGATTAAAATGCATTTTAGTTCTGTGCTTTATACACTGTTTTAATCATATTCAGTTTTAAGTTAATAACATTTTTAAATAGTACCTAATAGGTAAATTGTTAAATAAGAGTTATTTTCGTTAGAAGTTCAGAAATTGAAGCTTTTTTGCATGAGTGTGTTGTGAAACCGAGATTTCTCAAACGAGTGTACAAAGTTACTGTCGTACGAGTAGTCTTTTTTTTTGCACACCGTGGAAATTAGGAGATTTTTTTTAAATGAAAACAAGATTCGTAAAATTTTACATAGTGGTGTTAATGTTTTATTTATTGTGAAGTTAGTCCAACTTTTCGATTAATAATTTGTTTATTAACCGAGTAGTTTACATGCTAGTGTACAAAAAATGGTTCCTTTCACTTCATCGGTAACATATTCGATATATTTTTGTTTGGTGTTGACATTCAACATATTCTTCTGCTCTCATTTCTATTACAGACATACATCGCGATTATCGATTGGTTTTGCAACTGACGTGCCCATAGATGTTTACTGACAACTACTTTAATCATTAAATAATGGCAGCGATGATACTTTCGTTTTCAGGAACTTATTAGACGGAATTAATTTGTTGATCTGTATGTGGCGGTTTCTCGGTAATTCTGAGAAGGGGAAGTACAAACCTAATAGCTTACAGGAAAAATCGTGTAGCATCTTTTCCGCGTGTTTTAGGAACCAGCAAGTGGTAGTTATCGTTTTTGTAAGAATTCTTCAGAAAAAAAACCAGTATTGATATAAGAATAGAGATAGAAGTAAAGGAATAGAATTTTTAGAAAGTAATAAACATCAGAATAACTAGAATAAAAATTACTCCTATATAAAAATTATAATAACATGGGATGTCTATTGTAAGGAGTTTGACCCAACTGTAGTAATCGGTAGAGGAGTAACCGAACTGTGATCATTTCATGGAACTATGGAATTATTATTATTACATAATAATAATAATAATTGCCCCCTCCCTCCCGCACAAGCTTATAGCTTCTGGGGCCTTGGTTTAGGTTATGGGTTGTAGTAGTTATTATTATTATTAACTTGTAATTAATAGTAGATAAGAGTGCGCACTGAATCTAAATAAATCTTGAATAGACATAGGCAACTCTTGGTCAAGACCCCGTTAGTCAAGACACGACAAAAGGTGGTGAACTCTTCGGTAAAACTGAGTTAAACCAGACTACAAGAATGGGTAAAAATGTATCTAGAGTAAAACTATACAAATGAGAAAATTCTTAACTACTTTCGTAGGAGCTGAACAACTGCTTACATCCTATGAAAAACTGCACAATCGACGATGTCTATACCGAACATACATATAAAGATTATTGAACCAATAAGCAAAGAATGGATCAAGCAGCTGTTCAGTGAGTGCAGGGAGACACATTAACTACCGAAACTCGCCCAGTAGCTACCGACCCATATCACTTTTTTGTAGTGTTGGCAAATTTCGAGAAATGTTATTTTTTGGAAACTTCCCGTGTAATATTTCCGGAAACCTGCCCGGAAACTTATTCAATGTTAAAAAAAGTTGAAGAAATTTAAACGTAGTATGAGAGTTATATTGAGAATCAATAAATGACTGAAATATGGAAAATTTATTTATTTAAAATAAAAAATTAATTCCAAGGAAAAATGAAAAAACAATATACTTATATCACTGATTAATTCGAGGCCATCCACGACCTTGCTAAATGGGTAGTTAAGTGCACAATTTCATCCAGTTGAATGTATACGTATAAAATTACGGCGATTCCAGGTTTTTAACCTGTAATAAAATATAAAAACTAAACAAACTGTTCAACAATTCTTTATGATAGAATAAATTACGCAAAGAATTAGCGCATAAGGTTTAATAATTTTCCGTATCTATAATCTAAATTGTAATTTTTCCACCTCCTCAGCCCAGGAATGCTTTACGATGTATAAATATCAAAATTTAAATAAATTTTCGAGAATGAACAATTAATTCTGTCTAGGGAATTAAAAAAGTTAGTTAGAAAACAGGTAGCTACATTTTGTTTCATAACAAAGTTGCAATCATTTAAAATACGTAAATTAGCATTGTCGTCTTGTCGACTAATGTAAAACAAAGAATAAGCTGCATTATCAGCCGGCCTGGCCCGTATCATTTACACATGCGAAATGCATACCAGATATGAAAACCTTATGCGTCAATTTTTTGCGTAATTTATTTTATGATATATAATTGTTAAACAGTTGCTTTACTTTTGATATTTTATTACAGTTTAAAAACCAGGAATCGTCGTAATTTTATATGTCTACATTCGACTGCACGAAATTGTGAACTTAACTACGTATTTAGGAAGGCCGTGGTTGGCCCTGCTTATGATGGATGAATGATAATAGTTTTATTCTATTAAGTTTTAATTTTAGTAAATTTTGGTTGGAACTAAAAATAAAAAATTACGAAAAGACGATGTACACCGTTTAAAAATGAGGTTATAAACGATAAAAATTGAAACGCGCAAGAGTACATTAATTCAATGTTAGGTCGAAAACTTATTGGAAATTTATAAATGTTTCCTTTTCGAGATATTTCCAATGTGGAAACGAAATACTGGTACCAACTATTTGTAATTTAAGGCAACGTTGTCACTTTTTCACTACTCTAGAAGCGTATAATTTATTTATATTCTAGAGAGATTTCTTTATTTTTTAGTGTTTACATAGTAATACGTATTATTTTATTTTTAGTAATAAAAAAAGTAAACTTGAATGAAATCTTTGATTAAAAGAATTGTTTTTTTCGTTATTTTTTCACGTTCTTAAGTTTGGATTGGACATTCAAAAGTTAATCTCTGCCTTTAAAAAGACTAATAATTAATTAAAAACATATATAAATATGAACTTAAACTGTTTTCGCATGCATCCTAATCAAACTAGCATCGCTAAAGCAATTATTTGAAGCAAAACTATGTTAATTATTTCTATTTGTCAAAATAGCGCAGCGCCATAACTTTTGGATCAGACTTCCTTAAAGTATTTTATTTATAAAATACAATTTCCCAGTATAATAAACAGCAGTATATCTACGCTTGGAAGATTATTGTTACTACACGCTCGAACGTAAGTAACTTCGGCCGGAAACGGCGAAGGTTGTTGTCCAAATATAAACTTGTGGCATCTAGAGAAGAGAATCCTTGGAGGTAAAGAGGGCTAGCATTTAAATATTGTTAAAAGATTGTTGTTTAAAGATGAAAAATACATAGATACAATTTGTAAATTATTACAATAAAATTAATAAATGTACAGCGGACCCATAAACTTTCATGGTGTCATGGATTTATATGCAATTAAATGTTAATGTATTTGGAGATAACCGTAAAAACGGTACTTTTTAGGTACTGTAATAATCTGAAACTTTGGAAATTTTGAAATTAAATGTTTTGGCTTATTTAGGATATTTATTAATGTATTATGTTTAAGAAGTTTTGGCTTCCAGCTTTTCTTTTTTTAAATTTCTAGTGATTGAGATTGTAATGGTTTACAAGCCGAAAGGACTATTTTTCTTGTAAAAAGAGAAAATTGTCATTAAGATAATTGCATATAATCAATCTATCAATTAATTCAATTTCTTAATAGTAGATTCGTAATAATTCATTTTCGTTGCTTTTCAGGCAACATCGGTAGTGCCACATCAAATTCTCCAGACTATGGTTTCGGTAGTCCGCCACCGCAACAACCACCTGGGGTCAAAGACGCCGCCAACGCTCTGATTTCCGCACTACAGAATAATCCTACTTCGCCACCGCCAGATCCTGTCGTCGTCAGGACCCTCATAACTTGGATACAGGTCAGAGTTGAAACTTGCATTATTTTGTATGTTATATCTCATTATTATGTATGCTGAATAATAATAACGGAAATAGTTGTGGTACTACTCTTTCTGCTTTTTTTACATTCTGGAAATAACTGCATATCAAAAAATCTCTACCCCAAAAAAGTGAACTAAAAAGTAAAGTGAAATTTACATTTTGTTTGTATGAATTTGTGAGATACTGGAAAATGATAAAAATAAATTGGCAGGCCTAAGAGAAATTCGTGCACTTTTTAGCCTGAAATGCTAAACATGTTGTGATTAATAGTAATCAATAAAGTATTAAAATAATTAAAATATCTGGATGCGGATTTATTGATTATATGTGGAATTATTGGGTTTACATTTGAAATTTTCACATATCACGGCGACCGCATAATGTAAATGCAATTTGAATTTCAAAATTGTTTGCATTTATATATGGCGCAGTCGAATAGATGATTGAAAAACAAAAAATTGTTTTCGCCATTGTTGAATGCTTACATAAAAGATATGTAGCCCGTTCACAGCTCGGTCGAACACTGAAAACAGTACTCATTGGTAAAGCAGTATTAAATCAAACATATACGAGACATTCATCCGGCTTTATTGTTTATCAACTCACCCACGTAAAAATTGTCGCACCTATATTATTTCGTACTAAGTTAAAGCGTAACGTTACAAACCTTCATTTTTTATTTTATAAGTAAATAAATTTTGTAAATAATATATATTATGTAATTAGGAGATCAAGCAATACTTTAAATCCGAGAAGATGTATAACGCCGAGGCGCTAGCCGAGGCTTTATAACATCTTCGAGGATTTAAAGAAGCTTGATCTCCGTATTGCATAAGTTGTTTTATTTTATTTCGTATTTCAATCCTAATTTCTCCCTTTTAAAATCCATCCGAATTTATTGTATAAAGAAGCAAGTTGCCTTGTCTGTGTCATCATACGCGTAACTAAGGAGATAAAAAGCAGCATGCATGCATGCATGTGGCTATAATGCAACATCAAATTATTTACGTTGCCAACAACAACGGAGATCACGAACGTCTTGAACTCCGGTGTCATTGACAACGGAGATCAAGATATACTTTATATTACTAATTGTGGTATATAAACAATTGTTTGAAATACGAAATGAAATAATATATATTATGTAATTAGGAGATCAAGCGATACTTTAAATCCAAGAAGATGTATAACGCCGAGGCGCTAGCCGAGGCTTTATAACATCTTCGAGGATTTAAAGAAGCTTGATCTCCGTATTGCATAAGTTGTTTTATTTTATTTCGTATTTCAATCCTAATTTCTCCCTTTTAAAATCCATCCGAATTTATTGTATAAAGAAGCAAGTTGCCTTATCTGTGTCATCATACGCGTAACTAAGGAGATAAAAAGCAGCATGCATGCATGCATGTGGCTATAATGCAACATCAAATTATTTACGTTACCAACAACAACGGAGATCAAGAACGTCTTGAACTCCGACATCATTGACAACGGAGATCAAGATATACTTTATATTACTAATTGTGGTATATAAAGAATTGTTTGAAATACGAAATGAAATAAATATCTATTATCTACCACCATCATAGAAAGTTACATATTCCGCACAATCTAGTAACCGTGAAAACGACCAATTGCATACAATCTCTAAACTGAACGATTAGTAGTTCTATTAAAACGCCTTAGATGTCAGCACTTGCAATATTATAATATTATTAATTATTTGAAATATAAATTGAAATAAATTTTAGATAAAGGTTAATTTATTCTGTTTAATTAATGTTTTACATTAAATTATATTTTGAATGCAACTCCATCTAGAAAAATTACAGGTTCGTCGGGGAATCGAACCCTGGACCGCCTGTGTGCTAAGCCAGACCTCATAGTTTTTACCTACCTAGCAGCGTTAAAATAATTATAATAAATTACTATAAAATTCTTGTGGAATTAACGTAAAATTAATTAATTTTTAACATTATATAATTGTTAATATCTATTAATAATATTCATTGTTGCTAAATCACAATAGAAAAAAGGAACTTTTATAATTTGCAACATTTCATTCATGTAATTCACAAGTACAACTGCAATGGCTACACTTAAAACTCACTTTCTTTGTTATTTTGCCTGCAAGCAGGCTAAAATATTTTTACGTTTCGAGGAAAAGGGGTTAGATAAAAGATAGCGCTATGCAGATGACAGAAAAAGATGGCACGTCTAGTTTAACTATTATATTGGTTATAGCCCTATTTTTTACATTTTAAAACGATAATTTTAAAGGTTTAAGTCTAGGTTTTAGTCTAAGGTTTAGTTTTAGAGTCCTCCTAAAACTAACATTAAACATAAGGGTGATCGGAACCACCCTGTCTAGCACTAGGTACTACAACTAAGCGCTAGGAAACCCGGTAATCTGGGTTTCTAGAATACTACAACTAAGCACTAATGTGTTAGTTAGGTAATCGGCACCCCTGGGTGCTAGATTCGAGTCAACCCCTCAATAAATAATACTCCTAATAAAAAGGTACTCACCAGCTTGCTTCAAGATGTTGTCGTGTTGGGGTCATTTTCAGACTGAACTGTAAGCTCAAAGCCAGCTGGTTATATACTGTGTAAAGCGGAAGACAATATAGCCCAGGAGCTGGCGACCAAAAAGTGTAAGATTTTTGTAAAGGCTAATATTTTAATATTAGCTTATATTGAGGGTGTAAATAAATATCCTACACAAAATAAACTCGGATATACGGACAGTCGGCGTCAGCGCAGCTTGAAAGTTATAACAAGAAGTAGCGTCATCTAAGTGTTTTCTAAAAGCTGAAAATTGATCACTAAGCAGTTTATGTAATAAGAAACTGGAAAACAGTCGTCAGGCAGCGTAATGGTCGAACGCGCTGCATCAGCACCAATGCTGTGGTCGCATGTCTTCAAAATGAGGTCAATGTAAAGAAATGATTTGAAAAAGCTGAAATTTGGTACAGTGTTAATTTATTGAATATAGTTTCTCAAAAAAACAGTCAGACTTCATTTTGATAGAACCGAGCTGGTCAGCAGCTGCTAGAAGTAACGACTGCTTCTTACATAGGACTCCGGTAGAACGGCTACCGATCGCATTTCACATTTGTCCGTCGACCGGAAAAGTTAATTGAAAATAAACTTTTTTTCCGCTGATATCTTCTGGTGACAGCGCAGTATTTTTCGTGAGGTTAAGTGTTTACAGTTTACCGAATATTGCTTAGTAGCATCTTAAAAGAAGTTATCCTTTGACTGACGAACGCATAATTAGAAGAAATTTGATACCCTCTTCCCCTTTGTAACGCCTCGTAACGCTACTCTGAACCCCTTCGATAATTACGTAACGCCATTATTAACCCCCTTCTCAATAATTATAAAAAGCATGTAAATTCCGATATTTTATGACGTCGACGAATATCTCGAATACCACGAGATTTGAAATACTATTATTTTACGCCATGATGAAATAACAGCAAAAATATAATAGCGTTTACTGGAAGTGGTAGATATTTAATTCTTATTATTTTTATCTAGTTATCCATTCTTTGCATTTACCTTAGCTACGTGTTTGTTTATGTTCATATTACCTTTTATAATGACAGCTTAGCTGTCGAAACAATTGTCAGGTTATAATTTGATAAATATTGTGAAACTTTTTTTGTTATCTTTATTTATTTCATGATTATGGAGTTCTTCTATTTCCTTTATGTCGTCCAATAACAATTTTTTAAACTTTCATAGTTATGAAAACTCACTTTAATAAAACACTTTGTGTTTATTTTATATTTTTGTATATTAATTATACGGTCGGACGCATGACCGGATTTTATCTTGTATTTTCCTGCATTGGATAATCAAATTATGCCGCCTAGTGCGGTTTGATTCCTACAGGAGACACCACAGTTATTTGATGGTGTTAATGTTATTTCCGAGCTAGTATATAAGTTCGGGTGATATGCGTGGAAATTGCAGACGGCTGCCCCTAACTGAGGAGAACCAAAAGCTCCAAACAGTCTCTCTTCGAGTGCCGTCTGTGGTTTACACACATCTTTATAAAATCGTGAGTATAATAATTGCCGTTTATTACCAATTTTCTAAACTTTCAAAATTATTAACATTCGTTAAAATAACAAAAGCAAAGCCATAAGATGGACTTGAATGCATCGTCTCGATTTCAGAGGCAAACATCTCTTATGCAGCCGGTCACGTTGCATAATAGTAATTTTTCTGAAATCGTCAAGAAAGCTTGTCATGACAGAACTCAGGTTGGTCATGAAAGTGTCACTTTAAAGACTAGTCACTTTCATGATTTTTACAAGACTCCTATCACTTTACAAGACTCATCTGTCATTTTTAGACTGCAATTGAATTAGAAATCGTCACTTATCTTATGAAACGTTTATTTAATATAATTAAAAACACTAACAATCAAATACAACACAATATTTTTGATTTGTTGTTGATTCATTGTCATGGATATTAACTTCTCATACGACTCTGATGTTGATATATTTAAAGAGATACTCGGATGCTACGCATCCTCGTACTCTTCAATAAGCCTCCTCTTCTGCAAAGTTTCACTTTCATGACTTGTAATGTAATACACTATTACGTTATAAGTCCTGGAAATGGAATTTTACAGTCGAGTAAGATGTTACGGACAAGGCGACGAAGGAGCCGAGACCGGAACATCGAAACGAGACTGTAAGACCATTTCCAGGACGTATGACGTAATGCGTTTTATTTCATACTGCAATTATTGGAATATTGGTTTAATTTAAAAAAAATTATATAAAATAAATTTCCGAATGCAAAATATGGACATCTATGAAGAACGAGTTTCCATGGTAACTGATTACGTACTAAAACATTGTCCAGTTGATTGATTGTATTTGCGTCCGGTAAAATTTTTTACAGTCACAAGTGACTGTAATAGTAGATTACTTACCGAGGCGGGAAGTAGAACATTACGCGGAGAGCAATGATGCTGCCCGAGGCGCGAAGCGCCATCGGCAGCAATTGCTCGACGCGTAATGTCTTCCCGCCGAGGTATGTATACTATTTTATTCACAATCGTACATAATTATGTTCTTACATTGATACCTTATACTTGATATATGTAGGACACAACGCCAGCGTTTTTATTCAGGTGGCGATAAAATGACAATTGCTGCAACAATTGTCAAAGTAAATTCGTGTCACTACTAAACCAAATTTAATTACATTGCTCCTAATTGAAATTTACACGATTTAAAATGTCTGATAGTGAAACTGATGTAAGTTGCACAACACCGGAATTGCGAAAAGTTGCTAAAACAGTGACTGACTGTTGGTTACCAGCTAAAAGTGAAGATAGATACGAAAACTTCTGCCATCTGTTAAGAATATTTAGAACGAGCAAAAGGTAAGTAATGGATATTACTAACCAAGAGAACTCATTACTAACCAAGAGAACTTATTATTGACTATGGTGTATAATAAACTACTTTCTAACTTTTTAAACGTCAGTAATGAACACATTATTTATGGATTGTGAATAAAAATTTTTACAGGCATACTAGACCGTAAAATCGCATGTTCTGGGCTAAAAAGGTTGACGTAAAACTGACAAATGTGACACAGTATGAAATAAATTCTTGTTTTTGACAGCTTTCGTATTGTGGCACCATCTGTCGATCCTTGTAGTAATTATATCTATAAATAATAAATTTTATAAGTTTAATCCAGAACTTTCTGAAATTTCTGGCTACGGTCCTGAGAGTGCTGATCGTTTTTAATGATCAGCACTAAATCTTGTAGTTCGCGGTCAAAAATCATTAAACAAGATTTCTGTTTCTAATGCCTGGTTTTCCTAATTGTAAGGAAATGGATATATAATTATTATCACAACAGACACGTTATTGCAATTACGTATTATAGTGATATATAGCAGAATACAATTACCTATTCCTTTATATTAATTAATTTATTGCTTATTAAACTAGTCACTAATATTAACTTAATTAGGGCATAGTTTCCCTCCCACAATAATCCAACAATAATCACGTTTGTGCACGAAGGTATTTGACTTCCAATTGGCGTACTACGGCGTAATCCGTTTATCAATTTAAAGCGGCTGGCGCACTTCAAACACGTTTCTTGGGCCCTAAGTACATAAAGCGTAATATATAAATTGTAAACGCTTTTTATCTGAATTTTCCTATTTCCGACTTTATCTCATTTCTGCATTTATTTACTATATACCTAGAAATTTGCGTTTTTGACCTTTTTTCTTGTTTGCGGATCTATGTTTGTTGTAGGATGTGATAGCCGATTTTGCCTTTTTTCAAATTAATCCTTAATAATCTTTGTGTTACATTGCTTTTTATTGGAATCAAACATGACGACTTGTTACTCTTAATACTTATATACCGTGTGTCCCACGGATCGCGGAACGTGCACTGTAATACATGTAGAATTTATTAATAGATCCACGAAGGCTATGAAAACATTATAACTTGGTTTAAAACACCTACGTCATTAGAGTTGTCTAATGTAAGAGAGAGATAGTTATACTTTTTAACATTACATTTGCAAATTATTGTTGATAAATATTCATAAAAAAATAATTGAATCATTCTCTCGAATAAAAAAATCGGACTTTGAAAAATACACATTGTAGTTTTTTTAGTATTTCTACTTATTTATAACAAATATGACGAAATAAATGACAAAAAACGTATTGCCGTGCTCATATCCGAACGACGCAAATACCAGAAAGAGATGTAAACAGAAATGAGTTTGATTCACACAGAACTGAGAAAATTAGACAATTGAGAGAAAAGTTATGTAAACTTGACATATTTAGATAAATACTATAAAGCATCTTGTTAATTAAAAAGAACACTTAATTACGTGATAAAAACTAATTAAGGTTAAGTGAATTTAGATCATCTGTGCTTGCACAGAAATGACGTCTCGTGAAATAGACAAACATAGCTATATGCAATTTGAGGTTAAATTATTACAGATTACATGTTGCAAGAATTCGTCGTAATGTGTATTGAATTGATAGCTTGAATGACTTAAAGTAATCACGTACCTTGATATCGCAGGAACAGGAGTGACGGCACCAATTCTGACACAGATAAGTCCAGCTCTCAGTTTTGTTGTTTTAGATTCGGAAACAAAAATCAGCGAATATACACTGTGTCCCAATTTCGATGCTCACCATTGGTATCTCGGTTATTAGAAGACATAGAGCAACGGTTAAATGGAGAATGTTTTGCAGAATTCAATACTCGCGACAAATCTCATTTCAAATTTGACCTAACTTTTTAATTTTTAAAATATTTTGAAAAATCCAAAATTTGCCGATTTCGTTATACCTCAATAACTCGATAACATAAAAACTGTTGTTTATGTTGCCGGTAGATTTCAAATCATATTTAACTATACATAAAATTGGAGTAAACAGGAGTGATGCAAATAGTATAAGTAACGAACTAAAAACGACAAATGAATCTTTTTCTGTTAGGTGTAATTTTTTATTATTCATAATTATAAAAAAATGAGCATGTATGAATTATGTGAACGTAATCTTGTAAACATTTATCGACCACTTTATTTAATTTACACATCGAGAAGTAGACAACTCGGTAAAGTAACAGCGCACAGAACGTGGTTTCAAGATACTCAGGTTTGAATTATTCTTATATATTTTACTTTATATATCTATGTTTTTTTAGGTAACAGTTAAAAAATGTATTTTACAATTATTAGCATATTAAAGCTAAATTGCAGTAACCCGTTTCTTTGCATTTGATAGAATGGCCCAATTATCGATAACTGCTATAAGGATTACTACGTGTTACTAATAATTCTTAATTGAGCTAGATACGTTAACATTTTCTTTGCATAGTCAAATCTTTCAAGAAAACAATGGTTGCTAATTCGAAGCACTGGCACATTTATACTACAAAATAAATAAAAGGGATAATCAGGACTAAAATTAGAATTCTACTCTAGGGTGCTATTTTTAACTGCTTTTGTTAGTAGGTGTTGGCTTACGTAGCCACAATAAAAAGCTTTTTTATACTAACTATAAACTTTTCTAATTTATTTTAGAGCTTATACTATACAATATATTGTGATGTTCACGTTTATGTGAGGTGGAAAATTTAATATGAGCATATACATAAGAATAGAAAATTTTAGAGAATCATTATTGCACAGATGTGGTTATTAAGGATCAATAAATAAATAAATAAAAACATATAAACTTACATACAAAGTCATAATGATATCCCAAGAATACAAAAATTTAGTATATAATTATAAAATAATGAAACAGAATGTAATAGCATATATTTATTATAGTATTTTGATACTATATTAACATTAACAAGGATAATAAAAGAAAAGGATATCCTAGCCTTAAGTCAACCTGAAAATTAAAAATCATGTAAATAATTTAAAGGTACGAGGGTGGTCCCAGAAGTACCCGACCCAACAAAGAAAACAAAAACTTTGGAAAAACATTTATTTATTTTTCAACGTAATCTCCTTTCAGCTCTATACACTTTTCCCAGCGGTGTTCAAAAAGTTCGATACCCTTTTTATAATAAGAACTGTCTTGCTCCTCAAAATAGCCATTAATTGCTGACATCACTTCTTCATCGTTGGAAAATCTTTGACCACTGAGCCATTTTTTCAAGTTTGGGAACAGAAAATAATCCGAGGGGGCTAAATCTGGCGAATATGGTGCATGAGGTAGCAATTCAAACTTTAATTGATTAATTTTGGCCATTGCAATAACGGATTTGTGAGCTGGCGCGTTGTCGTGATGAAACAACACTTTCTTTTTAACCAAATGCGGCCGTTTTTGCTTGATTTCTTCGCTCAAACGTTGCAATAAGTTTGCATAATACTGGCCGTTGATAGTTTTTCCTTTTTCGAGATAGTCAATAAAAATTATTCCACGCGCATCCCAAAAAACCGACGCCATAACCTTGCCTGCAGATGAAACGGTCTTCGCCTTCTTTGGAGCCGGTTCTCCCTTTTGAGTCCATTGTTTCGATTGTTCTTTTGTCTCGGGTGTGAAATGATGGACCGTTTTTGCTCGAGTGTGAACAAACGCGGCACCCATCTTGCACACAGCTTTCTCATGTCCAAATTTTCAGATAATATGCGATGTACCGCACTTTTTGAAATGCCCGTAATGTCTGCTAGCTCGCGCACTTTTAGTCGATGATCATCAAGTACCGCTTTGTGGATTTTCTTCACCATTTCTGGAGTCGTCACCTCATTTGGTCGACCACTGCGATGCTCGTCTTGGCAGCTCGTACGGCCTCGTTTAAACTCAGCTACCCAAAATTTAACTGTTGTAAACGAAGGAGCAGACTCACCCAGAGTAGAATCCAGTTCAGCTTTTATATTGGTTGCGCTGAGGCCTTTCAAATAAAAGTATTGTATCACATAACGATGACCAATTTTCTCCATTTTCACAAATTCACTGACAACGTTCACTATTGATGGCTGCCAAACAAATACTGAACAACGTGGCGCTTTCAAACTTGAAACTTATGCTTTATAAACTGCGTACTTTCCAATACAGTGATATTTTCCAAGGTCTGTAAAAGTGACATTTTGGTTAAAAGGTTGTCTCGATCCCTATACATTCAATACTTGACGAAATTGTTTTGTTTTTGTGACGTAGTTTTGAGAATTTTTGCAAATCAGGATATGGTTAACGTATATCAAGATGACGTCACAAGCCAACTCGAAATCTGAATAGGGAAAATTTCGTTCAATTCGTTCTAGACAACCTTTTAAGCCAAAATGTCACTTTGACGGACCTTGGATATTTTCAAACAACTACCGCCACCTCTTGGTCAGGTCGGGTACTTCTGGGACCACCCTCGTATATTGATTTTCTATAGCATATTTAAAATTCTCTCTGTACTTCAATAATAAGGTATCAATCACTTCTACGGTTATAGACATTGTTAATAAGAAAAGTGAAAGAATTACCAAAGATAGGGTGTATTTTAATAAGATGGGGAAAACATATAAAATAGTTGAAAAAAAGGGTATCTCGGGGAGATGAGAATAATAAAAAAATGGTTCTTTTGAGTTAGGTGAGAATACATACATACATACATAATCTTTAACTTCTTATACCTTAAATAAATAAAATTTTCTAAAAGAAGAAATTTGTCTATATAATAGAAAATAAAATAAATGTGGATATAGTATGTATATGTAAACTGATAAAGTTCAAGAAGAAAATTTGTTAAATTAAAATATATAAAAAGGAAGTCCAGTGTTTTATTGAATAAAGGAAGAGTAAGTGCATTAATTACACAAAGAAAGATTAAAGGGTATTATGATACAGTAAGTGTAATGGAGGGAAGAAAATAAAATTTAAAAAACTATCTTTGAGCTGGGTTGGTTACTCATCAAGGTGTGGAGGATCTGAAGTCTTCATTATATTCCTGTAAAAGAAAATAATTATTAAGGTAACTCAATCATAGGAATTAGATTTGAAGATACTTACTGAGGTGTTGGGGAGATGGCAGTCATCATTCGAGCCCTAGATAAGAAGAAATCCATGAAAGCAGTTTATGAGGCAGTCCAGTAGTCCGGTGATGTGAGGTCTGCAGAATCGACGGCTGTGATCACGGTTCTTGGTGGAAAGTGTATAATGTGAAAATTGTAGGTTGTGAAAGTGGAGGTAATTGTTGGAAAGGGAGAAAAAATACATATGTAAAAATTTTAAGAACTATTGGATAGCCATACAAGGTAGACTTACCTGAAGAAAAATTTTACATGTAAGTTGACAAGGGTAAGATTTCTTTTCATTTTAAAATCCTAAAATAAAGATTTATAAAATAAAGAGCTAATAAACAATATATTACTTACTTATTCCTTCTTGAGAAATATTTTAATTGATAACTGTCATGTTTGACATTTCAGATATATGTGTCAATGATTATTATTAATAACCAAACTTTATTTATTGAAAATTATTAACCACTGCATGAGTGTGAAAAATTTAAATATTTGTTGATAACGTTTAATCTTTCAATAAAAGAATCCCATATTGAAAGATTATAATAAGAGTCTCATATTAAAGATATAATAAAGAAATTTTATAGGTAAGTTTTACGATTGAACATCGTGTAATTCGACCCTGAGATAGATAAGATTTGCTAACAATTTGCAAGATACAAAATAACTTCACAATATATAACTAACTGTAACATAGAATATTATTTTATTAGTGGGGGTTATGAAACTTTGTTTTGAATGTATTATTTATTTTAATTTTTTACCGAAATATACCCTATTCAAATATGTTAGTGGTGCAGTTTGTTGATGTCAGAAGTTAATAATTTTTAGATTGCTAAAACTTTCTTTAGTTTTCTTTGGTAACTTTACCTTAAAATGCACAACTTCCTACAAGGAAAGGAAGGGGCAAAACAATCAAAGATAGAGAAGGAGAATCTATAAAAATATCAAAACCAATAAAGGGAAAAATAAAAATATAAAATAGGAACATTGAATTTAAGAACAGTGATACAACCTGGAGTGATGATGGAAATAACATAGGAAGTAAAACAGAAAAACAAAAATGGATATACGCGGTAAGTGCCATAAATTCTCGTCCCGGCAGACTTCTATAGGTGCCAACATGTTCAAACTCGGTTGCGTCATAGTTGAACATGTAAGAGGCCTACACTATATATATTACGGCTAAAAGCGTAATAGATTTTATCTACGACTATTGAATAATACATGTATTACATCTACAAATTTTGGCAAGTAATGGCACTGATTACTGTAATCAGTTGAGTAATAATGACAATGCGATTGAATAATATTACTCAATTGTACTGTCAAATTCAAATTGAACCAATTAGAAAATAGAAATACTAGCTACTTTTATTTTTTTAACTTTGGTACAACTGGTGGTTACCATAGTAATGACAGTGTTTTTTTTTTAAATATTTGTAAATGTTCTTCTAAATAGTAGTTATTTGGCTTCAATTGAATTAATCCGTTTAAAAATATGTCTAATAAAGACGAGCTGTCTTGTACAGCACCTGAAATAGTGAAATTAGCGGTAAAAGCAAAGAAAATTTGCTCCCTAACAAATCAAAAGGTAAATATGACGCCATATATAAGAGTTTTATCGATTGGCAATCTACACAGCAAACAACTTCATTTTCTGAAAATGTTGCCCTTGTATATTTTAATGAACTATCAAAAAAGTATAAGTCGTCATCATTATGCACTCAGAGAAAAATAATACTTGCAATAAGAAAATCGTACATTAAATTAAGAATTTTGATGCTGTTTTAGAACCTAAGAAGTTTCTAGTTTCAATTTAAGAAATTAATAAAAATAATATTCTTGTTTGCAATTCAAGAATACGAGAGGTTGAATGTAGAATAATCTATTTAAATTATGTTCTTATTTTTACATGAATTTGTTTTAATTTTAACATGAAAATTCTTAATTTAAAACATTCAACTTCTTTACTTTAACTTTAATTGTTTCTTACTTTAAGAAATGACTTAATGATGTTTTAAGCATTTTCTTTCTTATTTGAAGAAATTAGTAAATGTTGTTTTAAGCATTATTATCTTGAATTTAGTGATTGGTTTTTAGGAATTAGTATTCAAAATAAAAGAAAACAATGGCACATGAAAGATTTATTTTAGATGCAACTACTTAGAAAAATACATACACATATTTCTTTACAAAATAGAAAACTTGCCAGTCTCGAATCACATCTTAAACATACCACAAAAGAGGATTCTTCAGTAAATAAAAACATTTTTTTTGTATGGTCAGTACAAAGATGTACCTTGACAACGTTTATTTCCATATAAGTCCAGGCTGCCAGCTTAAGCAAAGTACGTTTGTACTTGCTATACAGTGTATAGCATATTTCTAGCGTATTTTTTACATCTTGATTTAAAAACCTCCCAGTTGTTGAGAAAAGGCAGCAGAAGCATTTTTTTCTGCATAGTTTATGCCGAATGAAGTCGAAATTAATCTAAAACGGTAATTATTAATACTTTAATTGATTAATTATGACTAAAGTTATAGAAAGATTACCGTTAGCACACTTAACATGGCATATTTGTAAAGGAACCATTCTCTCATAATTTCTTTGAATAATTTACTGTGGCAATCTCTTTGTCCCAAATTTTCTATTTGTCGCCATTCTGATATCGAAATATATAATATTGGATATAATTTATCAGTTCACCCATTGCCTTTGACAAGTTATCACTGAAGGTTAATACTTCACCACACAGGAAATGTAGCGCACACGTGCTTCTATTATAACGTAAAAGAACCAACTACAAAAAGTGCAACTAAGCAATATTGAACTAGTGTAAACAGCGACGCTGCTAGAAGCAACACTTAACGTTCTTGATTTAACTGCACTGCACTCTCATTTCCAGAAGAATTATTGTAATATGAAGAATTTAACGTTTTAATTTCAGAAATGTAAATGTTAACTAACTTAATTCAGCATAACACATCTTATTTAAAATTACATTGATTCTTATCTCAAGTACTGTAGTGCTTGAATCAATGCACAGTTTTCAAGAACATATTTGTTCTCACATTAAGTACAAAATTTCTTGAAACCAAAAGTTAAAAATTTTGTTTTTGCACACACCTGTATAAATTGCAGAAAATAATGTTTATTTTTAAAATGCAAAGATTCTTATTTGAAGTGGTTTAGTGCTTAAAACAATACTTAGATTTCAAGAACGTATTTGTTCTCACATTAAGCATACTTTTTTTGATACAAGAAGTTAAAAGTCTTCTTTTAAACTTGCTTCTCTGAATAGCAGAAAACAATGCTTAAATTGATAATCCAATATCTCTCTTCAAGCATTTTATGTCTAGAATTAAAAATTATCTGGATCATTTTGATTTAGACACCACGTTTCTTGACTTTAGATTACCTATATTTCTTTGAGTGTGGGCTTATTATTCAATGCTAAAAAGCACGTTGAATATATACCACAACATTCACCTAGAAAATTACATGAAGTTACAGGCGTTTTTAAAGCGCCATTCTGAGGGTCATCGACCAAAGAAAGCTAAAACTTTCAAACCAGAGGAAGTAAATAAATTTATTAAGGAAGCACCAGATCAGAGTTTTCTTGTAGCAAAGGTACGTAATATCCCTAAGGTAATTATAGACGAGTTTCTAAACCTAACTTGTAAAGGTGGCGTTAATTATGGGACTAATGGGCGCTTGCCGTTCTAATGAGCTATATAATATGAAAATTGAAGATATCCAAGATTACAATGGAGCTCTTATAGTAAATATACCTTTTACAAAAACAAAATCGCCTAGATCATTTACTGTATCAGGTGAATTTTACGAAATTTGTAAGAAATATATAAATATTCGTCCAGCTCATGCTAAATCCAATTCTTTTTCTGATTTACCAGAATGGTAAATGTACTATTCAAAAGATAGGCATTAATAAATTAACTTTTGTGGGGAAGCAGATTGCTATGTTTCTGAAACTAAGAAAATCCTCAGTTGTATACAGGCCACTGTGTTCGAGGATCCTCTGCAAACATTTGTGTAAGCGGAGGCGGCGATATTAAAGCTGTAAAAAAGATTGGAGGATGGAAATCCACTGCAATTGCTGAAGGTTACGTAGATGACAATATTAACAATAAGATAGAGAGAGGAAACAAGATTTTAAAAGAAATCAACAAAAATGATAAACCTTGCACTCTTACTAGCTCTAGTATCAATAATTGTAGTACAACTACCACTATCACAGAAAATTGTGATATGAGTATTACTGATAATGCAACTCCAACTATAAATATTCATAATTGTAATAACGTTGTTATTAATTGTTATAGTAATAAAAATTAGGTCTAACAATAATTGTCAATTTTTGCAATAAAAATTATCAAATATTTTATTATTAATTTATTTTCATTAATGCTACTTAAAATTGCTATGTAATTAATCGTGAAGTAGTTAATTCTTTTGTTTTCTTTAAGATTATTGTTGCAGTTAATAAAGTTTGTAGAAACTTATTTCTGTCTGATATTTAAATTACACCATCTAATTACATCCAAAAGTATGAATGAGTTATTTAACTAGTGGTAGATAAAGTAAATTACATTCTACTCGCATGTAATAGCTATTACCCACTCGGATGATTTACGGCACTCGCCTGGCGGCTCGTGCCACAAACTTCAACCTCGTGAGTAATAGCTATCATTACATGCTCGTTGAATAATATACTATTAGTAGCCACTCAAGCATCGTGAGGAGTGGATGAAAATGTCGCAGCTAACGAAAATTGTGTACTGCGCGGTCATTAAATTTTTAACAAAAGAACGACACACGCCTAATCAAATCAAACAATGCTTAGACGGCGTTTACGGTGATTTATCTCCTTCATATTCCACTGTAAAAAATGGTCAAAATGGCCCCCGTTTGGCGCAAGAATCCCTTGAAGATATTGAGCGCACCGGTCGGCCAATTGAATTAGAATTTATTAGAAGGCCAATTATTAGAAGATCGCCGTTTGAAAGTTAAGGAGTTAGCAGTGATGTCTGACATTTCGGAAATAAGTGTTCGCGGAATTCTTCATGACCATTTGGGTATGAATATAATTAGTGCAAGATGGGTACCGCGTCTTCTTTCTGGTGTTCAACGTCAACGTCGCGTCGAATGTGCGCGCTCGTTTTTAAACTTGTGTTGAGACGACCCAAAGCAGACTTTGGAGTCCATTGTCAATGGTGATGAAACGATGGTTCTCTATTATGATCCTCTATTCAAAAGGGAATGATGGAATTGCAGCGACCCGATGAACCTCGTCCCAAAAAGGCGAAAGCCGTTCAATCGACAAAGAAAGTTATTGCAACAATATTCTGGGATTGTGATGGCATTTTACTGATTGATTTTAAAGAACGCAATACAGTTGTTAACAGTACATATTATGCGTCTTTATTGCATAAATCGAGAAACAGTATTCGTGAAAAACGTCGAGGAAAATTGACAAGAGGTGTTCGATTAGTACACGACAATGCACCCGTTCATACTGCCGCAATTACACAAGCTGCCATTCGCAAATGCGGCTTTGAAACAATGGATCATCCACCGTACAGTCCGGATATCGTCCTAGTGACTATTATTTATTGTTTTAAGGACGAGAACGAGTTGCAAGCAGCTGTAATTGAACATTTTGAAGGAAAAACTTCAGATTATTTTTACACGGACGTTGAATTATTAATTCCACGTTGTAATAAGTGTATTGACATTAGGGGAGATTATATTGAAAAATAAACATTATTATATTTTACCAAGTTTATTTTTTCTATATCAGGCCGAGCATTTATGGCGCTTACCTCGTAACTCCAATACAAGAGGTCAGATAAGTTGGAAATGGGGAAATATAGGAACCGAACTTTGCCTTCTACTACAATGGCCCCAAAACACAAGAAAACAGTAGAACAATTTTTATAGTACGAGGGTAAATCAAATATAAACGGTAATTTTGCTATTCCGCTTAGAATTCAGTTCCGAGGTAGCTGATGTTGTGTGGAGTAGATGTTTGGTTTATGAGGAGTGGGGAGCCGGCCGGGTTCGCGCACATCCTTGGCTTTGTCGTCAGTACAGCAATGACCGAGCAAGAGGTATATTCGTCTGTTGCGCAACGGATTATCATAAAGTCTTTAACCAATGAAGGCGTTAAACCGTCAGAAATTTTAACTCGTTTGAAAGCACAGTTTGGGGACAGTACACTGCCTCAGAATCGTGTGTGTACGTGGGCGAGAGAATTTAAGGCCGGACGAGAACGTGTTGAAAACGAAAGTCATGATCGACGCCCAAGGACAAGCCTTACAGATGACAATACCCGTACCGTTCGAGAGCTTATTGAACGTGATCGCCGGTTAACCGTGGAAGAAATTTCATCAGAAGTGGGTATCAGCTATGGAAGTGTTCAATCCATTATAACTGATCAACTTGGTTTTCGAAAAATTAGTGCTCGATGGGTTCCGAGGTTGTTGACTGGAAACCAAAAACAGGTTAGGTCGGAGATCGCTGAAAGGCTTCTGAATCGATTTCAGCGAGAAGGGGACGCCTTTTTGCAGCGCATCGTGACATGTGATGAGACGTGGGTACATCACTACACCCCTAATCTAAAATGGCAAGTAAGGAGTGGCGAAGAAAGAATGAAGGTTGCCCAGTGAAGGCCAAAACTCGGCACTCAGCTGGAAAAGTCCTTGCAACGATTTTTTTTACTCTAGGCGAATTTTACTGATCGATTTTCTACACGATCAACGTACAGTGAATGCGGCTTACTACTACCAGTTGTTACGAATGTCATGGTTGTTTTACGTGGGGTACCTGTGTGAACTTACCCCCACGTTCCCTTCCAGAAGGAAGTGATTGGGATACGCCCAATCAGCGCGCAAGTTGCATAACCGGCAGTGCAGCAATTGCTACCAGATCGGCTTACTGGTCTACTAGCTATTTCAGGACTAGTGCCGGGGCAATTGACTTAACACGTTGCTCACCCGCCGGTACCGTAGTACCCCGTCCAGCAATAAGACTATTCCCCAGCTATGCGTTATTGCAAAGTGGGACCACTGCCCGATCGAATCCAACCTCAATTGTGGCGGGACTTGGTTTTTTAATGGTTTTGCCACCCCGATCTACCAATTTTAGGCTTGGTGGGCCCTCGACAGAGCTTCGTTTAAGTCTACACGTTATAGACTCCCGGTGTGTACCCGTATTTGGTGAAGTTGTCTTGCTTGTGAGAGGCTATGTATTCGCTTCAACTCTCCTTAAGTGTAATGGCTTTCAGAGCTTCTCCCAATCACTGTACCCGGCTGCAGTCCGGATCATAGGGTGGTCGGGATATCTCCTAAGCACATTTACCTGGCGGCCTGCAGTTTTCCATTAGCCCAAAAGCAGGGTAAACCTCACTTCGATTCTCCGCACTTGAGATTCAGTCAAACAGCGGGTTCCTTTGGTGACCATAAATGACCTCGGTTAAGCAGCGGGTTCCGTTGGTAACCATAAATGACCTCGGTCAAGTAGCGGGTTCCGTTGGTGACCATAACTGACCTCGGTCAAGTAGCGGGTTCCATTGGTGACCATAAATAATTTCGGTCAAGCAGCGGGTTCCTTGATGACCATAAATGACCTTATCCCAGGCGAGATTCGAATCCGCCCACACCGGTCTCATCTGCCAGGGCTCCCCCAGATCGGTATGAGGTACCGTCGAGAATTCTCACGAATTTCTCTAGCACACACTTAATCTGACAGTTTCATGCATTGCCCTTTATAGGGGTAGGGTAGAAGACAGACAGTTTTATGGGTGAACGTCGTGTGGTCTCCCGAACACCCGATGCCAGTTGTTACGGTCGGCAAAAGCCGCCTATCGAAACAAAAGATGAGGCATGCCCATCAGATATGTCATTCTCCTCCATGACAACGCCAGGCCTCACACTGCGGCCTTGACAAGGAATACACTGGAAGAAATGGGCTGGGAAACTCTCGACCACCCCCCTTATAGCCCTGAGTTGTCCCCCTGTGACTATTTTTTGTTCGCGCGCCTATGAAGAAATCACTGGGAGGAAAACGATTTGGAAGCAATGAAGAAATCGAAGAGCATGTGCGCAATTGGCTTACAACTCGCCCTGAAACTTTCTATAACCAGGGAATACTGAAACTTCCAAATTGGTGGCAAAAGTGTGTAGATCACGCAGGAGACTATATTGAAAAATGTTAAAACAATGATTTGTGTATAACATTATTCAATAAATGTTATTCAGTAAAAATTACCGTTTATATTTGATTTACCCTCGTATTAGAACAAACTGCGAAGTTTCACATTCACACGCAGTAAAGAGACGTCAATATATATCACTAACAGGTATCTAGTTATAACTGTTAAAACTTTGCAATGTGAAAAGTTACTAAAATTAGCGGGAATTTCAAAATTTTACAAATCTAAACTAAATGTAGGTACTACTATGTAAAGATGTAAACATACCTGTTTTTTGTCGAGTCAACATAATTTTGACCTCTAAATTTTGCTTAGTTGTTCATTACATTTTAAATTGTACAGCTACATTGTTATTTAGAGATTTGTAAAATTTTAAAATTACCACCAATTTTAATAACTTTTGAAATTGCAAAGTTTCAGCAGTTGTGACTAGTTCACTAGTTATATAAAGTCAAATACAGCAGACAGCTGACCGTCGCCATTTTTTGTTAGTGTCGTTATTGCACACACGCTTCTCTTATCAAATACACTGTCAAGTGTATATTGGTGCCAATTTGGCTTATTTACAGGTGCGCCATTATATTATGAAAGATATGCTAGCAACTTCTTCTACGAAGTGTTTCCTGTTGCGTAAATTCGGGTAGTTGTTAATGGAAACTTCCTGTACGTGAATAACTTGAAGATAGATATCTAATTTAAAATGTTTTGAAATAATTTATTTTGTTTTCAACAGCTATCTACAATAATAGCTGTTTGTGCAGCAAGGGAGGAAAGTTGAACTTTTCTTCCTGATTTGCATATATGGTTTTTTCTACTGTGCACATGAAGTCCCTTGAGAGGAAAATACCATTTTGCTCTCTCATTTCGCATTTCGGAGAGCATAGGTACACAGTAGAAAAAAATATTTGTTTCTATCTTTAGTAGTATTGAAAATAAACTACTTAAAAACAGCAGAAAATTGCCTTCTAAGCAAATCTTCAATTTCAATATTGGCAATATTCTGCTGATAATCGCGTGATGAGCATATTATGAACGTTGTGAGATATAATCAACATGCAATTTCAAATATTGAAAACTCGACTTCAATACAATATTGCGTTTATCTAGAATTTAATCATATCGGATCTTTGCCCAACCCTGTATGGCAAACGAAATCTATATCGTGTTAACTGTATGCAGTATATTTAATGTGTTTTCGTATTCGACTTGAGCAAACCTTGTATGTATCGTCGTAAAGATGATAATTTTACCTTTATGAACAGACATAAAATGACGATTTTGTGGTTTAACATGCCTACATATTTTTGTGTTTAGGCACGGTTGTTTGGAAGGGTAGCTCCAGAGACAAATAATGTGTTATTACATCCCTTTCCTCTTTAACATCCTTTCCGTAAATGTGTTATAAAGTAAGTGGCAAATTTTATGTAGTGGCAAAAGTTATTAATTAAAATATGATGGGGTAAACTTTTAACTGAATAAATATTAAGGGGGGAAGAACCTATTAAGAAAATGGAATTTTACATTCTAAATTAATTTTATAAAATATTATATTTAATATTATGATAAAATTTTTTATACGGGTACATTCTGCTTAGTGCGGCGGTAGCAATAACCTGTCATGTTTATTGGCCATTTTCAACCCTTCTCCATTGCTTCACACCTCGTTTGATGGCTGTAATCATCTAACCGGGATGTGTTGTACATTTTCGGGGCGAGGGGAGGTAAAAGTTTACCGGTCGTGTACGCGCAATCAAGTGTTGTATGTTAAAAGGGTTTACAGAGACTTGGTTGTAAAGAGCCTGGGGGAGATAACAAAACTGCCGTTTTTACGACTGATTTCGCATTTTTCGTCGCGCTGCAAATTAATATTTTTCAGCCGATTTTTCACACTGTTTGCTCTTTTAAACATTAAACATTGACCTATTTTGCATTCTCTTCTACGAGTACATACGTAGGTGCATGCCCACTAATTTTAATGAAGCATCTATACCCTTTAGATGTCCTTTTGACATTACAATAATCAATTTAACGTATGGGTAAAATAATTAGCAGCTCATTTAGGAATACTTCCTCGCCAAGTTCAGGGAGTGTAAAAAAGAATTGAAGGTTCTAACTACAGTAGAAACTGCCAATGGACCCAAAATGGTCAATTTAAGCAGGTGGTCACTTTGTAAAAGTGTGAATTTTTTATACACAACAATTTTTATTTTCATGCGATATTCATTAAATAGATAGGTATTTTGAATTTTTGTGCTTATAGTAAATCCTAAAAAGATGTATATGTACAATATATATTTATTCAACAGAGCACTTACCCTACTTATTACATGCGATAGATATGTGTTATGTACATACTACTTATAGGTACATATTTATTTAAAAATCATGTAACGTAGTTTGTCTCAAAATCATATGTTTAGCACAGATTAGTTCATTAATATTATTTTTAGCATGGTACAGTTCTGTTAGGATTCCAGGGCAGTTCTGTATAGTAAAATGTTCCGATGTGTTTCTTTCACTGTGGTTTTCTAAAAACTAACACCTTTTTTCTTTCAGTTCTTTGTAAACTTTTTTGAAGTCATCTTGATCGCACTAATTAACACAAGGGTTGCAATCAATAGATGAAACAAGACTGATTTTATAAAACAATTTTAAAACTATTCAAGGGTTACTAATGTGAAAATTTGCAGGTAATGAATTTCTCAGAAGCAGAAATAAAGTCTTAAAACTTGGAAATACCTGAACCCAACTGGTCACTATTAAGTGATTAGATGCATTCTTAGAAATTATTTGAATGCAATTTACATAAACATGCCTATTTAAACTTTTAGAAGATTAGTTATAACTGTAAGTAAAGTAATCCCTTGGCTAATGGTAACATTACACAAACATTTTTAAACAAATATTTGAGGTAAATGTGGTCAATGGTCACAAAAGACAAGTGGTCAGTTTATACAGTATAGATTACATTAGTAATGGGATTTTTGCAGGGACTGAGAAAAAGTGGTCAATATGACCAGAGGGTCAGTTTAAACAGGTGGTCAGATTTACGGGTTTCACTGTATATGGATCTCCCCACATATACAAAAATCGTCGGCAGTGCGTCCGTGCCAACCTTGCTGTTAAGCTCTTTCAGAACCACTCAACTTACAAAAGCGACAAATACACCAAATAAAATATTTCTCATTCATTTTTATGGACGACCTTGGAAAAGGTCAGAAACTTGAGTCAAATGTGAAATTCGTCCTCGTTAGCTTTGGCATTAAACTCTTCCAGAACTACCCAACATACAAAGACGACAAATACAGCAAATATTATGAAAGCATTAACCTTAGGAATTACTGATGTAGGTCAGAAACTCAATTCAGGCAAGACGAAAAAATCGTGTTTACATAGTCTACATAGATATGTAAGAGAACATAGTAACGTAACAGCGTCTCGTATGGAGTTCGGACGGCCCTCCCTAATTGCGCATCCCGCCAGTTGTTGACCTTTTGGCGTCACCTCAAGGAAATGCTTTTGTTGTATGTCCACATACCGAAGTGTGTGACTTCTAAATTTGTATATAATCCGCTAACTATTTGAAATTTTACATTCAAAAGTAATTATATGAGGTTTTACTTATGAATAATCAATCGCATATGCCACCATCGCCTTTGTCTACGTTTTTCTTTTTTCTGTGGTGCATAACTACATATGTACGAGGAATGTTTGATAATGAATGAGCCTAATGCATAAGAAAAACGTTTTGGATTTAAATAATATATTTGTTTTTTAACATAATCTCCTCGAACATTAATGCACTTTTGAGAACGAATCACTCAAAGAAATATAGGTAATCTAAAGTCAAGAAACGTGGTGTCTAAATCAAAATGATCCAGATAATTTTTAATTCTAGACATAAAATGCTTGACGAGAGATATTGGATTATCAATTTAAGCATTGTTTTCTGCTATTCAGAGAAGCAAGTTTAAAAGAAGACTTTTAACTTCTTGTATCAAAAAAAGTATGCTTAATGTGAGAACAAATATGTTCTTGAAATCTAAGTATTGTTTTAAGCACTAAACCACTTCAAATAAGAATCTTTGCATTTTAAAAATAAACATTATTTTCTGCAATTTATACAGGTGTGTGCAAAAACAAAATTTTTAACTTTTGGTTTCAAGAAATTTTGTACTTAATGTGAGAACAAATATGTTCTTGAAAACTGTGCATTGATTCAAGCACTACAGTACTTGAGATAAGAATCAATGTACCTAATTTGAAATAAGATATGTTATGCTGAATTAAGTTAGTTAACATTTACATTTCTGAAATTAAAACGTTAAATTCTTCATATTACAATAATTCTTCTGGAAATGAGAGTGCAGTGCAGTTAAATCAAGAACGTTAAGTGTTGCTTCTAGCTGCGTCGCTGTTTACACTAGTTCAATATTGCTTAGTTGCACTTTTTGTAGTTGGTTCTTTTACGTTATAATAGAAGCACGTGTGCGCTACATTTCCTGTGTGGTGAAGTATTAACCTTCAGTGATAACTTGTCAAAGGTGAACTGATAAATTATATCCAATATTATATATTTCGATATCAGAATGGCGACAAATAGAAAATTTGGGACAAAGAGATTGCCACAGTAAATTATTCGAAGAAATTTTGAGAGAATGGTTCCTTTACAAATATGTCACGTTAAGTGTGCTAACGGTAATCTTTCTATAACTTTAGTCATAATTAATCAATTAAAGTATTAATAATTACCGTTTTAGATTAATTTCGACTTCATTCGGCATAAACTATGCAGAAAAAAATGCTTCTGCTGCCTTTTCTCAACAACTGGGAGGTTTTTAAATCAAGATGTAAAAAATACGCTAGAAATATGCTATACACTGTATAGCAAGTACAAACGTACTTTGCTTAAGCTGGCAGCCTGGACTGATATGGAAATAAACGTTGTCAAGGTACATCTTTGTACTGACCATACAAAAAAAATGTTTTTATTTACTGAAGAATCCTCTTTTGTGGTATGTTTAAGATGTGATTCGAGACTGGCAAGTTTTCTATTTTGTAAAGAAATATGTGTATGTATTTTTCTAAGTAGTTGCATCTAAAATAAATCTTTCATGTGCCATTGTTTTCTTTTATTTTGAATACTAATTCCTAAAAACCAATCACTAAATTCAAGATAATAATGCTTAAAACAACATTTACTAATTTCTTCAAATAAGAAAGAAAATGCTTAAAACATCATTAAGTCATTTCTTAAAGTAAGAAACAATTAAAGTTAAAGTAAAGAAGTTGAATGTTTTAAATTAAGAATTTTCATGTTAAAATTAAAACAAATTCATGTAAAAATAAGAACATAATTTAAATAGATTATTCTACATTCAAGCTCTCGTATTCTTGAATTGCAAACAAGAATATTATTCTTATTAATTTCTTAAATTGAAACTAGAAACTTCTTAGGTTCTAAAACAGCATCAAAATTCTTAATTTAATGTACGATTTTCTTATTGCAAGTATTATTTTTCTCTGAGTGATGTATAACAATTTTAACTCACAATTTTAACTGGCGAGGTCGCATTCACTTGACTATTGTATGATACATATCGCCTTGATGTTTATGAAAATTCATATATGACAAATCAAAACATATGCAAATTTGTCACATCATTAACAATAAAAAAAAAAGCTACTCCTTGTATGTCAGGCTCAATCATTATCAAACATCCCTCGTATGTACATAGTGCCATGATTTCCAATCATGTTAGGAAGATATAACCCGTATTGAAATATTTAACAGGCTGATTTCATGCAAACTAGTATCCGGGACTAGCCCGAAGACGGAGGGAGAGCAGTCGTTAAAGGTGTCGGGGAGCATCAGGATTCGAGACTAGCTTGTGGGCAGCCCACACAGCGTTCACCCTTAGAACTGCTCGTTGTATACCCAATCTCAGGCCTGTCTGGGTAACGGATGACGCGATCAGAAGGAAATGTGTGTTAGAGCTACGCCTAGGTGTTTCACCGAAGTGTTTCTCGACGATAACTCTAAAACGTTGCGGAGAGAGCTGTGCTAACAAAAGGGTCCAGTGTGGGTGTATTGAATCTCACCTGACGTCAGGGTCTTTTATGGAGCTAAGTATCCTGCTGTCTGACCTAGACGAATGGAGGAGAATCAAGTGAGGTTTATCTCCGTCAGAGAGTGCGCTCGCTGACCTATGAGAAACTGCAAGCCACCAGGTAGCGTTTCGGCGGTGACAGTATGGGGTCCGGCAATGGCTGTCAGTTCCAGTCGTCGGATTCTCAGAAATCGTCTAAAGACCTACACTTGAGGGACGTTGATGCGAAGATACATAGGCTCTCACGTTCAAGACAACTTCACCTTAACGGGTACACACCGGGATGCTACTTTGATGGGCCCTATAAAGTAGCCTCGAAACGAAGCTCTGTCAGGGGCACACCAGGCCTATAACTGGGAGATCTGGGTGACAAAACCGTTTAAAAACCAAGTCCCCGCCACATTTGAGGTTGGATTCGATCGGGCAGTGGCCCCAATCCTGGCTCGGTGAAGGAACTTATGAAGGTATGAAAGAGGACTGGAGGGTTCCGATGTACTGACCTAGGTTGGGGAATAGTCCTAATGCACGTATAAAGTTAATCGCTCCAGTACTAACCTGGTTAGCTAGTAAAGGGTGGATAGGCAACCTCGCTCCGACCAGTGAGTAACTGAGAGAGATCAATTGCTATGCAATTGCGCGCCGATTGATCGTATCTCAATTACTTCCTCCTCAGGAAAGGAACGTGGGGATATGTTAACACGGGAACCCCACGTAAAACATTGATGTAAATCTATCAGTGACATACCTCACTTTGAAATAAATGAGGGGAAAACATTTTCTTAATGTAAATAATACTAGTCAATCAGGACTGACATGCACACTAAAAACTTTAAACATAAAAAGGATATCGTGTAATCCTGTATTTCTTTATAAAAATTAGCATTTATTGATTTTTTGGTACACGCTCCCCAAAATGATTATTTTCGGGATTACTTTGACAACGCAAAACGCTTCTTTAGCAACCTCAACTGTCATAGCAACATAAAACGCCGCTAAAACCCTTTTAAAGGCCTAGTACTTAAAGCTGCTATGGCAACACTTTAGCGGATTTTTTTGTTAAAATATAGATAATAAATACAAATATAAAATTCAACAGTTACAAAACGAAATAAAAATTTTTATTTTGAACCATAAAACGAAAAATTACAGTTATAAAAACTATTTCCTGTAAAAGTACTTTCTTCCGCTGCTCCTTTTATAGTTTCAACAGTAGATGCGGTAGCAACATGAGTTAAATCTGAAAAAGCATGAATTTTATTGGAAGAAGTTAACGTTAGTGTAGCATCACCATGAGTAATATTTAAAGAAGTTGAGGTCGATGTGCCAGTAACAGGAGTTGTGTTCTCGGTTGTGTCTAAAGAAGTTGACTGATATATTTCCCCTTTCCTCATAATTAATTTTGCAACCTTCTTCTTTTGCTCGATTGAGTCCTCAATGTATCCTTCCGCGACTGATGTTGATCTCCACTCACCTAAACGTTTCAAAGGTACCAACTCTGCTCCTGCATCTGCAACCAACGTAGCAGAAGTACGCCGAAAACAATGTCCCGTATACAACTCAGGATTAGGAAGCTTCAGGTACTGCGCCACAACTGAAGGCATTTTTCCAAATGTGTGTATTCCAACACGCTGAATTGTACACTTCTTATTCCGGTAATTTACAAAGAAATAATTGTGGTTTACCACAGGTGGACGGAGACGGGCATATCAAGCTTTCTTATAAGGAGCGTGTCACTAAAATAATTAATTAAGTGCTTGGTTGCTTGGGACTCATCTCCTCCTAAACGGCTTAATATTTTTAAAAACGGTTTTCACCGTTGTGTTGCCCGTGACCAGGCGGTGTTCACTGGCTACTTTAATTTTTTTTAAAACACTGCGAACAATTAAAATTAAAGGTTTAATTTTTAAACGCGCTGAGTCGGTGTGCGATTCGTTTGTGCGCTTTTATTGTGGGATCGGGAAAAGGGTGAGACTAGCTTAAACGGCCGGCCGGGCGCTGAAGCGCCCTTGCACGAGTATGCTTCACAACATAACAAGAACCTCATACCCCCACCCCATCCCTCTCTATAATAACGACGTCGAAAAAATTCGCAGTGCACATTCCTAGATGCAGCGAGGCAAAAATAAAATTCATATTCACAGCGCTCAGCCTCGCTGCATCTAGGAATGTGCACTGCGAATTTTTTCGACGTCGTTATTATAGAGAGGGATAGGTTGGGGATAGGAGGTTCTTGTTATGTTGTAAAGCATACTCGTGCAAGGGCGCTTCAGCGCCCGGCCGGCCGTTTAAGCTAGTTTATGATATAATTCCAAAGGGTTGATAGCTTCGGCGTCAGCAGTCACAGAAAACACTCGTTTTTTGTTTGTCTTCGTATCGGCCAGAGTCACAATTAAAGAATTACCCATATCGACAATATCAGAAACATGTAGAGAATGCAATTCTTCCCGTCTACATGCTCCGTAAATACCAATCACAAGAGCCACTTTTGTCATCAGATATATGTCATCACTAGCTTCTTTTAAAAATTTATTTACCTCTTCCCTTGACAGCACTTTAGATTTTTTTGATTCGTACCCCACAGCATTACGTTTCAAAAAAGCGATCACACTTGAATAGTTTTCTAGTTTAACACCTTCTTTTACACCTAAAGTTGCGTTAAGCATTGAATATTTACTCCATAATGATGAAGGTTTTAAAATTTTCGATTTTTCGTGTAGATATGTCAAAATTACTTCCTCACTGACAGTTCCAACATTGTTTTTCACTTCCCACTCTTTAAATAACTGATATTCCTTTTCATACTGCTCCCTAGATTTGGCTGGTAATAAATTCAAGATAATATTCTTGGCTCTAGCTTCAATTTCTTCCGGAATCTTATCCATTTCGTGTAATGTGTGAATGTGTGCATACAATAACAAACTTTTTTTCACAAATGCAATTGTTTCAACAAATCAGTTCCTTGCTATGGTTACCAATTACTGGCTTACTTATAAATTACAATGGAAAGTGATCTGCTAATTCGAAATATGAAAAATTTCGTGTTGTCTTTTGGTGAACTAGTACCAAAAAATCTTGTATGTAGCACGTACGCAAAATGTTTAAGCGGACTCATCTTCTTAAGGACTCGGCTGACGCCTCGTCCTTAATTTCGATTCGTCCGCTAAACGTACGTTATGCGTACTTGTTACATAAATAGCTATTAAGGATGTGGGGATCGTTATCACTTTTTAAGACTTAATGAAGTTTTGGTGCTTTTTCAAAGTCAAAACTTATCTGAAACAAACAGAACAGGTTGTATTTAAGATGTATGCAAGTGTGTAACTACTCACTTGTAGAAATTATTATGTACAGAAATCTGTGTTCCCATTTTTGGTATTACTTTAGTTCCTATCATACAGATATAGAAAAACAGGTAGGAAGTACGTACGAGATGATATGTATGATAAGGAACGCGCTAATAAAATAAAGTAGGGTTTATATCGGGTCACGCTTTTGCTCTTCTTAGTTTGTTAGCGGGGGAACATTCGAGCATTAAAGTTGTTTAGTAAACCACAAGCCGAGCGTTGGTGTAGTTCCCCAACCCCACTAGCACAAACTAAACAAGAAGAGCAAAGGCGGGGCTCGATATAAACCCTTCTTTATTTTACTAGCGCGTTCCTTATCATACACACATATGGTTTCGTAGGTACTTCCTTCTTGTTTTTCCACACCTGTATACTTACTTATTTTAAGCTAATGTTACATTTTATTTCAAATATAATTTATTCTTAAGAAGTTATACATAGTTATTATTTTATTCCTTCTCGGTTAGCACTTAACCCACATACGTGAAAGAAAATACAACTTTAGTGTCTTGATACACAAATCATTGTGGAAAGTACGGAAAATACGTAAAGTCGAAATTTATGAAATAAAAATTGAATAATATCTGAATGTAAATACAAGATTTCGCCCCAGTTTTAAATAAAACTGTTTTTTGAAACCCCGAAAACATTTATTCAATTCCATGTAAATTTAAGTCGCAGCCGGCAAAGCGCAAAATACGATAAAGGCGTTCTCTTCCTGAAATCTTGTTGTTCTTTCAGAGATTTTCTCTTATTTTCTTTATGAACTTTTATTAAGTTCTGACATTTGATTTTATTTGAATATTATCTAGATAATAGGCTATCCTAAATAATTTTATACTTACATCAATGATTGATGACCGTGTATAATATCAATAAGATGTTTTCTTTTTTTATTACAGTTAAAGCAACACCAGTTTAGATTCTTGTTGGATTGAACTAATTATTTCTTGTCACTTTTTATGTTTTAGTGTATCATTTTTAGTATTGTATTCGTTATTAATACTCAAACTTTAGATTCGAATTTCTGTAGAAGTTACAGAACAAACTCAACTGTGGGACTTCTTTAACTTAACTTTAAAATGATTGGAAGTACGTAATTAGAAAACAAATTTGATTTTTTTAAGTAAAGCGAATTATAACATTTTATCCTGGTTCCTCCGTATAAAAACGACAGATATATTGAAGTCAAAAGCAGTTTTATAGAACAAAATATGTCCTACGACGAAATGACGCATTAAGAATCGATCTCCGTTATGAAAGACTAGGTGGACCCGTGGGCTACGCTCCACGCTCTCATTATATTACTTAAAAAAAAAGAACTTTTCATTATCCGTTTGTTGTAAAGAAAAGATTTAAACTTGCAACGTTTTGGTTGTACCCCATACAATTTTTATGATTTTAAAAGTTAAAAATTTCAAATTGCATCCATTAATCACAAAGCAGGTAGAGAGGACCCGGCACGCGCCACTTTAGATCATTATAAATTCTTGTTACTATTTTCAAAGGGATTTGCGGTAATGACGGTTAAACACCAATAAAATTTTATGGGGTACAACCAAAACGTTCCTATTTTTTTAACAGTACTACTTTTAATTATCACGTAGTTGATTTATTTTAATTCTGCATAAATATTGGTATAAAAGTCATGTTCGAAAATAATGATGTTATCCTGCAGTCACGTGTCTGTATTTACAACCACTGTTTGAGATGACGTCATGTATTTGTAGCATATATATAAAAACGCGAAACAATAAGATTTGAATAAATGTTATCATATTAATATTTACGGTCATCTTGGCTATATACGAAAGTTCCATAAAAACACAATATTTCAATAAATAGCACTAATGAACCACCATGCGTATTATCTCGACTGAACCTAGAACGTTACCCAACAATCAACACAAATGCTGCTCTTCCAATTTCCTTATTTGAACGCACAACTGTAGTGGTCGACTGGACGGACAAATTTGTACCTTACGTCAAGACAGCATAGATACTACGCCGATAGCTTTTAGGCTACGCCCTCCAAAATCTTAGACGATTTGACGATGTGGAAGGGATCGGGAATTATAATATAGATGTGGCGTATTATCAGCTGGTGCGGTCAAGCCAAAAGAAGCATCTACACAAAAAGCTTTAGGAAGCTTCGGCTGTAGTACTAGAAGTGAAGATAACTGGTGTTGGGCAGAAGTACAGTAGATAATTGATGAAGCTTCTTTTAGGAAGCCAGGCAATTAATCCTGAAGGTAATTCTGATCTTTAAACTGCTGGCATCCGCAACCACACGATGCCATTACATTACAAAAAATATAGCAACCGAGATTGTGAAATTTCATCCATGGAATTAAATACAAAAAAAAGGAATGTTGAAGTGGGTGGAGTTTCCTGGAACACCTGAAACAGAAACCGAAAACGACAGTAGCCATGTAACCCGCAGAATTCTTCATCAACAAATAAACAATACAGAAATAAATCATAAAAATTTTATACTTACGCAAATTTTAGTTCTTGTCGGAGATTTTTGACTTATTCGAATTATTTTCAGAAGTCGTAGGTGTTAATCACAAATGTTTACTGATTGCAGATAGGACACATGAATCATTGAAATAGAGGGCGCCACCCAAATTGTTTATTGTTATTGCTTAAAAGTAACGACGAAAACCTACAATTTGGGAAAAAACTCACATCTGAGTTAAGTTAAATAATTTCACTCTTATTGTTATTATTTTAATTTTGTTAAATGCTATAACGAATGATTATTAATTTTCAATTTCGTTTATTAATCAAAATTCAAGAAAAACGGCTAGCAATAGATGCAATGCACAATTTCTGTATATAAAACAGCAACAACATTTAATAACTGCATGAAATCTAAAAGCATTCCGATATTTTACGCATTTACTTATTTATGGATCCCATTCTAAATACAATTTTACTATTTTCTAAATCGAGAATTTAAGGATTTACTTTTTATTATCGTGAACGAATTTTGAAATAATTAATTACAAGGTAACGTACTAAAGGTTTTGCCAATAATCCAATTATTCTTATATGTCTGATTAAACTTTAATCCACATTGACACTAACATATTGTTATATTTGATCATACTATGGAGAATTTACTCTCAGGATAATATTTAATAGACAGATTTTATGCATTTCTAATTGCATAATTCACGGTAAACAAATTCATTACTTAAAGCTAGACGGCCAAAGTTTCACGGGCGCTGCTGCGCCTTTCATTCTTACTACAAATAACAAAATAAGTATAAAAGTCTGAGATCCGAAACAAATTTATCAAAATGCAATGCCATTTAGTGATGATGTCTCATAAAACATGAATTTATAGTTCTAAAAGTTTTGTTGCATTGTATTGAAGAAATATGTTAAAAACTAAAAAATAGATTAGCGTCTCTTTGCCTAAAATCTAGAATATCTATGCCCGAACACAAAATAATTATTAAGCCCTATTATTAGAGATTTTATATGGAATGAAAGCAAAATATTGAGAATAAATAGGTTAAAAAGAGATACATTAATAAATAAGCAAATCAAAGTAAAATAAATAAATCAACAGGGTCTCTAGTCGGTCTACTCACTCGGCTTCCTCTGCCTGGTCCAGGCTTACGGGAGTCTGATTAATACTACCTCTCAAGGAAGTCTCTGCGACAGACCCTCGTAGAGGGTTTACGCATGGGGAGAAAGCGGGGATAAACGGACGTTGTTATTTGCTTGGGTCGAGATGGCGGGGATCTGTTGCACGGGGACAGTATCTGAAGAGGGTTACTTGTGTTTTATCGGGATTTAGTTTGACTCTCCATCTTTGGAACCAGCATTCATTCCAATTGGCGACGCGCTAAGTACGTGAACCGCTGGTGGACCGAGTACTGACAACCCAGAGTGCGGTATCATCATCAATGGGCTGATACACTGAAATATGCGGATTAATGGATCCCTGGGAATTGGAATGTCGTGACACAAAACAAGATGAAAGTAGTAGAGAAAGGTTGGAACCTTGGGGGACTAGGACTCGTGGCTCGTGCACCCTAGACAAAGGCTAATGTGCTCCCACGCGATGTCCCCCCGAGGAGAAGTTCCTTGTGCCAGATCTTGTCGAAAGCGCGGTTGAGGTCAAGGAAAGCGGTCATGAAACTATGATTTCTATTGACAGCTCAGTTTAAATCTGAATGAAGTTGGACTATAAGATCGTGGGCGCCGAGACACTCTCTAAGCCTTCTTTCCAAAAAATTTCCGTACGTTTCGCCTTAAATATTCTGCTGGTCGATGGGCCGTGTGAAGAGGGATTCCAAAGGATTTTTTTTATATAACTTTGATTTTAAAACTTTAAAAGCAATTATTTCGAAAATTTCAAAATATAATATCGTACTTTTTTTAGCCTATTTGGTTTGAGAGTTTCATGCTCCTATAATTTATCATAAAAAACATTGTTCCTTTAGGAAAGCTTTCGCAATAACTTGTAAACAAAAGACAATCTACAAATAACAATTACACTAAAATATGTCTCATTTAAGATAAAAATTGACGTGTTCCGGGATTTTTTTAAATATTTAATAAAAAGATTTATTTCGATAGTTCCAGACTTTACACTTTGTACTGTATGCAGTTATGTATACTATTATAAAATCAAATACAGTTCTAGGTTAATAATAATAATAAGGTATTAATAACTAACTAGGTAAGAATTTTGGTTGAAACTTTTTCTTTAAAGAATATTTTTAAGCAAACAACAAGTGTCTCGTAACCATCGACCCACCTCGAGAATTTTTAAGATTAATCCGAGAAAATTTGAAATGTGAAAAATAATTCGACCTTTTACCCCAGGAACCATTATTATTACTATTAAACGCATTAAATTGTAAAAAGTGCCCATTTTCGAGTGGAAAGCCTTGCTGTGTTAGTAAATGCAGTTGACGCCCCGAGGGGATGAAATGTGAATACAGCAGTACGTAGTATATTTTCATTCTATGCCATGCCTTTCCTTCCTAACCCCCCTATTATAGGGAACGTGAACAAGGCAGAATTTTAATATTGCTCGAAATTATATTCTATACAACCAGCCTGCGAAATGTCTCGCTCTTGTATATTAATTTAAATTACTTGACCTATATAGTACGGATATGTCATTATTTCAATTAAAATCTGGTGGTAAAATATAAGTGATAGTTAATTGAATCAGAAGGGGAAAAGCGGAAATGAATACTCAAAAATAGGTTTTGTTAATCTTTATTCTATTGAATAGCTATTGATAAAGAAAATTTAATATGCAGAAGTGGTTTGTAGGGCCATATGACACATGATTTTTTAAAATTCCTTATTTATCTAAGTATAGGAGGCCAGTAGTAACTGTCTGTATCAGACTATTGACCGGTTTCACAAAGCTTGATTGAATTCTGATTAACTTAATTGTCATTAAATTCGAAATTTAGAAATTTCATTGGCTGAGATTTAAGAGACTCGAGCTTTTTTATTTATATTTATATTTCTAGATTTTAAATTTAATCACAGCTCATCAAGCTTTCTAAAACCGGCCATATACTTTCCAAATCCAAATGTTATGCAAATGTTTTATAGGTTACTGGATATATCTATATAAGAGTGCAACCACAGCCATCAATTGCCTACCTACATATCGCCTCTACCACGACCAAGACAGCGTATACCATCAATACGCCGCGATCATCGTCTATACCTATTTACACACTGTATAATAACAACCATTAGGTGCTTGTTGTAGTCTCAGACTGATGGAGCGGCAGTTATGCTGTAATACTCTCTTCTCGTTAGTACCAGTATGCAACGACGATGACGATCGGCAAGCCTCAGCGAACTGATCGTTGTGTGTCACTGGTGTGTGCGATATTCGAAGCTACTTAAAAAACAACTTCAAAATGCTGTATATTTTTACTACGTGCTTACACCATAACCAACATTAGGGACACAGGCAACTAAATCTCCATTCAGCCAACTATCATCTTTGCCACTCGACTTTGCCACTCGAGCCATATCGTCTTTTAATTCGGTCTTCAACGGAATTTGCCTGTGCGTGCGCAGATAGTGAATAATATGGCTATTATTAGGAATCCACTCCAAATATATATAGTGTAACAAATAGGGAAATCCTTACACGAAGGCGACAGAACATTCCAGAGAGAAGCGTCATACACCCGCGAGAACAGACTAGAAGATTCGACACGGGCCGCGCATCAGGCGGTTAGATGAGGTATAATACACGAGTATGTTCGAACGTTTGCTGGAACGTTTACATGGGGTATATATATCAACTCTCGTGCATAGAAGGGAATGCAATTGGCGTGTAACCGGCATCGTATTGAAATGTGCTCTGTGTAAATTAGTATCAAATATATTAGTGAATAAATAAATGTTTAATGATTGTTATATTAATACATAAATAGTTCTTATATAGTCCTCAAATAAATTTGTAAATGTAAATATCTAACATTTAAGTTTGTTAAATAGTTTATAATTATAGTGTTTTTAATTAGTGTATGTAAATTAATATTTCCCTTGTGAATAGACGATTTAAACAGCATTTTTATTATTTTAAAAAGAACGTTACAATAGGACTAATTATTATTAATTGGCTAACTAATAAATTGGCACATCAGGGACACTTCTTTTGGTTTGAAACCAATATCACCGGCTGAAGGTGGCTTTTGATCAATTTCGAATTGACAACAATGGTGATGACTTCTCGGGAATCATTCCACCAGTGTCTTCAATTTTGTTTCGCTCTCTATATAGATATTAACCAACAACTGTTTAGCCGACATTGTGTTTAGAACTTACTTTTATTCGTATTTGTGCTTTTTTTTTGTTTGTTAATATTGTGTGATGTTTTATGAACATTTCACGCGTTTTCTGTATAAAATAAATTAGAGAATGTGACATTGTCAGTTTCTCTCACATTACAAGAGGATTGCGAACAGGACGGAGAAGATTATGAATATGATATCCGGGATGATTTTGCATACCGCAGCAATGCGTTGCAAACAACTAATGTCAGTGTACAGATGACATTTATCCATATGATCCTACGAGCCGGATTTGATTAAATAATAATTTCAAATTGTTTTATGATCTTCCATTCTTGTTTTTAATAATGCTATAAGCAAAGTCTTTTAAAGTAAATGTAGATATACAATTTGCTAAGTTTAAGTACTAAGTGTAAACAGTTTTATAAGAACTTTTTCCTCTTACATGTGGTTTCAATTGTATTGTTTGTCACAGCGACTTTACCAATTTTCCATAGCTTTCTTTGCCTACTGATACGATACAACAATACCCATTGGAAACTATACAGGTTGAATCATAATTAGTGAATTAACCGGAAATTGTAGATTCTTAGTAATTTTTAAATTACTTGAGTAAATTTCTTGAGAAATTTAGAGAAAGAATAATGTTTCGGAAGTTGCATGACTTACAGGGTTCCAATTTGGTACAAAATTTAAGAACCTTATGAACCATAATTGGCATTGAATTGAAGTAGCTGATACAAGATTTATATTCATCTCTGGGGATGGTGGTGATCTACGTTTGCGATTTTGCCGCTGGTTGATAAATCAAACTACAGAAAATCCCAATTTTTAACAACCATGCTATGGACAAATGAGGTACAATTTTGTAGAGATGGAATTAACAATAACCATAATGCTCAAGTGTGGTCGCTAGAAAATCCGCATCAAGCGAGAGAAGCACGATTTCAACAACGCTTTTTCGTGGTACGATTTCAACAACGCTTTTTCGTGGTACGGATATCAGATATTATTGTGGGATTCTATTGGCCAAGAGTACAGACAACAATAGTAAGATTTTCATCAGATTAAAAGTCATAAACATTAGGGATTATTGATAATTAGCGATTAATGCATTTGGCGGTTCTATTAACAATTTTTTCTCAAACCTAGTGAATCCTTTGTAATACGTTTATTTTTTGTTCAGTCACACCTATACTACCCTAGTAACTGGGGGGATGTTTTAATGTGGCACCATTCTAATTAATCTATTTATACAAAAAGAAATATATGGAAAATATTACTTATAGTTTACCTTAAAAATCAGTACAGCATTTTCAATGTAAAAAAGTCTGTAGGTATCTAAAGGTTTAGTGTTTAGTATTTAAATTTCTAAAAAGTATGTACAGGGTGTAGCAGAAATAACTATACACAGACGGCTTCTACGATTAAAAGTAAGAAAAAATCTCAAGTAGTTGTAACTCAGCAACAAACCATTTTAGGACATATGTTTATATAAACTTTTTTCCTTATTTTTAGCCTGTGTATAATCAACCCACCATTTTTGTTACACCTTGTATATCTGTTGCCTAAGTTTCAAAGAAAAATGTTTTTTCTAGGATTTTTTAGAATATTAACTTGCTCGTTTAATTCTCGATTATTAAATGATTACATTCGGTAACACTGTGCGAGAATATTCTCACTCTTGTGTTAGAATGGCCACAGGTAGCGACATCTTATAGCTATTAATGAAAATTTAGTTTTTAAGGTACAATTTAAAAAATATCTTATTCATTATGGTAATATTGGTTGTAGATTCTATAATTTAAGTAAACACCGAAATCCGGTAATTATTGTTTCTGAAATTGTCTAATTTTAGGTCGACAGCTATTATTAAATTATTGTGTTACAGAGAACCAATACTAGCTGCCTACCATACCTACGGCTTATTTCCTATTATTGTTTTGTCTAGATTTGCTGTTTTATGCAAGTACTGTAAAATAATGTTATAATAATTGTTACAATGTTAATTTTTTATTAAATTTAGATTACAATTTATAATTACTTATAAAGAAAAATGCATGAAACTTTTATGAAGTACTTACTTTATTTTAACAAATAATTTATTGGACAATAGTTGCAACAATAATAATAAATTCATAAGCACTTACAAATATGAAGCTCTTTAAAATATTACCTTATTCAAATATGTCTGTCTTCTGAATTCGAAATATTTGTAACCGTAGAAAAAGTACAGTCTGCAACGCGTTTGGAATAGTTATTCTGCCCTCGTGGATCCATCACACTCACCTTTTGCCCATGTGACAAATTTTCCATTGTTGTAGAATTGTTATATTCCACACTTGTTACAGAATATACTATTCTGAAAAATCTGGGTAATTTCATTTCTCCTGTAATGGGTATCAACTGTAATTCTTGGTAGTTAATTGGTGCAAAAACTGGTATGAGTGAATTTTTTTTTGTCGAATTGAGACTGACATAATTTTGAATGACAGTATGTTGACATGGGCGAATGCTTTTTTTATAGTCAACCAACCCTACAAAACACATAGAATAATGGCAACTTGGCAACCAAAGACCTGATAGTAGTGAATGATTCTGTTATTAGGGTTCTTAGATCCTCCCTTCTAGATTTTCAAAGATGAGTGCCCTTGACATTATATATTGTAAACATGTTGTTGCGAAAATTATAGATACTTGCACATTTCTAATAAAAACAGTTTTTTGTAACTTTCAATTGATTAAGTTTCCTCTACAACAAAATAAAAGAAAAAGGAAGAATTATAAACTTGTACAGGATAGAAAGCAGAGACAAACAAATGTCTTTCGGCTAGACAAAACTATTTAATCTTCATTTGAATACTAATTCATCGGATTGTAGATAATTTATTTACATATAAATTGCAGATCACTTGCAGATATCTAGTTTTTATTTCTCGTCTTGACGATTGACTGAAAAAAGTTTGCTGAATAGCGCTGTCAATTATTCTTAGTAGATGTTAATGAATTTTTATCGATTGAATTGGTCAGTTGGTAATAATTACCTTTAATGAAATTTTTGGTTTAAAATATACGTGTCAGCGGAAATTCAGACACAAAAATACCTTAAATTTGGAATTAGCTGGAAAGTTTTTAATTCTAGACCTCTTTATTGATTAAATTGTTAAACCTTCAACATTTTTCGCGTGTAGAACCGAAGTGCATTTCGTTGTTGCTATGAATATTTTATTAGTAGATTTTGTACAGTTTAATCGTAGAGTTTACATCAATATTTTTTGTAATTTTGTTTTTATGGATACAGGGTGGTTTATAATAAGAGAGTACATGCTTATGGTACAATGAACTATTTGGGCGGCTCACATAACTGTTATTAATAGCTTTGGTAGTGTATGGACTAGCGTGCTCGTCTCTCACTCAAGCAGCTCGGGGTCGACTCCCGGTACCATCAGATCTTTTTAAAGTTTTCTGTAGTTTTCCTTAGCTGTAACACATGTGGGATTTGTGCTATACTATCTGTTAAGTCGGCTGCAGCCGCACGTTGGGCCTGTGTAATAGTAATAATCGCCCCTCCCTCAAGCACAAGCTTCGTAGCTTCTAGAGCTTGATTTACCAGAAAATGGGTAGTAGCAATTATTATATTATTATTATTATTATAAGTATATATCTAAAATTGTTATTATAAGCAAGGCCGTTTTATCGATTAGTCGGAATAGGCACAATGCCTACAATATTGAATTTGAAATCAAAGCGCCTAGAGCCGACAAATCGGCATTTTAAAACGGCTTTGGTTATAGCGATTATTACGAAAATAGCACCGATCATTTCTGTAAACAAAGAGACCTAGTAGTGCATCTCAACAATCAAACATATCATGAGATAGAATCTTATTATTTTGTAGGTAGAGAGTTCTAATTGATATAACTGCAATTTGTTATTTTTCAATTCGTTTTCAAAGTGATGGACTTTCGCGCATTCAACGACAGAGAATTGTACATCCAAGATTTTTCTAAATTACTTCTATACTACGGGACAATCAAAATCTAAGTTCATATGTCCCCCATCTAATATGCAACGCAATCACACACATCCATAGTTGAGGTAGACGAATTTTCCGCCCCATCTGGAATTTGAACTCACGACCTTTGAACAACGGTAGGGATTTCTCACAAATCATAATTTAATATAAATACTCAAACCCAACATACTACTCGTCTACCGCCTGCCCGAGATCCAAGATTTATTATTTTTTATTTATTACTCGTATTTATTTGAATTATTAATCTGTAAACCAAGGCGTCTGATAACTTTGAGCTACGATCAGTTCTTGATGGAACGCTGTGTCAAAGTATTAACAGCTGGTACAACAAATTTAAATAAATTGCTTCATTTAGCAATGAGTTGCGTGAAGGCAGACCCATTTCCATAGTTACTGACAAAACAATAGCCATTCGAAAAATGATTCAAGACGATGCAATCGTATCACCTATATAGAATTATTCAAAATTATTTGGACATTTGCATGATTCAATCATAGCAAGACGGTTACGCAAGTAGCGAAAGTCAAGTTCAGTGGAACTGATTTTAAAAATGTTGAAGAGTTTTAGAGATTTATTTGAGAGGTTTACTAATTCCATGCGGTTAAATAAAAAAATGAAATAGAGAAGACCATGGCCATATCCTGAAGGTTGGTAGCACTACTTCTAATATTTTTTTAATGTTCTGGTAATGTCAATTGTGAATGTTAATTTTTATGGTTCGTTTATTTCGATGTATAGTTGATAGTGTCTCCGTATACAAAGGTAAGCGATAGTAAGAGAAAGACATGTTATAAATATTTATGTTTAACTTGTATATTATTTGTTGTTTATACCTGTGATACCAATTATATAAACAAGTCCCCTAACAACCAGGGCACTATAAGCAGGTATTATCGTTTATAACGTCCGCCCAGCGTTTATTTTACAATGAATAATAATTTTTTGTTTGTTTGTTTGTTTGTTTTTTACTTTAATTTGTAATTAATTTTTTTTAAATTTGTATCATTAGACCAGAAACTATATGTTTGCGTACGAGGTAAAAATCAACAACAAAAACATTTGAAGTTAAAATTTCATATCCGTGTTTGTATTGTTTACTTGTACGTACATTATCTCGTGAAAAATAAAATCTTGCATGCAATACGAGCGTTACTAGGTGATAATGCCCATCGGGCGACTTCCATCCCTTAGGCTCTCGGGCTAGAACATCGTCGCCCTCTATTTTTCTTATCACTACCATAACGCCCTTGGTACATAAATAACTATTATTTTTCACTTATATATTATTTGTTATTTATACCAGTGATACGAACTATATAATGTCTGCCATAAAGTTGGATCCATATTGGAAATTTTTTTAATATTTCTTCTTTGCGGGGAAATCACCTCTACTTCCAAAAAACTTGAAATACACCTTGTCAAAGTTGTCAGGCGACCTTAGGTATCTGTCAAATTCTTTACAGGGGTGTATCAAAAAATGTTAAGAAAAACAAAATTTTACATTTTTTATTAATAAAATACTTCAATACTTTAACAAATAAGGTCAGTTTTTGCCGATTTTTAAAAAATAGCGAATTTGGCAGATACCTAATGTCACCTGTCAACTTTGACATGGCATATTTCAAGTATATTTGGAAACAGAGGTGATTCTCTCACAAAGTCTTTTTTCTACTTCTACCTGTAAATCACCAGTTTTCTTCACGTTTCTCGCAAGGGAAATGTATGCAATTCCAGTAAGGTGTACGGATATAATCTCATATCCGTACGGTGTACGGATATGAAAACAACCAATCACCGTGGTTCAATTTGACACTTTTTTATTTATAATTAATTTATTGACAACTCCTGTCATAAATATAGAAGTAAAAGTAAGTTAAATCAATATTCCCTTCTTTCAATAACACTTAGCATTTGAAAATAACATAATTTGTGAAATTGTATCTTTAACAATTATACTTTTATAATTAAAAATACATAAATATTAAATCATTTAAATAAGTACAACCTACTTTTATAATAAGTATAGTAGACACAGTTTCTGATGGGGTTTGGTAGCTCAGTCTGTAGAAGCTAGGTACAAATAAACTAAAGCTTTTATTTTTTTTTATAAAACAAAATTTAAAATAATAATTTTCCCTTCGAAAATGTTAATTTCTGCAAAGTTTTAATAATTGTCTTAAAAATCTTAAAATGACGGGGATTTTTCAAACCATATTTTAGCATGGATAAAAGCATAGGTTACTCCTTATATTCAATTTCACAAGGAGACATGCAATCTATTTTGTAATTTGCTTAGTCGAAGAAGAAAGATACTGTACAACTTGGGTGGAATGCCTATATCGCCCTCGAACGACTGAGGCTCTTAGCCTTCAGCGTCGTGCCTCAAACTTCGTCTTCGTGCGATATAGGCATGATATCCAACCTTGTTCCAAAAACTATTATTTCCAAACAGAATTTTAAAAAATTTTCCCACATGGATCCAACTTTGTGGCAGACACTGTATAAACAAGTCCATAACAACCAGGGCATTACAAGCGGGTAGGCGGGATGTGTAATTGGTGGCGGCGCTACGTTGGTAACATTTATTTTATATTATATAAAATACTAGTTGACCCGGCAAACGTTGTTTTGCCATATAAATTATTCCTAGGATTATTTTAGTAGAAAAAACTTATTGTCAGTGTGTGAGGATGTGGTATATATGAGTGGAAGAGGCATGGAGCGTTGTAAACGATGATGGAATATAAAAATAACACAATACCAAACATTTATATTTTTAATTCATTGTAATTTATTTTTTAAAATTATATATATCGCTAATTATAATAATTTTACTAAAAAACAATATCAATCCCTTAACGCAATAGAGTGTACAATATTTTTTGTTATCTCATCTTTATCTAACACAAACAAACTGGATGGTTTGACCAATCGAGAGCATGCCACGTATAATTGTCCGTGTGAAAAACATGGTGTGCTCAAATCTAAGCCACAAACAGACATTGTTTGGCCTTGAGACTTATTGATAGTCAACGCAAATGCCAATCTTATTGGAAATTGAAGACGTTTAAAAAATAAGGGTTGATGGTAGAAGGGTGAAAATTTAGGGTTGTATGTATTTTTTAATACCACATCATAAAAAAATAAAAATAAAAAATTTTGTCCAAAAAATAAAAAAAAAATTTGGGGTGGACCATCCTTATCACTTAGTGGTATAAAAAATAGATAACAACCTATTCTCAGACCTACTGAATATACATATAAAATTTCATTAAGTTCGGTCAAGCCGTTTCGGAGGAGTATGGTAACTAAAACTGTGACACGAGAATTTTATATATTAGAAGATATATACATATAAAAAACTTTTTTTGCTTGTTTCATATTTTTAATGTAATGTGAGTACAATGGGCGTACATAAAATTTGAAATGCGATTTTTTCGAAAATTAGCAGGATGCGACCACATGTTGATAAGGAAAATGTGTTCTAAATCATTACAGCTACCTCTCATTACGAAGTTCCTAATTATATTAGTTCTGTATATAATTATATCTGATAGATTGATCAATACCTATACTTAAAAACATAAATAGAAGTACACGTTGGGTTGGAAGCCCTGCCTTCTGTAGAACCTAAGTTTATAAAAGCGTGGGGGCGCGGGATTCTATGCTTTCGATTGATAGAGTGATACTTTCAATGCATCGAAGTAACACTATAAAGACCAAACTAATTTACCAAAACCTAAACCTTCTTCTGTTGGTGCTACTCTGGTACAGAGCATTGGCGTTTTCCTCCTATACTTATGTTTTGCGAATCTAGTGATCACAAGTATAGGGAGCTTAAGGTGGACTCCGAACCACCCCCAAGTACATGATATTTTAACTTTTCATTGATTTTAGAGAAATGTCCTCGGCTAATATACCTCGGTGGTTTGCTATTGCGTTCCGAGGAAGAAGCGATTTTTTAAAAGCGGGCTATACATTAACCGGGATTCAAACCCGCGTCCCTGGGTCGGTAGTCCTGCATGCAACTAACCGAACCGTAATCGCTCTCAAAACCTAACCTAACTTAATCTAAGATAAACCTAACCTTTCCCCTCCAACCCAACCTAACCTTAAAATAGGAAACTTATGCAAAATATCGAGATTTTTTTTCATCTAATATTCTTTATGTGACTTCCTCTCGTTATAAGTTATAAATTGCTGCCTTATACCTTCATCAAATGATCTAATGGCAATTCTGTTGGTACATGGTAAGGAATTTGTGGTGGGATAGTCTGAGCCAAAAGTTATGGAGCTGCGCTATTTTGACAAATAGAAATAATTACATAGTTTTGCTTCAAATAATTGCTCTAACGATACTAGTTTGATCAGAAAACATGTGAAAACAGTTTAGTTAATATTTATATAGGTTTTTAATTGATTATTAGTATTTTTAAAGGCAGTGATTAGCTTTTGAATGTCTAGTTCAAACTTAAGAACATGGAAAAATGACGAAAAAACGAAAATCTCAGTCAAGTTTACTTTTTTACAACAAAATAAAATAATATTACTATGTAAACACTAAAATATAAAGAATCTTTCTAGAATATAAATAAATTATACGCTTCTAGAGTAGTGAAAACGTGACAACTGCAATGGTCATTTTTGAGCTAAAGAGAAAACAATATGAGAAGGTGCATTCGAGTATAAACTTTGGAGATTTATTGTTCATTTGAACAACAATTGAACCAAGTCTGTGGTTCTTGAATATTATTAAATAAAACATAAATAATGTCTTAACGTAGTGCTCAGATTAGAAAACTTAATACAAAAATGAAATACGATAAATCAAGTTGGAATAGCATATCTTTATTAGAGTACAAGAGTTTATAATATCAAATACAAATCAGGATGGTAAGAGAAAGGAGATCTTAGTCAAACGTCAACCTGAAAAAGAAGGTTTTGTACATTAATTAAGGATATCAATGGATCATATAAAATCAAGACTGCACTTTCAATAATAATGCAAAATTGAAATTTTAAATAAAGAAATTAGTTGTTCTTAACTATAGAAATATGCATTATTGTTGAAAGGGTAGTAAGAATGATCAAAGAAATGTGATATCTCTGATAAAAATAAAAATTAAAATAAACGAAATATAGGTTTCTCAGAGAGATATGAATAATAAGCTTTTGTTTGTGAAAAAAGATGGTTGTTTTTGTAAGAAGCTGTTAAAAAAGAAGTTAAAAAGTTAATAAATATAGAATAAAAGTCTTGTGTTTTATTTGAAAAAGGAATAGTTAAGTGTAAGAAGTAAGGGAAGATAATAAATTACTAAATACGTTTGGAAAAGAGAAGATAGAAGAAAATTTAGAATATACCATAAAAATGGGGGTAAAATTTATCATAAATAATAAAAAGAAGAGGATGGATATAGAAGAGTAGATTTTCAGTAGTTCAAGAAAAATAATTAAACGTAGGAATGAGACAATTTAAGAAGATTAGCAATACTTAATGTGATGTGGAAGATTTAGTCAGTAGCAGTTCCTGTTGGAGGTATACCAGTAGATTGAGAGGCCAATTCAAGATTAACCGAAGAGACTTACCGGAGGTGCAGAAGGAAGTATAAAGTTACCTATTCAACAAGGACCGATAGAAGAGTTAGTAGGTTTGTGGTCCATCATCATCATAGAGTGCAGAGGTGGTCTGCAGATCCTGTTCAACTTCAGTCGTCGGTGTGTCTTGGAGGAAGAGTGAAAATTGCAAGACGTATATGTGCAGTGAAAGTGCAGTTAGATAAGAGGAAAAAGGAGTGGTTTTATCCATTAACATTCTAGGAAGTAAGAAACGTAAGTTGACTGGGTAGGATTTCTTTCTTTTAACATCCAAAACAAAATAGTAGTAAATAAAGAGGTTAAATAAATAATTGATTTGTTATGCTTATTTGATTTTATATGCATCAAGTTGGGAACTGTCATGTATGACAGTACTGATATAAATGTCAATGGTTATCTATAACCTTACTTTATTTAATAACATTCAATAACCACAATAAGTAAAATTTAGATCATATAATAAAAGAACCTATGGTTATATGATTGAATGAATAGTCTCATATTAAGAACATTAAATAAATTCAGTTGTGCGACCATGAGATATCATAAAGTAATTTCTTTCAAAACAAAGAACAAATAAGAATTTTTATATAGAGAAATATTTTATAAATAAACCTCACTATACAACGTTACCTTAAGTTGATACCAGTATTTCGTTTGATGTTCTGATGAAAACAAATTAATGCAGTCAATGACTTTGACTCAAGTTTTGAGGTTAGCTTTACAAATATTACAGATGTATGTATATAATACGATGGATAAAACACTATTTATTCAGACTCACTTAAAACGTAGCAGTAAAAAATTTCCGAATCATGTATATTTTTATTTAACACAACTGATATTGTTTTCGAGATGTAAATTACGAGCGACCAGTGGTGCTGTATGTAGCTATATAAAGCATTTAAGTTTCCCGCTCGTTTGCCTTAATGCGACGTTGTTACTTTGCGAGCTATATCAAGGGTTTAATTGACAAATTCTTTGTATTAATTCTTTTTTGGCAAAACTACTTTTCTAACAAACATGAAACTTTAACGGCACAATCTCGCAACGTTTTTATGTTGAAATATTTTATTGCGAAATTTTTTTCATCTTTTATAGAGTTACTATAATAAATGTCTCAACAAATTGCATAAGAACGCGTGTTATTTTTTAATTCAATTTTTGCATAAACAAACTTCCTAAACATTAAACATTTTTTGGGAAAAAAATTTGGTGCATTAAAATCTATCAACTGCGCTATTTTTACATTTTCATATTTTTTTCTAGAGCCACAACTTCCTCGCTATAACATCTCAGATATTTACGTTACATAAATCAAAGTAATGAGATAATAACAATATTATAAATATCGTAACACACCATGCAGAAACTTGAAAATTAATTGACAGAAAGTGTGTGCAGGGTTATACATAACCGGGTTTTCACTCGTTATTGCGGAAATATCGTAGAAAATTATGAACACGGAAAAACGAAAATAACCTTTCCCATAAATCACCGCTTGCAATTTTCTTTTAATTAATGGAATGTCCTGCACAATATAAAGTTTAATCTACTCCACACCGAAAATCCTTCATATTTAAATAGTAAGTACCATTTAAAATTTTCACAATAGCAGGAAATAAGCAGTTGCGTTTTTATTTCGTTTTTCGCGCAGATATATTGCCGATTTGTTCGTTTTAATCCGAGAAAGATAAATGTGGAAATTATCACTAACAAAAGGAAAAATATTTCGTTATGAATTTAATACAAAAACAAACAAAATATTACCATCCATGTGAACACAAAATGCTTCGTATTCAAGCACAACCGGTAATTTTTCATTTCGGTCTATTTATGTATTCAACGCGAAAAACAAATTGACTTCATCTAAAAATTCATTGCTTGCTAATTACTGTGGCTGTTATTAATAGATTGTTGTGTAGTAAAATGCTTCATTAGAAGAAACCTGATCGGTTTGAGTATTTTAATAAAATTGCTTGTAATGATCAAAGACGAGAATTAAAAGCTGATAAAGAAATGAATGTAAAATAATTCAATGTGTGTCCAAAGCAGCGATTTATTTATAAATGGAATAAACACATCTAAATAATAATATAAATGTGAAATTTTATACACCCCTAAATTCGTAAATAAAGTGACAAATATCAAGAAATGATACATTAGATAATCGTTCAAACAATTTTATATGTTCATGTTCATTTAATTTATAAAGAAACCTGATGACTTATCAGATGCTCCACTGGAGCACATTTTTGTTTTGAATTTCTCATTATCAGCTAAAGTATATAATAAAATTAAGACAGTGGCGTGAAGCTTCCGAGGATTCTTCCAAAATATGGTAGCTATGAGCTTTCCAGCTGACTGTTGCACTTTAAACTTCTTTGGCGGTGGTGTACCTTTTTTATGCCACTGCATTGAATCTTGTTTGTATTCAGGTTCATAGTGGTGAACCCACGTTTCATCTTCTGTAACAATCCGACTTAATACTGGTCTTCACTGCAGAGTTTCAAAAATGTCCGTGAACTTGCCATTCGTTCGTGTTTTTGAGGTGGCGTTAGCATTCTCGGGACCCATCATGCACAGACCTTTGTCATACCGAGATGAGCGTGCAGAACTTGAAACTAAAAATGGTTGTATCTGATACTCCAACGGGCATCTTCCAATATTAAATTGTCAACTGTTTTCACAAGTTCTGGCGTGGTCATCTCGATGGGACGTCCAGGTCGCGGATCGTCTTCCAGTGATTCTCTGCCTTGTTTAAGCAGGTTATGCCACTTATATATCATGGTTTTTCCAGGACAAGAATCCTGGTAAGCCGCTGACATCTCTTCTGTAATGGTTTGCACTGGTTTTCCTTGAATTGCCAAGAACTATATAACGGCACGATGTTCAACTTTAGTCATATTGAAAATCTCTTCACGTTCTGACTTGTATTTAAATGACAATAACTCAAATACCACTAATTCATTAATAATCCAGGTGTAACACGCTAAGTCAAAAAGGCAGCTCCATTTATTACCGATGCACAACTTTCCACCATAAAAACAAGAACGAAAATGTTCAATGTATAAATGTGCAATTTATTAAAAAATCCAAGCTTCCAGCTAAAATTCTAGTGTAGTTGGAATGAAAACCATTTATGCATCTGAACTGCTACAGTAAATGAAGAAAGTACCCGCAAATATTAGAAAGGCCAGTAGAGAGGATGCAGATATTTTTTGTAAATAATGTGTAAATACCAAGGTTTTTTTAACAAAATAAATGTAAATATTTTTTCTCAATAACTTGATTACTTTTTTTACTTCGAGAAACTTCTCCTCGTTACAGCGAATGATTAGAATAGAGATAGGATGTTCGTATCGGTCTTAAAATTTTTCAGTTTTTTTTAATCGAATGGGCATCCGGAAAAACCGAAATTTCAGCATAACCCAAATAAGAAACACCCTAGTACACAGAAATAGTATTTGTTGTAAAAAAAATTAACAAATGTAATAAGATTCCGCTCTATATTCATATTATCGAAGTTCCAAAGTAATATTTAATTTAATGTTCTTGTTTTTGTTAGAACTAACTTCCATTACTGCAAAGAGTATGTATGATAAAGTTATTTAAACTTGTTGCTTTTCAGATTTTTAAGTCTTTTGTAAAGCTTTCTTCTAGACATACCAATTACATAGTAAACTAAAAATAGAAAATCTTCAGGCGGAAGCTGCTTTTATAAGCTGTAGACCCTTTCTAAAGAAAATTCTAATTAAAAGGAAATGGTCTTTGCGGAGAAGTCATTTAACATATTAAAAGCTTCTCTTTAGTCTTTCAGATTCATTCACCCTGGGAAAGTTTAAAATAAATAAAATATACTAAAATCGAGAGTGAGAAAATATTTTCAGAGCAAAAATACATAGCTACTATAGCCTTTACTAACATAATATAATTTTGTATTAGAATATTCAAGCCCCATAGTTGCAATTAGTCTTCAATTAAATTAATTGGTACCAATTTTCGGTAATGACGGAAAAACCATTTGAATTTGAGGTGCCGCCGATCTTGACCGGATGGAAAGTGTCGGATGCATATCAAATAATATATCAGCATTGAAATTCGTATAATTTATTTATTTGGAAATTTATAACACTAGGAAAACGACTACAAAGGGGCGGTTAAAAACGAAACGCACAAGCGAGTAACATACGGGAAGACATTCGAAAAGAGTAAAATATCTTCGCTAAAAGTTCTTCTAACAACGCAGTACCCAAAGATTACCAACAAATAAAGTAGAAGTTGTGGATATAGTGAAAATGCTAGAAAGAAATAAATTAGTAGGACACAATGAAATAATGTCAAAAGTGACGAAAAATCTGAGATTTAAAGCTTTGAAAACTTGAACAATAGCGCCTGGGAAGTAAAATAGTTATCTACCTCACTTCACAAACAAACTCATTAAGTAACTTGATAATATTCTAATTTCACGTTTTCACTAATAGAATTTAATTAGCTATTTAGTAATGTTACATTAAACTGGAAATTAGTAGTATGTTTGTTTAAACAATATCCCAAAGGATTTGTTAATAATATTTATGAATAAAATTTTATAAATATATATTTTGGCAATAAATTAAATTATGGTTATTGTTAATAGAAAACTAACTGACCGGTTTAAAAATAAAATTGTGAACCGCTGACCACTGGGCCACCTGATTTACCTGCTTGAAAATCGTCCATTGTAACGCTTACCGCGTATTAAAAATAACGGCTAAAATCGCATTTAATGTTGGTAATCGTTAATTTGCTTCTTTAGTTTTAAAGGTTGGACTTAGGCTGCATTTAAAGCTATGTAATAGACAATGATGCAATGACTTACCGTCTTTGTTACACGATGTTGAGATGGAAATACACTCAGGGGTCATTTTCAAGATGGATTCTACTTGGCCAATCTAATAGAGAGTGATTCATCACAGAATCTAGAGCGTTGCAGATTTAACGAAAACCCCCAGTCGGGGTTAACGTACATGCGGTTGACGTCAACCACAGCAGTAAGTAGCAGCGCAGACTTGGAAAAGAATCAGATATCTTCGCTAAAAGCGGGAAGGAGGCCGAAATTGTAACAATAAGATGAGAACAAAACTCACAAAATAGATAAAATACAAAGTTAACACACAAAACTAACAATGGTAGTGATATATGGACATAACCAGGACGAGGCTGTAAAAAGGAAACAATGTGTAACAAGAACCGGATTCTGTGATTCAGGTAGTTTGTCCCTGGACACGAATCTGTAATATAAACTGCTCCATCACGCAGCTTTTTTGTAATTTACTTGGAATACCTGAAAAAAGTAGGCTTCTGACCCCTCAGATTTTTAAAGTGAATTTCAAAAAGTTTTGAGTGGTGGAGCAATTTGCATTACTGATTCACGACCAGATGAAGCATCATACGATCCACGGTCTAGCTTTTGTGACAAAGATGTTGTAAATAGATTAGTCTAATAGGAGACTTAAAGGGCATGTAGCTAAAAAGAACGACGAAATATGAGACACAATAGGAGTTAATGAAGAAAACTTCAGAGATAAAATTAGAAGAAGACTGATTGGCAGCTGGGTGCGAAAAGAAATATAAATATGTCGAAAACACAGTTATTTATTTAACTAGTGCAAAAAATGCGTTTTTGGAATGAGTAAGAAAGTTGCCAGTCGACGTATTAGCGGAGTCTGACAATCTTATGAGTGTCAAAAACGCATCTTTTGTATGAATTAAACATAACTACTTTTTTCCAACCGTTTTTCAACCGTTCCAACCGTTAAGAGCAAACAACATGACGTTAAACTACTTTTTATATATTGAAATTTTAATACGGGTCAAAAGGACCTATTTTAATATTAATATCATTAAGAAATACTAACAAATGTGTAATATTTACTCCCATTTCATTGAAAATCCATAGAACTTCTGATAATCGTCGGACGAAGGTATGTGTTGACGCGTTAAATAATATGAGTTTATAGGATTAATTTTTGCTATTGCGTCGTCGTTGCGAGCAGCAACTAATTTGATATTTTAATATTGTCGCAGAAAAGATAAATGATAATTATTTAATTGAAGATTTCTACTTATTTCGCATTAGTGGTATGGTATAAAAGAAAAAGTTTTAGTACACCGCGGAAAATATGTCACACGTAACCTCAGATTTTTTTTGTACTAGTACAAAAAACGGTTACTTGTTTTACAGTTGCTACGATAACCAGTAACAGTTCCAAAATTTTAAGTCTTGATTTTTATACAAAGTAATTTGATATTGTAGTGTTATATTATGCAGTTAGAGAGAAAGATATTGTTACCCACAAAATAGGGACTACTTATTGGGAAACGATAACAACCTTTAACCGTAGTTAAATATGTCGGCCTCCAGCTAACTAGTGGGAGGTCGTGGGTCTCACTAAAGGTCTTCTGTAATGGGCGCCAAGAATCGTCTGAAATAGCTACAGTATTGACCGACAAAATCTGAAAAGAACAACACATTTGCGACTACTACCAGTGTGGTCGACTTTTCCCAATAATGGCTTCTCGATGGCTGAAAATATAAACTCCAAATACCACACATATAAATAATAAATCGTCAAGTAAGAGATATACAGTGCTTTATTATTAATTAAACAAATTATCAATTAAAACAAATTAATCAATGTGAAATACCCTTGGCAAAAATTGAATATAAGTTATTGTTTTCTATACACAAATTGAAAGGGAAAATGATTAATGCGAGTAATTTATTTACTCTAAATCTGGCTTGCCTTAAAGTCTCAAGAATGTAACAAACACGGTAAATTTAACGCGAATACCTGTGATATAGATTGCGCAATCGTAACCTCAGAATTTAATTCTTTAACCAATTCATTACGGAGCAAAGTCATACGTACTCACTCGCAAATACTCCTAACAATATAATATAGTAAATAATACGTGATAAAATTATATATATATGAAACAGATACCTAGATATTAGTGCTACACGCACACTAGTGAAAAACCATTTAATACATAAATTTATAATATACTAATGTACAGAAATGTTTTATATACAAAAAGGATTGTCGAACGTTATCGATGTTGTAAATAGTTGCTACAATATAACCAACTCACGGTGGTGGAATACGGTGTCTTCGAACTGACGAGGAATGTCACCAACCAGCTCGAACGAGACAACACCAACCAAATCTGTGTAATGGTCTTGTAACAACCCAAATACACAACGTATACTTGTTATACAGCAAGTTATAAAATGAGTAAAGGATAAACCCAAGATAAAAAAGGTCTGTAACAAATAGAATCAAAATTACCAGAACGCACATCACAAACACTTTATAAATACCTTCGATGGAATGTGATCTTAAGAGAGAATTATATCGCCACCAAAAGCTGCTAACGACGATTATACATCAAGAACTATTAAAAGAATTAAGTATCAAAGGCTGAATGATAGAAAAGTTAACCTATAAGCTTACGGGCATGTGTGCTTCTATAACCTCAAAAGAACAGTGGAAAAATATCCCATAAAGGTTCTAAACAAAATCGGAAAAACTAACGCCACAAATTAATCATCAAATCTGCACTATGGCAATTCCCGATGCACAACACAAGGAAATAGATTAATTCAACGGCGATGTCCAACAAATTCTTTAAAAGGACTAGCTTGTCAAGCGGATCGAACTAAAGTGACAATCTCTTATCAACACAGGAAATTAGTTCCACAACAAAATGGCAAAAAGGAGGAGGAGAGAAAATGCGAAAATCCCTAAACGCTATACAACGTAACACAAAGCATAGCTATACAGGATGCTACGAAATTAGTACGTAACAATATGTATATTAACTTGTCGCAATATTAGTGCTTGAGATACGCCCAATCAGTGCGCATTTGCATGGAAAATGCTTCCAGTAACGCACTGGTGGGAGCGAGGTTACCTATCCATCTGCTAGCTCTCCAACTTAGTGCCGGTGGGATTACAGGCGATGTACGTGCTCACCCGCCGGAACCCTCCCGTCTTTTTCCATACGGGGGTAAGTCCTCGTCCAGCATTAGGACTATTCCCTAACCTAGGTTAGGTACATCAGAACCCTCCAGCCCCTTTTTATGCCTTCATAAGTTCTTTCACCCATCATTCTTTAATTGTGTGCCTGGTGTGCCCCTGGCAGAGCTTCGTTTCGAGGCTACTTTATAGGGTCATCGAAGTACCTATTAGGGTGAAGTTGTCTTGAATGTGAGAGGCTGTATATCTCCGTGTCAACGTTCCTTAAGCGTAGGTCTCTAGACGACGTCTAGGACTCCGACGACTGGAACTGCACAGCCAAGCCGAACCCCCATACTGTCCCATAGTCCGAAACGCTACCTGATGGCGTGCACTTTTCCATAGGTCAGCAAGCGAACTTCCTTTCACTTGATTCTCCCCCATTCGTCTAGGTCAGACAGCATGAGACTAGCTACATATCAGACCTTGACGTCAGATAAGAATCAAACCATCTTTAACGGACCCTCTTGTCAGCAGAGCTTCCTCCGCAACGTTTTAGAGTCATCGTCTAGAAACACTTGCGTGTAACTCTACCAGTGGGGTGCGGTGAGAATTTAGGCTAGGGAAGCAACCACGATTTTAATTATAATACACCTAGGTACAGGCGCGGATTAACGGGGAGGGAATAATCTCCCCCCCCCCCAATTTAGAAATAAGTTTACATAGAATAGAAACAAATAATGTTTGTTTAATTATTATTTATTAAAACAATTATTTTTCCAAAGATTTCCCCCTCTGTATCCGCCCCTGCTAGGTACAATAAAAAACAGTGTTATAATTATTAAGCTTAAAAGTTTTTCAAAGAAGCACTTTTACACTTTATACTTATGGAATTTGTTGACTATGATTCTTTATTTAAAAAAAAACTACTACTACGTATCAATTTTCCGGTCTTTCTTAGCAAAATACCGGTACAGGTTTTAATCTTTGTTGTTAAATTTGAAAGATCTGGTTTTGATCTACCTTTCTTAATAATTTGTAATTTCTCTCCAAAACTGTATGCGAAACATTTCTTATTAATAATTTACAAACTGAACAAAAAATCGTCCCGATTCGGCTATATCGAAGGTACTCGAACCTTTCACCGAAGTAGTTGAATTTGCAGTCGTGACGATAATGCAATTTTTAAATTTGCATTCAGGCAAACTAAATAGAACTATTTGTCTTTAAAAAAAATACAACTTATAAATTAAAATAATAAAATGCGACAAAATACAGTCTCATTCGCAGATTTACATTACTTAAGTAACACTAAATCGAACAAATAACCAAATTATAATAAATAAACATTTGGGAACGAAGCACAATAAATAACGACCAAACAATGTTAACAGCATCCGTCTACTATAACACCCCACGCTCGCTGATTCACGCCAAGGTTAAGAGAAGAGCATTTGTAAGCAGTGCTTATATGAAGTGTATGTATTACATTTGAATCGGTATTACCTTTCCGTGCAAGTTTAATGAGCCTAATTTAAAATAGTACTCTAAATAATTATACTTTTTGCTGTACAGAGTTGATATTGAGCTTTAATTTGATAAATATTTTAATTTAAATAAACGATAACCATAATTTTACAAAAGTATTTTTGTTAGCATTGTTTTTATTTTTAATAAATTCTCAAGGCAAGCATTGCTTCCATGGACCGCACGCCACTAAACTCTACCACACATTACATTCTGATTGCGTCATCCGTTACCCAAGCAGACCTGGGATTGGGTAGACAGCAAACAATTCTAAGGGTGAACGCCGTGTGGTCTGCTCACAAGCTAGTCTCGGATACTAGAGCTCCCCGATACCTCTAACGACTGCTAGTAGAGTGCCCTCTCGCCGATAAGTCGCTGATGTTTGTGGAGGTTTTGAGAGTAAAAGCTGGGACTAGTTGTATTCGATGGCTTATAATTAATTGTTATACCAAAAAAAGTTGGCCGAAAATTGGCCTGTGCAAAAGGGCACAATTCATAATTTTGGAGTTATCTGTCGTACGTTATGCACCGTTATTAAATCAGTTTTTTCATGCAGGTTTCGATGTAAAGTTTGTAACGTTTTTCTAAAAAAAATAAACAAATCTTTGCAAAGCATTGAATCTTACGGGAATTATAAACTTTAAATGCTTGTAACTTCGTTTGCGAAGCTTCAGAAATTAATTAATTTTAGGGTATTTTCGCGTTTATCAACTCATACTTCAGAAACGAAGCCTTTAATCCAAAAAAGTCGTTCTTATAAAATGGTAGACCGCGATCTTTCGCTTCTAACGGTGTCACTTTTATATTTTTAGAGATTACAATAATTCCGTAAAAGAATAAAATTTAACACCAAACACAATTTAAATTGTATCGACGCGTGTACTCCTCGATACCCCCTTACGTTTCCGGCCCCGCGCGCAGCAGTTGTCTATATTCTTGGGCTAATAATTACACCTAAAAATGTATTTCGTTTCTCTTAAATTAATTAATAGATGCCTAATATAAGTTCAATAAGTTCAAGCATTAAACATTTTTTTAGAATAAATAATTTAAATAGAATAATATTTTTATATCTTCGTTATTTACTCATTACCTAATAATAATAATAATAATAAAACAGTATTCCAGAATAGTTAAAATTATAACATAGACATTTATTTTTTTCCAAAACACTTGATAACAAAGAATCTTGTAAGTAACTTTTTATTTTTTATCATCTCCTGTAAAGAGATAGTAAATTAACCAAGAACGAAAAAATGTAAAGACTTGGGTGTGCCTGTGTATTTTATCAACATTATTCACTGTCGACCTCGCTTTCCTCATCTTCTTCATTAGATTTTGGATTTGAAGAGCTTATTGTACACATTATTTTATTAACATTGTGGCACGATGCTTGGCCCATGCACCTACACGAACCTACACATGCAATATTACTTTTATAATTGCTTTAAACTATTTCTTAAATGTTGCAGTTTTGGAAATAAGAAAATAGTTTTTCGGAACTATTCTCCGAGTAATATGATTCTCCTTGTGTATAATTTAAACTGATTTCCAATTTATTATTTTTAGCCCATATTTTCAAAAATGACATAAATGTTAAGTAATTTAAATGAAAAGTTTTCTAAGAAAAATGGAGACTAATGAATGAAAGTCAGTTAAATGGTGAAACAAAAATCATGAGAAGAATTTGATAAAAACATAAAGCAAAATAATTTTCCAAAGATTATTTTATAAAGTTTTTAAAAACCTTTGCAAAAGTAACAATTACAAGGTCAGTCACATAAAAACAAAATACGGAAGAGTAGCAGGAGATGAGGAAGACATAATGCAGCGATGGAAAAAATATTTTCAGGGAATATTAAACATAAATAGACAGAACATTAAACATAAAGAAGAAAGTGTCAAGAACAATGAAGAACCCAAAGATTACCAAGATATAAAGTAGAAATGGTGGAGATGCATATAGATCAGCTGGACACCAAGGAATAATGCCAGATATGACAAAGAATCTGAGATTTAAAGAAACTCATTAAGTTAGTCGATAATATTCTAATGTCCACGTTTTCACTGATAGAATTTCAATAGCTATTTAGTGATGTTAGCTTAAACTGTAAATTAGCAGTAAGTATGCTTTTTTGAACAATAGCTCAAAGGATTTTTTAATAATATTTATGAATAAAATCTTATAAATATAGATTTTGAATATAAAATTAAAATCTAAAGTGGTTATGTTTAATAAAAAAATAAAAACGACCGGTTTAAAAGTAAATTTGTGAACCGCTGACCACTGGACCAGCTGATTTACCCTTCTTGGATGTGTTGTCGTTCATTGTAGACCGCACGACGTATTACATATAAAGGCTAAAATCGTTTTCAATGTTGGTAATTGTTTATTTGTTTTTTTAGTTTTCAAGGTTGCATTTAAAGCTATATAATAGACATTGATGCAATGACATTCGGTTTTTGTCACACAGTCTGGAGCGTTGCGGACTTAAACGAAAGCAGAGAATGGGAGTGAACGCACATGCGGTTTACGTCAACGATAGCGGTTGTAGCAGGAGTAGCAGCGCAGGCTCCGTCTTCGTTATTTTTTTTTATTTCACGCCTACACTACGGGAAAACCAACATCTGAGGTCATCTGTCCCTCATCTAACATGCAACACGAATACACACATCCATAGTTGAGGTGGCGGAATTTTTCAATTAGAAAAATCCCGCCACCCATGGGATTCGAACCCACGACCCTTGGAACACGAGTGATGCACTGACACCACTCGTCCACTGCCGGCCCAATCTTCGCTATTGTATGGCTTGTTCGGAGGCGTTAGTACACGTATACTCCGATAGAGAGCGGCATACGAATCCTTTACATAAAATGTCTTTTACCTTCGTGGAATAATAGTACGGGATTATGTGTGAATCACTCTTTGTTATTTCGGCTAACTAGTATAATGTATTTTGTCAAGGGTTGTCAATTTCTATGGACCCCTTAAAACCACCCCGTAACTACTCCTATATCATCTATTTTGCAACGTTATTGCTAATAAAACAGGATGCATATATTATGTATACTGCGGTGATCTATTTGAAAAATAACATAAAATACATTATCCACCGTTCCATATATAAACATAAATTATATACGGTGGATTAAATTAAGAAAACACCACAGATATTTATTCCTCTCAGCTAGCTCAGGTTTGCTCAGTAAAGCATAAATTATTTGAATTACGAGACTCTTATTAACTTTTATGCCTGTAAAGAAGGAAAAACTTAGATCGTGAGCACTAAAGCTCCTGCAAGCTGGACAACTGCTGCTGAACTCTGAATTTAAAGGAAAAGAACGCTGGATGCTCGTATTAACATCAATTAAACACATATGTAAAATTGAAAACAAAAACTTTATTTAACAAACAAAAATAAAAATCAAATAGAACGTCAAAATAAAAATAAAAATGTTTTTCAAAATAATACAAACGTTAAATTGAGAAGTGACTTCTCAGGTTTGCTCAAACGTTATAAATAATTGTAGAGATCTGACATAGGATAACTACGGTCATTCGTTTGAACAAACCAACACAAATGAAACTTGTTTATAAATAAAAAACTATCAAAATAAAATAAATTTTTATTAAAAGAAATTTAATTGTTTTATTTATTTGAGATTGAATAAATTCACAAAAGAATCTAATAAACTAAACCAAATAGATTTTTATTATTGAGGATGAACTTTATAAATTAATTATTATTTATAAACTCAACAAAAATCATTTATTTTAACCAATCTGGTATATTACGATATATTTTCCCTTTTAAAAATAATCCTTTTATTGGTAACACTGCGACGAAACCAAACAGCTGACTTATTGTTTATAACAATTATCGATACAAAAATCGATGTCAAAAAATAAATTCACTTGAATTTATTTGAACAATCACGTTCACTTTATTTATTGTTGCACAATAACTAAATCTTCCTTTAATCCTTATAAAAATGTTCAGGTAACACTTTAGTTTATTTTAAACTTTGTTTATACAATGACATATGCGTCAAAACCATATGGTTAAAAAATCTAACCTCAAATTACAGATATATTTTATCCGGAGCCGGGCATAGCTTCTGCCTTCAATGTTTTATCGACTAATTTTGTTCCAAATTGCCCCAGCTTATATAGTTTCTGCCAGAACAAATGAAAACTATGACACTTTTTCCAAAACAGCGGAACATCGAGTAAGTTTGTGACGTCATTAATTCGGCACAGCTGATTTTAATTGTCACTAATCCTAATTATATTAATATAGAATTGTAGGCCTTAATACAAAGATTAAAAAAGTATTGTACATCTATGGTTCTAAAATGTATCGTAACGATGATATTCGAGGAAAACGTTTGACAATGTACGAAACTCGACGATCTAATAACATATACAATTTAACAAATCAAGGTTCATCCTTTACAAAATAACTATAGGAATACATGATATAGGTAATACAATTTGTTTATCCATAGAAATATCTTTACAATTTACTATAAACATGATTTTTGCAGTACACAATGCACTGAATAAGCCAATTGATGCATATACAAGTGCCAGCTTAAATATAAAGTTAACATTAATCAAATTATGCAGAAAATGTCCAGCATACACTACTCTAAGCACTTACATAAAAACAATGGTGAGGAAAAACAGGATAAAAGTCTATAAGAGTCAGTTAACACGAAACGAGAGGATTTTATGCCTTCATTAATTGTAGTGATCATAAATCTTGTAAATAAATTCAAAGATTAATTGTATTGTATCAGTCATAATAAGATTGACCTAATTAATCTATTTTCAGCAAATTAGCAACATAAACTTGAGCTGGCCTTCTGGAAATTAGAAAAATCTATTTGACGATAAACATCGTAAAGTGTAAATTTCAATATGAAAAATACTTCTTCCTAACAAGCGGGAAACCCACCTAAAATGTAGCTTGGGTTGCATAAACATGATTATAATCAAGCAATCTAACTAATTTTATATCCTTTTTCTAAAAATGAAACCTATTATTATTATGCATGAAAAAGCTAGGTTATGTTTGCATGAAGTCTTTGTTCTTAAGTTTTAATTTAAGCATTAATGAACCTAACTGTGGTCCTATCTATACCCTTTATTTTAATTATGCCCATTACATAACATGTCCCTCTTTTAATTTTAATCCGATATAAAAATATTTGTATTAACGTTTCTGTTCGATCGTTACTAAAATTTTCAATTCGGTGAAATGATTACACCGCAATACATATGCGTATTATGCATCATATACTACCACATCATATTTCCGAATCCATTAATTTTTTTATCACGTAATGCTATATAGCTAGCGACAGGTTTTTGTTCAGTATGCAGAATAGCATTTTTGATTTAAGGAGATGGCAGTAAATGTTCAGGTCGAACAACCAGCAGCTATAGCAGCGGCGTCAAACTTTATGTGAAAGTAAATCAAGGGCGGATTTAGCTAACGGTGACAGCCTATGTTGATGCAGGCGTTGCTGGCGTAAATAATTTACAATTTACTGAATTATTCAAACTTGGATCGTGGAAAACACACAGAAGTCGAAAACTTAAGTTATTAAATTTGCTGTAAACTGCTGTATTTTATTTCAATTAAAGGGAACCTATCTTGCAAAGAAAAGCGATTATGGACATAATTAGAATCGATAATTCTTCGAGAACGAAAAATGGAAATTAAACCAGAGATACGTATTGTTCGAATTAATTGTAAAATTAAATAAGAAGCACGGGGAGACGAAACAAGATTTTTCTTTATTTAAATATTTTATACGTAGATTTTTTCGCTGTTGCAGGTTAAAAGGTGTTAATAAATCCGATGTTCAGGAAGGGATGGATTATAATCGATCAGGTTTAATTTATAGTTAAAAGGTGGGTAAATAGGGCGGAAATTCATTATCCAATTAATTAATCTACAGTGTCGATATGCTATATCGGCGACTAAAGGGGGATTTCATATTACCTTATAAACCCAAGCTCTAATTATTCCAATACGAATTCTATTAACATGGGAACCACTTCAGCAGTTCTCGTTCTTAATCTATAATTACAATTGATGCTTGAGACTGAACTGTTATTATCCTGTATTGTTTTGGATGTTTAATTGTGTGATTTCTCTTTATGAATTCGGCATTTCGTTTTCGATTAAACTTCAGGGGTATAATAATTCCACTAACGTAAGTTTCTTTTTTCTGTATACACTTTTCATCAGTCTTGGCTAACGTCTAATAAACATTGTCAAAAAACAAAGTAGCTTACACTCATAATACAAAAAATATTTTGTCGCAATCAGTCGCATTAAAAGTTATAATGAGTATCTATTTAATAGAAGAAAACTTTTAGACATATAGTTCGGTTCTTATAAGAAAAAAGTTACATTGTGTATTCGTGTGTTCACGGCGACCCGCGAGGCGTTTGAAGCTCCAAGTACAGACCACGCTGAAAATATCCGGGCGAAGTACGCATTATATTTTATAAGTAATTATATCTTGTAATTATAGTTTAAGATACATCAAACGCATTAATAATTTCGATTAGTTATATATAAAATCTAACTGAACAATGCATCCGGTGTAGCTCTAGAACCGTTTACGTAGCTAAGAGCTGTAAGCAAATGAAAATATAAAAATTAATACGGTTTGTAAATAATTTGAATATCGATGTATTGTTTATTAGAATCATTACAAATTACAAAAACATACAAATTTTTAAGATTAAATAACAATGAATAATTAATGTACTCATGACATGACATTACTACCCACTTAATAGATTTATAAATTTTGGAAATGGGGCGGCGGTGGACGAGTGGTGTCAGTGCATCACTCGTGTTCCAAGGGTCGTGGGTTCGAGTCCCACTTGGGGCGACGGGATTTTTCTAATTGGAAAATCCCGCCACCTCAACTATGGGTGTGTGTATTCGTGTTGCATGTTATAGTCTCGCTAACAAATGAAGGATTTAAATGAACGCGTGCACATCAGCTGTGAGAACATTACGATAAGCTAAGAATGTAAGCAGGGTATTGTGTTACTAGAGACGTTTTAAAAAAGTCAGTAGCGTACGTTCGGATACTACTTTTTAACATTATGTAAATTTATCATCGTTGAAGTATCTATTCAACCTTAATAACGATTTATAATTAAAAATCTCATTACGTTTTAAATGGCAGTTGTAAAGGAATTACTTAAGTATTATAGTAGTTCTTAAGAATTTTTGTTTATAACAATATTTCTGCTTTCATATGTTTAATTTAATTTATATTTTTTGCCGTTTACTTGCATACATGTTACATGGAAAACAAAAATATGCCTAACTGTGAGTCAAATAGTATTTTATAGGTGGAATGAAATAATTCAACTTGGACGTTAATAATAATTGTTCTTATAGTATAAATTAATTTCATTTTCCCTATTTTGTACGTGTATTCGATTATAATCGAATACAACATTAAGCATCCATGTTAGCCTTCGTAAAGGACATTTTGTGACGCTACTGAATCATTCCAGTTTATCAGTTGTTTCTGTTATCAGATACATTTCCCGAGTCGACCACGTGATCATGACGTGAACACTGCGTGATTTGAGATGCTTTTTACAATTCTGCCCTCGTGATATCGGTAATGTTAAATCCTTCATTTGTTGGCGAGACTATAGATGGGGGACATATGACCATAGATGTTGGTTCCCCCGTAGTGTAGGCGTGAAATAAAAAAAATTTAAAAAACTTTGGAAATACTTTTAAACTCTTTAGCATGAGAAAGTCACCCAAAGGTCATTAAATCAAAATAAAAACAAATCACTCCGACATTTCTGAATCATTGTAGCATTATACTCATCATTCTCTAAATCATCGTTATCATTTAGATTTATAATTATCTGTTCGGTTAAATTGTCCATAAGCACGTCGTTTTCCCAGTATTCCTTTTCCACTCTTTTAAACTTTTTCACATACTTTTTCCATGTGTCACTTGCTATAGAAGCAAATCTTTCTTTTGCCAATTTTCGTGCGTCGTCTAATTTAAAAGTTACGTTGTTTGCGGCAACATAGTTTTTAACATTTGCCCATATATTTTCGATTGGGTTAAGATCCGGGTGGTAAGGCGGAAGTCTTAAAATGGTATGTCCATGTTGTGCAAATAAGTGGTCTACCGCGTATGTTATATGATGTCTTTTATGTTGTTTTATGATGTCGTACAGTTGCAATTTTAGCATAGTTTCACAAAAAGTGATATTTTTATTAGTTAACCATGTTATCATGTTCGCTTTTTTGCTGTTGCTTGTTGGGGCACCATTAATTTGCGTATTATGATAAGGTGCGTTATCAATAATAACAACGCTGTTCGGTGGCACATTTGGAATTAATTTCTTTCCAACCCATTTTTCAAAATTTTCCTTATTCGTATCCTGGTGATAGTCGCCTGATTTCGATCCCGATTTAAACATTAACAATGCATCATTAATAAAACCTCCTTCGAATCCTGCTTGGGTTATAATCAAACGGGTACCTTTGGATATTGGAGCCAACAATCCTTTGCTGTTTCCATTTGACCACATATTGGGGGCTGTATGACTGCTGTGAATGTACGTCTGATCGAGGTATACAATTGCCCTCTCGTCTCGACGACACATGCGCATTCTTTTAAAAATGTGTTTCTTAACAGTCTAATATCGTTTTTTCTATTAGCAGTTTTCTGTTATTTGCGCATTTTTTTCCAGCGAAAGTCAAGCTTTTTAATGATTCTTTGCAAAGAACTTCTACTGAACGAAACGTTTAAGGCTTGTCGTACAGTTGGTAATAAATTTTTTAAAGTTACGCGCTGTGTTTCCGGTGTGTTTTCCGGCTTTTCAGAAGCTGCTTTTAAGATTGTATTCACTGTATTCACAGCGATATCTCTGCTGCAGTTGCTAAAATTTCCCGAAGTTGCGGGTTTGTTGCGCTTCTTGGAATTTCTTCGGTACCATCACGAAAGTTTTTTTTGTAAAAACTCGAAAAATCTTGTAACTACTTCACAAGTTTGGCTCCGTAGGCCTCGACCGGTCCCTGTACTCATTTCTTAACACTGTATTTAACGCAAAATAATTATAACAGATAACAACTCGCACTTTCACAACACAAACCACGTTAGCGCGTCAAGTCGGTAACTAACGTTGACTGAATGGCTAGTAACACACTTAAGTATAGGACCTACCACGTGGGTTGTTATGGAAACTGACGATGCAGACTACTGCGCAACTTTTTTCTTATAAGAGCCTACCTATAGTACGTGAACGTTTCTGCTATTAACTAATACCCCATAAAGTAAAAATGTCAAAGTAATTATAAATAATTTATTATAAATGTGGAAATTTTCAATTTGATTGCGGCTTCCAGTTTTAAATTCAAAAATGGATAAATTCCTATAGGAAGTTAGAATATGTAGATACACAGTAAAAAATTTAGTGTAAAACTCGAACACCAGATAACTGTAAAAAGTGTATGTTAAGGTTCAATACATTTAGAGTAAACTATCTAATCTGTATCTTCGTATAGAGGTGTAGACCATAGAGTTAACTTCAGTACAGTATTAGTGTAAATTTATTATGCTTTAAAACAATTATATCTTTAATCAATTATGGTAACTTTTTTACACTAAAACAGTCAAATTTCGAATAGTTTCCGAGTAATATTTTACTCTTTACTTTTGAATCTTTTACCCTACATGGAAAAAATATTGCCTATTTAGAGTGGATTGTTATAAAACTTTTGTATAATTTGTTTTCTATTTAGATTAAAATTTAGAGTGAAAATAGTCTAGTTTTCCAAGATCAATAATAAAATAAGTTATTTAATTATGTGTCTTTGATTATACAATCAATGTGTACTTTTTAATAAGGTTAAATAATCCACGTTTTCTTATTTATTATCAAACAATTTACCCACCAGGTTCTTAAGAATACGTAACATACAGTTGTGCGGAAGTTATTGTTATTATGTAATTAATTTATGATTAATTTCAAATGAGTAATATCGACGGGCAATGAGATTCTCTAAAGGTTTTTGTTTATGTAAATAGACTTCATGCAATACGGCGTCAGAGTAAAGTCGTGAAAAATAATGTAGTACAAATGTAAACAGTCACTTCCTGATTTACAACGAACGAGAACGCATGTAAAGAAATCAGTCCAGTAAATAAAGCGACAGAGTAAAGTCGTGAAATATAATATAGTAAAAAAGTGTAAATAGTTTTAAATTACTAGCTAAAGCTATAGCCAGTGAGTAAATCTTCGTTAAAACCATAAATTGGTGTTTTATTTAACTAAACAGATAAAAACAAATACAACAAATATTCTACGAATAAAGGAAATTTACCCGCAATTAATTAAATAAAAGTGTATTATCAAGAGTGTTATTCCTTTGTGGAAAGTCTTGGATAGTGATATATGAAAAGTCCATGTTAAGGCCATTTAACTGAAATTGGAAACCAGCATTGGAACAGCATAAAGTGACATACTCTACCAATGGTTTGGAGAAGGATATGGTGAAGAAAGTAGTGATGAGTATACTAAAAGGAACGAACCAACTCTATAAAAATATAGGAAAGTTATTTCCTTTCTGTAACTGGTACCTGCTAAAGAAAAGACAATCTTTGTGAAGTGTATTGAAGTGAATTAAACAATTTAGTAATAATTAAACTTAATTAGAGATTTCAATTTAAAAGTCATTTCAATTTCAATTTGTACTTTATTTTAGTTATTTTAAGTTACTTAATTGGCGCCCAACTTATTTTACGTAATCTTGAGTTAGTTAAGAATTCACGTAATTTTTTTTTATAACTATTGCATTATTTAAATCTATTACAAAGTATTTTAAATCATATAATGATTTATAAAAGAGTGAAGTTGAAAATTATTTCCAAAGTTCACTGTCATTCTAAATCTCAAATTAATTATAAAATACATCTACTATCTATGAAATTGGATAAAAATTTTTTATTTTTAATTAGCCAATATCTCCGCATATATTTATTTTGCTAGCCAATGCGAGGAAAAAGTTCAAATTTTCCTTTTTATGCCAATTCATCGTAGTATATACAATTAAAACATGAGAACGTATTGAAGAAATATGTAGAGTCCAGTTGGGTAGAGTTCTATTTTGGTTAAAGGACATCCCGAAACTTTACTTCGAAATTGTTTCTTGTTCTTGGTCCATGGTATTAGGAGATTCCCTTGTAGTACTACGTGAACGCCGCCAAAGTTCAAAATTACTACAATTATGATACATATAATTACTCTTTTGTTCTGCAAATTAGATATAATTATAATTATTGCTTTTACTTACTTTATTTCTTAATATCTCTGTTTATTGTTTGGAAATAAAACAATGAATATGAATTATTGAAAAAGTACAACTCCGTGGGATATCAATATTAAATAGTTTACTGTTGAAGATGTCTTATAAGTTTCCAAGTGCTTCCATCTTACTCATCATAATTAACACAAATTACTAAAATTATAAAATAATCCATGTATTAATAAAATGTTTAAAATGTAAAATTGTTTTAAGTTACCTTATATTAATTATTAAAACAAACTGCGAAGTTTCACATTTACACGCAGTAAAAAGACGTGAACATAAATAGGGACATAGGTCTCTATTTATAACTGTTAAAACGTTGCAATTTGAAAAGTTACTAAAATTAGCGGGAATCTCAAAATTTTATAAAGCTTAACTTAATGTAGCTGCTATGATTTATGTACAGATACCTGTTTTTGTTCTAATCAAAGTAGTTTTGATCTCTAGATTTTGCTTAGTTGTTCATTACGTTTTAAATTGTACAGCTGCATTAAGTTATTCAAAGATTTGTAAAATTACAAAGTTTCATCAGTTATAACTAGTCAAAGTGAAATACAGCAGATAGCTGATTGTCGCCTTTTTTGTTAGTGTCGATGTTGTGCACACGATTGTCTAGTCAAAATCACTGTAAAGTGTATGTTGATTCGTTTTATTTACTCTAAACTAACATGAATACTAACAAACATCTTTTTACCAATTTAGAGCATTTTTAACGGCTTTTTTTCCTCTTAAAAAAATTAAAATTAGAGTGGCTTTTGTTACAGTACTTTTAAAGTAAAATACTATTAGATCGAATATTCAATCCATATAGAGTATAGAGTTAATTAATAATATAAAGAGAAAATAGACTTCAGTAGTAAAGAATTATTTTTGTTATAAGTTTTTCTATTCTAAATTTTAACTCTAAAATCTTTACCCAGTACTCTAAAACTTTTTACCGTGTACTTTTAAGACTTTTAATACGGTTAATTTTTCTAGATTAATATCAAAATACTTTAAATCAGTGGTCACCAACCTTTCGGACCGCACGTACCACTAAATTCATAATTTTAAATCCCGTGGACCACTAATATGAATTTTTTTTAATAATAAATACATTTGTAAAATAATGATCAGAGAACTTCCATTTTATTAATATGAAATGTGCCTATTTAATACCGGGTGCCCCTTTATATTTTGCCTCTTTTAAACTTATATAACTTTTGAACTAATTAAGATAATGAAATACGGGTTTTACCATTCTTCCTATTTATTAAAGTGTTTTCTGAGTACCCGTCTTTTCAGGCCTACTTCTGGTTTAACCATAAATGACAGTGTAGTTTCGGGTATAGGACAGCTTTGTGATTTCGAATGGAACATCCTGTATATTTTTTACCGTTGGAAAGTCCATTGTTTCTCCTTTTCAAAAGTGCCAGACTTGTCCTGATTATTATACAGGGTGGTGGTTTTATGAATACTGTATGTTATTGAAATGCTACGAAAAAAAGATCATGTTTCACAAAGTAAACTCTGGAAATCAAAGAAACATCATTGGTAAACGTCAAATTAGTTTATAGACAACTCTGGTACTTAAGTTTCTTTCACCCTGTATAATCACCCTGTATAATAACCATGACAAGTATAGCACTTTCAGAAAGGGGAAAGAATGGGCTTTCCAACTGTGAAAAAATATAAGGTTATTATAAATTAAATTTAATTTAATTATAAAATTAAAGTATACAAGTTCCATTTGAAACCACAAAGTATTCACTCATGAATTTCAAATATTCACTGTTCAGAAACAAACTTTTTGTTTAAATTTATTTGAGTATTTGTTACTATTATTAGTATCCATAATGTGAATGCCCGTAACAATGTGTCCAGGGATAATAAAAATTTCTTATAATATTATTTTTGTTTCATTATTAATAAAACATATAAAATGCAAATAATGCCCAGATTTTTCTGCGGACCACCAAAATTTTCGTTGGTTGGCGACCGCTGCTTTAAATAGTTTTGCATGAAACGGTAATGATAATTATTTTTTGACGGTATATTGGTAACTATGTTTAACTGTGTTACATAATAAGGTGTAAATAGTACAAAACAATAGAGAAAAAAAGTTTTTTATTTCATTAAATAACCAGTTCATAAAAATTAAATGCGTTTGATGTGTTTATTTGTAACGAGTTCATTATTGCGGTTATCTATTTCGCTTTGTTTTAATTTGAAAGGTTTTCCTTTTTGGATGCGACATGCAGCTGAACTACAAAAAGGTTTTATAATCGCAGATAATTCAACTTTATCTATGAATTTGTGATACCTATTTGAAACCAAGTTAATACTTTTGTAAACAAAATGTATTTTCCGCAGGTTCGCATCTTTAACATTAATGTAACAGAAATAAATAAGGCTTTATATTGAGGCTCGTTCCCTTGAACTTCGAAGCTTATAAATTAACGAATTGCTTTTGGAAGCATAATTCATGTTTTGCGAAACAATTTCGTAGTTTGTAATTGGGTTGATGTTTGATAAGTTTGTTCTGATTCTGAGTTTAATAGCTTTGTGCACTTTTTATACAATATTAGAGAATAATTTGCTCTAAATTGATTATTGGTAGTTATTGACGTTAAGAATCGTTGGTTGGAACGAAACCCCTCTTAAATTTTACTAGGATATGTACAGTTTTTTCTTTTCAGGGAAGTTCAGTACAAAACAGTACTAGAGCACGGTCAAGTAGCGTGATTTGACCCACCTGACAAGAGTTCAGAACGGTTTCATCCCGTTTATTTGTATTAGGCAAGAGTACGGTTAAGTGAAAAACTGTTATTAATTTATTGTTTTGTCGGGTTTATTGCTTTAACCCTATTTTATAAAAGTAAATGTTCCAATAATCAATAACAATGTTAGTTAAATTCAAGATGGGGAATAAATGTTCTATCTAAACATATTCGACAAATTGTCTTGATTGGGTTACACCTACCAAACCTAAAGTGTTTTTATTAGAAGTATTGTACTTAAACAAAGCGAGATTTTGTAAATTCTTCCATAATTTCCATAATAGGAGTCATTAACAACTGTGAAATTTGTTTTCGTATTAACACTGTAAAAAATGAGGTAAAATTACCTTGGGAAAGAGGTAACTTTTCGCTATTATTTGCGGTATTTTTACCCTAAAATTAATTTTACCTATACATTTAGTAGTTTTACTATTTGTGGTAAAATGCCCTGTAATTATGTAAAATTATACAAATATAAGTAATTCTACTACATTGAACTGGTTAAAATCACTATCCATAATATAAATTTACATAACTCAGACAATTTTTTCCTTACAAATGTATAATTGCTCAATAACTTAATTCATTTTTAGTGTAATATTAAAGATAAGATGAACTTGAACAAGAATAGTGTAATTTTACCCTTAATATTTACCCTTAATTAATATTTCGCTGATCGCACTTGTTTGTGACCTTCGTTTCGTGAAAGAATTCAGGAATCCATTATGAACAGTCCAAATAGGCTTTTTGGGGAATGGTCGGAATGGTGTGTACCATTCTTTTATGATTTCGGCGAGGCGTACTCTATCGATATCGAACGAAGTGTTCATTCTGTTGCTCATTAATATTTTGTTTTTCGTTGTAGTGTAGTGCGCATTTATTAAAGGCAAATATTTACACGTATGACCGAAGATGGGAAGAATTTTATTTTATAGTAGAAGTTAAAAAATAATAATCGGTAAGTACCTATATGTTAAAATTACAAATTTAAACCAATAAAATAAAAATATTTAATTTAATGTTTTTCTAGGATGAATCAAAAATTGAAGAATTCGAAATAAACTAGCATAACTGTAATTGAGAAAGGTACTCGTGTATAATTGTTTATATAATTTATAATTTTTTAATTTTCTAGGTGGAATCGAAACTTTATCTGAATGTCTTTGAGAGACCAAATATTTCCGAAAGCCCCTGAAAAGAAGTTCTGTTAATGTCTTATATTTTATATAAGTACATACGTTCAATAAAAATTACTTTGATTTTATTTTGTTTCATACAATTCCTTTACCTATGTAAGTAATATTCAGAGGAACGATTGAATTTGCAAGTACTTTCGCAAGTCATCGTTACATTCAAGAAGTATTTTCACATTTGTATTTTAACCCTGAAAAGTACTATTGCCATGAAATATTAACTTTGCCATGTAACTTTACACAGGTGTTTTAATGTTAAAATGTAAAATTACATTGAGATTGTAATTTTAATCTGTAAATTTACTTAAAAAGGAAACATTACAATGCAAATTTAACCTAATGTTGAAATTTCCCCACTTCCTATGAAAATTACACTTTGAAGTAAATTTACCCCAAAAAATGGAGGTAACATAGTTGCCTCCATTTTTTAGGGTATAATTCACCGGTAATTTTTTAGAGTGAAGATCGATCAAATCCAATAATTACTAACTTTAGTAAAACTAAAATCTTTACACAGTTAACGGATTTATAAAGGAAGATCATCGTTGCCTTCTAGGCATCCGTTTTCTTAAAGAAAAATTTCAAGGTTCAGCGAGCTGTGGTAACGACTTTAGCTTGGAGAGTGTTGTTTGTGCTTATTAGGTTTTTGTTTCTAGCGAGTTTGAGCCTTTTAACCAATGAATGGTAAGGTGAATTGAAGTAAAATTAGTATAAAAGGATTACTTTTTTAAGACACATTTGTTAAACGTCAGATTGTACTTCAGTGTTAATTTACCCGATGTTGGCGTATAATGAACGGAAATATATATTATCAAGTACATCAATACGTGGAAAAAAGACTAAAGAATTTCATAATAATGAACGTAAGAAAATCCGACGAAAATCTTAACACTTAAGATAAATGCCGCTGTTTATAGATTCAGCTACGCTGGTTCAATTATTGCTAAATTGTGGAAGTAAACTAGGGAATGTCAAATTAACAATTTGCGCATGAATCTTTATTCTCATAAGAAAAATGTGATCATAAGGTAGCAATTCTTATTTGATCTTTTGTAGCAATTATTATGGGATAGAGGTAGTAATATATATTGGTTTTAATTAAAGAATTTAATGAAAATGTATTTAGAATGGGATCCCAAATTAGGTTAAAATGTAGAAACTCATAATGCGAGTAGGTTTCAGATGATCATTACGACTTTCTTAAATTGAAATTAATAAACAAAGTCTCAAACTACTGCTGACTGTTTACGTTTGGCACGAAAGATTTATGGTATTCCATTCAATAAAATAAATTTTAGAAATAAAAGATTGATAACAAAAAAGTTAACGTAAATTAAATGGGAGTCTTTTTACAAATTGTAGATTTCCATCTTGCTTCTAAACGCTGACTACAACAATTTGGGTGGCGCTCTTCTATTGTTTAATTCCTGTTTCCTATTTGAAATTAGTAAGCATTTGCAATTAACACTAATTAAGATGTCTCTGTCGAGAGATATGTTAAACAACTTACAATTGTTTTCTTTATTTATTCTTTTTAAAACGCTTCGATAAAATATCAGACACTAATAATTTTTCAACACTAACATTGTATTATCATTTAAAGAAAGTCTATACATGAAAACTGTTGCTAGGTGTTAGGTGTAATACATACCTGGTTAGAATGTAGTCATGGTGGTTACCATCTATAATTTGGCTTTTCTGAAGATGTAAACTTATAAAAATAATCGTTAATATTCTTATCCAAAGGAGAAAAATAGTCGAAGGAAAATAATAATAAATTTTCTTGTTTGAAAATTATTTGTCTTAAAAGAATATTGTATATTTAATAACTATATAATTGCATATGGCATAAAGCAATAAGATCCAACTTTAAGATATTGGTAAAAACATCATTGTTTGAAGCAGGAGAAGAAGAAAAGTTTCTTTCAGCTGATAAAATAGATTACAACTTTACCAAGTTTCTTACTATAAATAAACTTGTGTACAAGGATCCCATTTATCCGAATCTGCAAGAAGGAGGTATTCAGCTTGGATAGCTATAAACAAAGCTATAATCTGTGCATTCACTGATAACATCTTCAGTAAAGAAGTGTTTGGATACATTTTAACATAAATGTTATTTGTTATTATTATTGTTGTATTTATAGGTATTTCTTTTTTTTCAGGTAAGCCATATGCGTTGCCTGCACTAATAGCTTTTTAGTTTTAAGGTAAGTCTATGTCTCTTACGTATTACAATACAGGGTATTCATGAATTACTGCATACATGTACAGAAACCGCAACAGTCACTTAAATGGGCAATATATTGCGATGATCATAATATGACATGCATGATTTAAATCGACTCTTTGTGTAATTTATGTCTTTGTTAAAATGTTGGAAAACATTATTGTTAATAATCAGAATTTGTTGATGTTTTATTTCAATATAAATTAATTATTCATAAAGGACTTATTTGATATTATTGTAGATACAAGTTGATACTCGATAATCATAACAAACAGTTCATTTTGAGTTTAGTTGAGGTTTGAGTACGATTTGGCTACTCTCATGCATTTTTTTTAATTTTTCAATAATCAGAAGTTCTGGAAGGTTTCACAATACTAAAATAAAGACATTGTATTGTATGTAGAGGAACTTTGTTATATAAATAACCTGTTGCTAGGTTATAAATAATAATAATAGCTACTAGCCATTACCTTATTTATTTGAATTTATTTATGTTAATAACGGTAGTCTGGACGTTTCCTGGGACGTTGGAGAGTTCGAATCGAATCTACATCAAGGAGATATTTTGATGTCAATAAAGTGACAGTTTATAGTGAAGGTTTCTTAACAGTATAACATTTTATATTGTTAAGGCATTCCCTGAAACCTACCAGAGGTTCAATGCGTAAATTCATCCTATTCGTACAGAAGTTCATAGTTAAAACGAAAGTAAGGTTAATTCAGGGACGGCTCCAGGGAGGAGTCTATAGGTGCTATACCCCAGATTTTGATAGTTTTTGTTACATTTTATGTGCCTTTTATTAAAAAAAGATCGCCTTGGATTTCAAGTATTTTCTTTGTATTTAATTCATTACTACGAGATTTCAATAAAAGTTAAATTAATTCATGATCACTTTAACGTGCTATAAAGAAAACAAGCTAATGCAAATGTAACCGTCTCATGGGTCTCTCTCTCCTTCACATCCACAGAGACATTGAAGTGGACAATGGAAAAGTCATAAAAAGATTTATTAAAAAAAGCAACAGACATCTTGAATTCGTTTTATAAAGACTATACGATCATCATTATTTTTTTTTTAGTAGAATAGCGTATAAATGTTTTTAAGTTTAGCTATTTAAGGATATTTTTTTGTAAGAGTGTTGAATAAAGTTTGTCGAGCGTTGTTCACCTCGACAGGATTTGTTTTTTGATATTATAAAAATTAATAACGTTATAACATGAAATATTCGCGCATTCAACTTGAGTTTTAAAGAATTTATAGACCTATCTAGAAAGTTCAATGCCTCCTCTTGTAAATTCGGCCTAGAGTTACCCTTGGGTTAATAAAATTAAATTTTAATAAATTGTATCAGAGAAAACCGATTTTTCTAGTTACCTGAACATATTTGAGGTTATGTCAATACAGATTCCTGCAATACCTCGTCATAAATAGTTCAACTAACAACCAAGTTTTGAAGGTATCAATTTGCATTTAATGTAAAGGCGATTTTACACAAAAATGACCCTCATAGGGTAAAATCGAGTTTAAATTCATATATACCTTATTTGCTACAGTAAAAGAGTTAAGAAAAAATGAAACAATATATTTTTCCATAATCTTTTATTGAATTGGTGTACAATTCAGCTAAACGCAGAGATATAAAAACATAAATAAACGTCATTTTGAATAATAAATACTAATTATAGTGTCTTTTCAATATAGTTGGAGTTCGTGTTATTCATCGCACCAAGACGGCTCCACGTGCATTGTTATCAAACAACATGCATATATTTGGTCATAGAACAGTGCAATACATAGTACCGAAAGCACAGTTCAATGTACTATTTGGTTAATTTATATAACTATTTCGTAGTAGATTTTAGAGTAAACTAAACTTCATCAAGAAATTGTTGAATTAATATTTAGTTCAAATTTAAAACCTTAAAATTCTGAAATATTGAAGCTTTGATACATCATAACAAAATCTTGAATGCCTAATCTTGATAATAAATTAATATTGAATTCCGAAATGTTAAAAGTATGGAAATGTATAGAAATTCAATTGTGTAATATTCTAAGATTTTATAAATATTGTCAAGATTTTGTCAATATCCGAAATTGAATGTTTAAAAGTACAGAAATTAAAAACTTTCAAATTCTGGAGTTTTGAACGCTATAAAACTTAAAATATATCGGCAAATTGAATTATTTTACCTAAGACTTCAAAAGACAACACTGAAACTTTAATTTCAGAATTTTAAGCTTAAAACTTATGCTTAAACAGTTTTTAGATATGTAAAGCTGATTGATGTGTCTCTTCTAGCAATATAAACCTGACAATGAACATCTGAATCGACCACTGATTTCAAAAATCGCAGCTCAGAAGGTGTGAGTTGTTTTGAATTTTTGACCTCTAAAACTTAAAATTCTGAAAGTCTTTAAGTTTAATGGTTAATATTAGAACAATTTTACATGTGGTAATCCCAAGTTTCTGAAGCTTTCGATATATGAACTCAAAGTTTCTGAAACCCCAAAACTGTCTAGTCTTGGAAATATGAACTTCTGAGTCATTAAGACTTTTGGTTATCTGTACCTAAAATAATTCTACAAGTTTGGTAACTCTGAGACTTTGAAACACTTCCGTATCTGAAAGTCTCAAACAATGAAGAGCTGTAAAAGTTTACTACATAACTAAAACTTTAATACATTTACAACTATTTTGGTATATTAAAATTCTGGAACTGTAAAACTGCGCTTTACAATGTTGCAAACTTAAATTTAAAAACTACTTAAATCTTAAACCAATTTAAAACTTCAAAGCTGCATCACGGGCGTACCCAGCGGGGAGCAGCTGCCCCTCTAGAGGAAAAATAAAAGAGAATAAAGCCCCCTTCAAATTGATGCGTCTGTGTGGCAGGGTGGGATGGGAATTAGTACGCATTTTTAGTCACTAATAATTGTATATTATGTATTAAGGGCTTACTTAGGTGTTTTAGAGCCCGCAGAGTCAGTTAGAGTCAGCTAAGTCGATGAAGGGCTCTAAAACATTAATTAAGTTCGAAATCAGGCCCGGATTAACACTGAAACCTACGAAGCTCGGGCTTCAGACGCCACGTTTTTGGGGACGACAGCGCCAGACATGGTTTGCAGAATCGCAAATTCTTCGAAACGTCTAGGACTGAACCTCCAGAAGAATAAAATTGATTTAAAAACTAAAATTCCTGTTTTTATGATTTTCTGTTGTAAAATAGAACTTGCTTGAAATGTTTCTATTTACTCTAGCTTCGATAGCTAATCGGAAACTGTAAACAAACTAAATGCAACGCTATTGGTGGGTGCGCTTAATGACTAATGGCATTTACTTAAGTGCGGAAATGCGGATAAACGCCCACTACTAATTTTCATGTTACACGGTTACACGTTTACCAAAATTTTAAAGAAAAAACTAAAATTTAAATACGTTCGTAGATGCAGCAATGCCATACTTACTAACCTAAGTTAATTGTGGCGTTATCACTTTACTAGTGTTAACGCGTCATTATATGAATGCAGCTTTGAGCGCTCAGCTGATCACTTTTTACATTCCCCGAATAGCTATGGCGGTCGGAGTTACTTACTAGCCGATAAGGCCGGTTCTTCGAACTTTAAAATGGTCAGAGAAAGACCTAGCAAATTCAGTCCAACTGCGCTTAACGAATTGAAATAAGTCAAGAGTTGCCGCACTTTGTTATATATGCCTTGCTCAAGCTTCCTTTTTCACCGCGTAGTGGCGTGTGATGTTGCTCTACACTCTAACCTCTCTATTTCAAATAGTAACGATAACCTGGAACAACCTGACATAAACTTTAATAAAGAAACAATTACTAATATGCATGTTGTTACTGAAATTTAATAAGAAATTGTTTAAGAATTACAATTACGGCGGTATGTATTAGATTAATATGATCGTGTTTACAGAACATGAATGTCCACTGTTAAGTTAATGTTAAATTATGAATATTCTTGCGCATTATTATTATTAAACCTAAAATTTATTGTAAGACAGAATGTCAAACCTGGTAATATTCAATATCGCCAACATCGTTCTGGTGCTTTTGCTCCAGCGGCGAGATCAATCGTCGCTGCTATTTGAACATAAAGGAGCGATACTCTACACTTTTCTAAAGCAGGAAAGATCGACCGGACAACGCCGTTATATTATCGATACTGCATAAAAATAACTGGGTATACTATACACTTCTCCAAAGCAGGGCAGTTTGACCGGTCTACTCGTTATAGTATACTATCGATTGATTCCAAGGCACCAGCCTTAAAAGATCTTCAGGGCGCCAAAGAGGTTAATCCGGGCCTGCCAGAAATGCATGTGTTAGTTTATGTCCGGTCTAAGTTTAAATTAATATTTAAGTTTAAAATAAAAATAATTTAAAACGTGTAAAACTTCAAGTAGATAGGTGCAGTGGTGTATAATTACTGTTATTACTATGAAGACAGAAGAAGAAGAAGTCAAGAGTAGCGATTTTTCTAGCGGGCTCTAAATACTCTTTAGCAGGCTCTAAAAAAGTTGTACAGTCCTAAAGCTCTAATTTAGCAATTTAACTCCCATCCCCTCCTCAAAACTAATATGAGGTGCCCCCCTCTAGTTCAGATCCTGGGTACGCCCTTGAGATGTATAATTTGAAGGTGAAAGGACCATAATCTTTGGATATCAGAAATTGGAACCAATTACGTACCTAAATTAATATTTAAGCAGAAAATTGTACAAAGCAGATTTTTTATCTTAAATGTTATTTTCATATTCCCAACAACATAAATCGTTTTCCAACTTATCTTGTCGCACACAAGATATTAATTTTATTGTTTTGTAATAATGTTGTTTATTTAGCGGCAAAACGTTAGCAGATGGTGACGGCGGAAACATGGGGGCCACATCGGTTACACAACTTACTAATTGCTTTTTCCTAAAACAGATTTATAGTCAGTCACACCCTATAAGGGTTAAAGTATACAATTTAAGAGCTATTTTTGGGTTATCCTTCCATCCTCTTGATCGCACTTTTATATCATTCATTATTTATCTTCTAATAAGTAACTTACCTAATTAAATACCGCCGTATAATAATATATTAAATACTTACAGCAGATAGATGTGGTTATTATAAGGACGAACTTAAGTTGTCTTGTATAAGATGATTTGTAGTTAGCGGAAGACGCTAGGAAATTCTTATTTATCGTTGCCTTACTTCGCAGTCTCTTTTCCTATATAGCAGTGGCGTGCGGTCCATGGAAGCAAGGGAAGCAATGCTTCCCTTAAGAATTTATTAAAATTAAAAAACAATGCTAACAAAAATAGTTTTATAAAATAATAGATATAGTTTATTTAAATTTGTAATATTTAATCAACTTAAAGCTCAATATTAATTCCGTACAGCAAAAAGTATAATTATTTAGAGTACTATTTTAAATTAGTCTCATTAAACTTGCACGGAAAGGTAATACCGATTCAAATGTGTTACATACACTGCATATAAGCACTGCTTATAACTGCTCTTATCTTAGCCTTGGTGTGAATCAGCGAGTGTGGTCATATATAGTAGACGATGCTCTTAGCATTGTTTGGCCGTTATTGTTAGTGTGCTTCATGCCCAAATGTTTATTTATTATAATTTGGTTCTTTGTTCGATTTAGTGTTGGTTAAATTTAATGTTACTTAAGTAATGTAAATCTGGGAATGAGACTGTATTTTGTCGCATTTTATTATTTCTATTTATATAAGTTGGATTTTTTAAAGACAAATAATTCTATTTAGTTTGCCTGTATACAAGTTTAAAATTGCATTATCGTCACGACTGCAAATTCAGCTGCTTCGGTGAAAGGTTCAGGTACTTTCGATACATCCGAATCGGGTCGATTTTTTTTTTGTTCAGTTTGTAAATTATTAATAAAGAATTTTCCGCATACAGTTTTGGGGAGAAATTACAAGTTATTAAGAAAGGCAGATCAAAACCAGAACTTTCAAATTTAACAACAAAGATTAAAACCTGCACTGGTATTTTGCTAAGAAAGACCGGAAAATCGAGTTGCAGTATAAATACATAGTAGTGGTTTTTTTAAAATAAAGAATAATAGTCAACAAATTCCATAAGTATAAAGTGTAAAAGTTCTTCTTTGAAAAACTTTTAAGCTTAATAATTATAACATTGTTTTTTTATTGTACCTAGCAGGAGCGGATCCAGAGAAGTATTTTGAGGGGAAAATTTTTGGAAAAATAATTGTTTTAATAAATAATAATTAAACAAACATTATTTGTTTCTATTCTATGTATACTTATTTCTAAATGGGGGTGGGGGGAATTATTCCCTCCCCGTTAATCCACGCCTGTACCTAGGTGTATTATAATTAAAATCGTGGTTGCTTCCCTAGCCTAAATTCTGACCGCACGCCACTGCTATATAGCCTGTATTTTTCTGCTTTTATTTTATTAATACCGTATAATGTAATTGAGTAAATTCTAACTACTAAAGTCTAATAACTTTAGTGCATTACCCCTATTGTACGTGGTGTACCAACCATATTAATATTTTGTTGCGCTATAAATTTCTCCTTAATCCTAGTAGAGGATGACAGAAAAAGCTAGAGAAGGGCATTCTTCTGCATTAAGCTCGCGTATTTTAGAGAACTGCTGTTTACAAACGTTGGAACAAAAATAGCCCTTTGTGTGTGTTTGTTGCTCGAGTCTGATACTGCTTGCACATAAAACGAGAAGAGGCAACAAAAGGGTTTGTATATTCTCGTCTAACCAAATCGAAAAAATTGGATACGTTTAAGAAAGGAACGGTTACGAGTTTGTTCCTCCAAAAGTCGCTTCGATTTATTAAAGGAAATCACAACTTGGAAATCAAGCTCAAGATTTTAATGTAATAAAAATCATACAAAAATAATAGTATGCGACGTCACTGATCTAAACAATTAAACTGGTCCATAAAATAAAACAAACGTTTTTTACATTTAATTAAAAAATGTTTTCAAATCTTTCCACATCTCAGAAATAACGAGCAATATTTAATACGAGATAGTTGAGACAGTTTTTTCCTTAAAATGTCTTACTTTCCGACTTATTTGAAGTTTTTGACCCTATAAAATATATTGGGCGTTGTCGCATATGATGCAAAATGCTGACTACAGCAGTTGATGGAACTCATAGATGAAACACATTAAATCCTTGTTTAATCACATACATACGCTGACTGTTGCAATTCTTTGATCTTGGAATAAATTCATCTATAATTTTGAATCTAAATATTTAGATTTTCCAGTAACATAGATTTTGACTTAAATGATCCGGATTATTAACAAACATTTGGAGGGACTCTAGTTCGTTAGCCCCCCCCCCACTAAATACGCCACTGGTTTGCGCTACAGACACTTTATTTGTTTACAGTTTTATTAACTATCACAGTAGGCTCAATTTACCGAATGCTTGCTGACACTAACAAAATAACAACTGTTATGATTTATAACTTAAGTACCAATGTCAACTAACGACCCTATCTGGCTTCCTTTTGTTAGTGGTTCTCAAGCATAAATAATATTTATCTTAAATCAAGTAACTTGCATCTTAGGTAGTTTTTTTCAAAAAAATTGGCCCTTTTTGACAGAAGTCATTCTTGAGGATATTTCTTTAGTGTTGAACTGTTGGGATTTTTTACCCCCCCCCCCTTCAGACCTAAAAATCAACATGTCAAAAACAAAGATGACCAACACAAAAGATCAAAGAAAAATAAACCTCAACAATGTCAACTTAGAGACAGTGAGCGAATATACATACAGAAGAGTTAGATTGACTTGGGCTGGGTTTGGAAAACTAAAAAAGATCCTAACAAACAAAAAAATACCCCAATATCTTAGAACCAGGTGTTCGACCAATGTGTTCTTCCAATCCTGACTTACGGCTCACAAACTTGGACACTGACTCGATCAAACATGGATAAAATAGCAAAGACACAAAGATCCATGGAAAGAATAATGATAAGTGTAAGACTAACAGATAGGAAGATAAATATTTGGATCCGAAGCATAGCAAAGGCGGAGGATGCCAGAGAACAGTTAGCAAGGCTGAAACGGGACTTTGCAGGGCATACTGCCAGACAATCAGACCAGAGCTGAAATGCAATACTACAACAATGTATGTCATTGGCAGGAAGGAGAACAAGAGGCCGCCCACAGATGAGATGTGCAGATGATTTAAAAAGAGTAGGAAACCTACACTGGAGAAGGCAAGCACAGGATAGAGTCAAATGGAGAAGGAGGCCTATGTCCAAGATTGGATCACATAAGGGCTATTGAAGAAGAAGAAGAACTGTTGGGAATTTGTTTTGACTTTCTGCTGTGGTAGGAGGCATTATCCATTACCACAGCAGTTTTTTCTGGCAAATTTGGTATTATTTTCGAACCAATCTTTGAAGGTAGGTTCATTAATTTCGTCATGGTAGTCTAGAGTATTTTTCTTTGCTAAAAACGTGAACTCTGCACCATAAACAAATCCAAAAAGTTTCTTCGGCATTTACAAAAGCTAATAGGAGGTTTATTGTCGTTGGTATGTTGTCAAAAGCAATGCATGCACTATTCTACGAATATGGCTCCTGACACCTTCATCGATCTTGTCACGAGAAGTATACCAATCTTTCACTTCTTGGGCCTTCTTTTTCGAGGTTGTAGACCAGCAGGTGATGAATATTCCTGTCGCACGCGAAACACTCTTTTCGCAAACGCCATTCATTTCTGATACTTTCCTAATTATGTACACTTTCTACATAATCGTTACATAATGTTATCCTGATTGAAATGATAATTTATAATATTCATTAGCATCTGCTTCTCTGACAGTTCCAGGGATTTTCTACGTTTCCGTTTGACAATTTCAAAAATTCGGCATCAAAAATAACAAAAACAACAACAGAAAATAACAATTTCGAACAACAAATCACAACAACAGAAGAACACCAAGAAATAATATAATAATAATAATTACTACAACCCATAACCTAAACCAAGGCCCCAGAAGCTATAAGCTTGTGCGGGAGGGAGGGGGAGATTATTATTATGTAGGCCCAAATTGCGGCTGCAGCCGATTTATAGATGGAACAGCGTAAATCCCACATTTGTGTTACAGCTAAGGAAAACCGCAGAAAACCTTAACCAGATCTGCCAGCGCCGGGAGTCGATCCCGGGCCGCTTGGGTGAAATTCCAGCACGCCAGACATTACACTACCAAGGCTGTGGCAAATAATAACAATAACAAAACAGCAACAGTACATTCAAGACCATACAAATAATCGCAACTCGACAATGTTGACTCACTCCGTAGAACAAATAAAGGCTTCTAATAAACATATTCTGTACAAGATTACTGAAATTACTTGTTAATTACCGAATAACTTAAAAGAAAGTATTTGGAATTTATATCAACCAAAACTACTAATTACTTATACTCATTCTGGCAGTAATTAGAAAGTAGACACGTTAAACACGTATTATAATTAAAAATCGCCCTTTAATTTAAAATTAAAAGTAGGATGTATTCTTCTGTTTATTTTCGCATGCCATAAAGAACGTAAAAATATTATATACGTATATACAACTGTCTTGTGCAGTCTGATTTTATTCTAATGAATAATCTAATAACCGCTATAAACTATTTACACTAATGAAAATTAGGCATTCTTCATAACAATCAGAACTCATAAGCCAGAACTATTTTACTTACAAGCGTCGAGTACGAAAGTAAGATTGTTTAATACAACTTGCCGTTATCAGGTTACAAACAGTACCTAGGGTTTAATGTTTATTTATTCCATGGTGGTTTCAGTTTTACTAAAAAGGATTACTGGAATCAAGTAATTATTCAGGTTGTAAACAATCGATTAACATCTCAGATTAGAACTCGTAATGTAATTTGCTTATAAAGCCGAATGGTTTCTATGTTTTTTAAATTAAATTAATTCTAGTTAACTACCTTATTATGAAACCAAATGTTCTCTTTAAAAGTCAGATATTCTGATTTTAAAGCTGTTATTAGACCTTTATTATAATTTATTTTAAGATATACGAGGATGGCCTGAAAAGTTTCCGACCTTAACGTAAAGATGGCAGCGCTCGTCAATAAAAGCTAGGGAATGTAGTTGTGCATCTTTTGACAGGTACTCGCCAAAATTTCAGCCATTTTGGACGCGCAGTTGTTATTTGACAACCGTTTGAGTGAGTCGATGTGAGTGATGTGAGTAGGCAATACGCCTACGCAAATCAAAGATGAGTTGGACTCTGTGTATGGGGATTCTGCGCCATCATTTACCACAGTGAAATTTTGGGCAGCTGAATTTAAACGTGGCCGTACCAGCTTGGGAGACGATGAACGTTCGAGACGTCCAAAAACTGCAACCACTGACTATAACATCGATAAACCAAATGGTGCTAAACGACCGTCGAATTAAAGTGAGAGAGATAGCAGAGGCTATGAATATGTCCAAAGAACGTGTTTGTCACATATTGAATCAAGATTTAGGCATGAGAAAGCTGTCCGCGCGTTGGGTGCCGCGTTTGCTCACGTTAGACCAAAAACGTGTTCGAATGAACATTTCCAACGCTCTGTTGGCGCAGTTTAGGCGCAATGAATCAGAGTTTTAGCGCCGATTAATTACTGTAGATGAAACTTGGATACACCATTATACGCCCGAAACAAAAATACAGTCAAAACAGTGGACTGCGAAGGGGGAATCGGCTCCAAAAAAAGCAAAAACTGTTATGTCGGCTGGGAAAGTGATGGCGACTGTTTTTTGGGATAGTCATGTAGTTATCTTAATCGATTATCTTCAAACAGGAAAAACCATTACAGGAGCATACTACGCATCATTACTTGACAAGCTGAAGGCAGAAATTGTGGAAAAAAACGGCCACATTTGCAGAAAAAGAAAATCCTGTTTCACCAAGACAATGCGCCGTCTCACACCTCCGCGGTTGCCATGTCGAAAATCCACGAATTACGGTTTGAACTGCTTGACCATCCTCCTTACTCACCAGATCTAGCCCCATGCGACTTCTTTTTGTTCCCTCATCTAAAAATTGCGCTCGGAGGGCAGAGATTTTCGTCAAATGAGGTGGCAATCACCTTCGTGAACAATTATTTTGCAGAGAAAAACGCCGAGTACTATTTGGACGGGTTAAAGAGATGGGAGCATCGCTGGGAGAAGTGTGTAGACTTACAAGGAGACTGTAGAAAAATAAAAATAAATTTATAGAAAAAATGTCTTGTATCTTTGTTAGGTCGGAAACTTTTCAGACCACCATCGTACAAACTGCAATATAAATAAAAAGGAGGTGTGTTTTATTCACGAATGTATTTCAAGATCAACAGTCATCTGCGTCAAGCCATTCTTAGTATTCTGCGACATAAATAAAATCGTGCTTGATTGATAAATTATTTTAAGTTCAACAAACTACAATCCTCGGCATTATGCGACATAAGGAGAATGCATGTAGCAGAGTGCAGACCGGACTGAAAACTTTAAATAACATTTTAGAAGAAAGTTACAACAAACCTTTTCTCTACACATCAACTATCTCGTATTCAAGTATTGTTCGTTATTTTTGAAACATTATGTATGTATGTGTATATACAGTGCGATTCTAGTGTATGGAATAAATTCGATAAAAGAGAAAGTATTGTTTTTGTTGAAAAATTCCAATAACACGTGAATTTTGTTTTTAAAGTCCGCACTTTTGGACATAATATTCGAATATACAGGGTGATGCGTTTAAGTGTGGTGACGTCATCGGAATTTTTTTAAATGGCAACTTTCATTTTTTATTCCATATTCTGACACTTCATGCAATTGCCGAAATGGTAATGTAATACGTTTGTTACCTTACATAAGGAAATTTTTGAAAAAAATAATTATGAAGACGGGAAAGTGCTATAGTCACCACACTTAAATGCAACGCGAGACGCAAAGTATTGATTTTTGGAAAAATTCCAAAAAGGTGTCAATTTTGTTTTTAAAGTCCGCACTTTTTGACATATTGGATATACAGAGTGATGCGTCTTTCGCGTCTTCATAATTTTTTTTTCAAATTTTTTATATAAGGTAACAAACTTATTACATTACCATGTTGGACCATGACGTCACCACACTTAAACGCATCACCCTGTATATTCGAATATATTGTATGTCAAAAAACGCGGACTTCAAAAACAAAATTGACGTGTTTTTGGAATTTTAGAATCGCACTGTATAATTAAGTATTATAATATTTTATTGTTGTTTTATTGTTTTATGAGCTTTTGTGAAAAATTAAAGTTTTCTTAACGTATAAAATACGTTTGTAACTAATTGTTTGACTTAATTGTTACGTGGGACAGATATTAATTGTAATGTTTTTATTTGGTGGTGGCGCCTGAGCTACAGAACACCCTTAAATCCGGCCCTGGTGATTCATTCCAAAAAAAAACTACAGAAAAATTCTCAACCCGTCAAAAAGTGAGAATTGGGCTATTGTTGGAGAATTTAATCCCGAACCGGATTCACTAGAAATATACAGGGTGTTCCGTTTAAAATCAAATGTTGAGATCACCTCGAATCAGAAAGTTGTTTCTTATGTCAAAAAATGTACTTCATTATATGTGCTCTCCGAATTTGGCGTTTCTACTTGAATAGACAAAGATTTGACAGCGAGGAACCACAGTCAAAAAACTTCCGGTATATACAATATTTATAAATTTGAAGTTTAAAGCACTAGAACATTAATAGCTAGCAAGACATCCTTAATATTTCATTGCATCTGTTTTACGAGCAAATATTTTCAAGAACGCGGTCATACTACCGCAGTGTTTACTGTACACATATTTTCCTTTTTATCTCTTATCTTATTAAATCTACCCCAGTTGATACTTAAATATAAGGCCATTTTATTGCTTGCTCTGTTCCTTGTAAAATATATGAGTATTTAACTTTCCGAGCTGGAGATAACTCTGCTCTTAAAGAGAACATCGTAGGTATTTAAATTGAAATATGTTATCGTTATATGGATTTACCTAAAGGAGTAAAAAAGCTGAATGTTGTAAAAGCAACTGTGTAACTAGGAAGCTCATTTTAATTAATCTTACCGTTTGAAAAATATTACTTTTAAGTTCAGGCATGTACGTCTCAGATAAAACTTTTAAAAAAGGAAGAGAAATTCTGCTTCTACTGCATTAGCAACAGCAGTGGCAGCACACGCGCTCCGTAGATTAAAAACGCGGAAAAGATTCAATTTACACATCCCTGGGTTTTCGTTTTTTATACCCATTCGACGAGAAGGCGGAAATAAACAAAATTTCATTGCTACTCGCTGATACTTTGATGTGTTCCATCAAAATCGGCTTTAAGATATGATTATGGCTCTGAATATGTATTCATAACCGTATTAGTGCATACTGTTAGGGGGGTGATAACGCGGCGAGATTTCTATAGGAATAAAAGCATCCTCGTATAATGTCTAGAACAGTCGAGTGGTATAGTATGAGATCCTTTCCATATGTGAAAATTTATGTGATTCCCTTCAAGAATTTCCTTTGCGCTATTGCTTATCTATTATAAAGTATTGAATCATTTTTGTAATAGAATTAAAATTACAATTTTGATAAGGTCTTTTAATCTTGGCCATTCGAGTAAATAGGCGAACTTAGCTTTTTCATATCTGAAAACTTTGGTTAGTTAATTTTGTTTTCTTTTTGATTTTCTTGGACAGCTACATTATGTAAAATTTCTCTACTTTAGAATTAGTGCTCCTTCTTTCATACTCAGTATAAGTCAGCAACCCACGTCAAGATGGTTATTTTATAAGGGAGCATTTTGACAATATCTAAATCAGATGCCGAATGACTCTTAAATTGAATTCTAAATTTCACCATTTTACATGTAGTTTTAGCAATATCGACTGTTTCAGTTCAGTTCTATTCAATGGCGGTTTAAGAATTTAAAGTATTAATCCATTACCAGTAAATAACGCTGCCCCAAATTAGACAAAATAAAGCTCAAAATAATATAAAAATTACTACTTCTGAAAATCCATCGCGACTCACCAAATAGTCCAGTCACTTTAGAACAAATTTTCATGAATAACGAAAAGTTGAGGTAAGTCCTTGGATTTTTGCATAGGCCTTCCTTTGAGCTGTTAAATAACCTCCTAAAAGCCAGCATCTGTAGCTGGTGAGCTCGAAGAGATAATGACGGTAAACCACGCGCCCTAACGGTTTTTGTCATTGTTCTCGAAAACTATTAGGTATATCGAGATGAAGGAGATTAGGTAAATTAAAGTTTATTTAATTCCCTGCCAAAAGTGTACGAATGTTTTTCGTACCTCGCCTTCTTTTTGTGTTATAGAACAAAGAAGATTTGTCATACAGGATCCGCAATTTGCACCGTAAATTTGCTCAAGGAACTTTCGGACGTAACTTTTTGTGGTCTCATATTCGTCATGAAGTAGCTAAGAATAATTTGTTGAGAGCTTCAGACATCTTTTACCTTAGCATCCCTTCGGCAAAATCTATCAGGCGATATTATTGTTATTCTTGGTGCCAGTGAGATAAAAACTTCGTATTGGTAAATTAATTTTTAGAGGTGTTAAGCGTCTTTGCTCGGGCGCCGAATTGCCAACGAAGGGCGCTGGGTAGTTTTTCGGCTGTCGACGGTAATTCTAGGGCTCCAGTTATTTTAACGTGGTATGCTCTCCGAATCCGGTATCTGCTAGTGGAGAAAACATACTCCAGGTAACGACTGAAGTTGTTGAGGCCAATGATGTCCCACTAAAGCATTTAAAGAAAGTGAGACTGTTATCTTTAACGTTATTAAACACAATCTTTACACCCAACAAGTATGGTACTCACTGCAAGCAGGATGCAATGCAATATATTAAATAGCAAATCAAGCGTGCAAGTGTACCAACGTAAAGGAATACGTAGAGTTTAAGTTCTTGGTTGAGGCTTCCAGGTTTACACGCAGTGAGGCCTTCAGGAGGGAAGGAACGATAAAGGAATGCTAAGGGGGAGACCCCCAGGTTTACACGTAGTGAGGTTTTGGAGATTGCATTTAAAATCTATTGGTTATTCCATATAACATATAAGATATTGACTTATTTTAAGATTGCATGTTGGTTAATCTTTCGTTTACGTTTAACTCCATGACCGTTTACATATTGAAGGTCAACGGTAACCGTAATAGGGCTTTTATCAGGAATTGAAACTGGTCTTGTAGCAGCTTGTAGTTTCCGGGAATTGTTTACTGGATCCAAGAGAATTTTCGTCGAAGAGTCGGTGGTTGATCTCCATAAAGCGTCGACCCCGGGAAGCTGTTCTAAGTTCTGATTTAAAACACATAATTGGTTAGGGTCTAATTTTGGCGTGGCCCTAACTGATTCTGGTGTTTTTGTAATTGGTGTAGGAGAATTGAGTACTGATTGATTGTGGCCAAATGGTTGGAAAATGTGCAGTTTTAGTAATGAATTATTTGAAATAGATTCTGTTATGAAATTACTAGTGGAAAAAGGAGTAAGACAGGGGTAACTTAGGGAGGAAGATGGGTTAAATCGGGATTGGTGGTGAAGTGAGATAAGTCAGGGGTGTTTGTTAATAAATAACGCGTGCAAAATGATGATAAGCTTAGTATTTTCAAGTGTTTTTTCGATTGCATTTAGTTAATAAATATTAATATTAAATAATCACTCTTGGTAACCCGAAGGATCGTAATCACACAACGAACGTTGTTTCCCATGAATGTAATGATCATTTATATAGCAAGATATCTCGACAGATATACCACGATTCGACTCTTTCATGCTGTTCTAAATACATTTTCTCCAAACCGTGTTTTCCTACCATTACTAGTTTCCGAGATATCCCAGGTCAGTTTCTTTTACTTAATCCCTTTTTTCTTAAACCTAACTAAATAGAAGCAAGTTTTTCACTGTTGTTATTAGAACTGGAAACGGAGAAAATTATATTTAAAGCTAGGAAAGAAAAAATAAAACTGTTATCTAGTGAAATATAATTAAAAATACCAATCTATATGTTACTAGAGCGATCGAATCATTTTCTTACAGATAATTTTAGATTTTTTTTCTGAATTTCTCTTGATGATAATCAGATTATTTAATATGTTGTCTTTCTAAATCTGTTTCTTGAATGCGCTGAGAATCAGTGATTTATGACAGTCATAATAATTAGTCACCCAGCACATTAACTATCGAAAGCGAAGCAGATGCAAATGCCATTATCTAAAATAGTTATGCATGTTTAAGTTCGATACTTACATACTATAAAGAAGTTAAGGTTCGTTACTGCGCTAAAATTAAAAACACGATAAAGTTACCTAAAAATATCCTCGAAAGCAAATGCATAATTTGTAAATGTACTACTTTTATCTTGTTTTGTAATTACCCGAACCGTGTTGGAATTTACAGTCATCTTTCACAAGGAGTAAAACTATAGAAATGTAAAGATAGCTTGGCATAGTATAAGTTAGTCATGGTCCGCGCTACATTTAAATGCGTAGGCTGACTGTCTCAAAGATTCACGGCATGAAGTATCTTTCGGGCTTTTTGCTTGACCACTATACAACCGTGCTGAAAACACATGTTGTGTGGACATTAAACTCCACGTTCTATTTGTGTTGTAGTCACAATTTCAAAAAGTGAAAAGTGCAAAATCCGCGTTTCTCTCGTGTGTTGTTTTGTGTACCTATTCCCGGTCCATTTATGTGAAAAGCTCTAAATATCATATTTATGTATATACGAGAATAAATGTTCAGTTTCTCTTCTATAGTTAAGTAAATGTACTACATACATATCCACTTGGTGAACTTCAAAGACATTTAATTACAAAGTGATGGCGGTAGAGTTTCTGATGTGGTGGTAGTGGCATCGCTCGTTTGTAGAACTTTGAAATTTGTTTTTATTGGAATTCATGCATCCACGGCGGTACGTTATTCTCCGACGAAAATGCTCTTAAATGGAATAAGAAAGACGACGCTTTGACGTCTAGGACCTAAAAAGCTGTGGAATTAATTTTCCTCGATTGTAAATTAAAAAAAGTCATAATAAACTGTGATGTAACGTGTTGTAAGCCATTTGTACTTCCGTATTGTGTATATCTTTCGATAAAGATGTTTCAACATTATTAGACATAATAATAATCATAAATCGAGGATGGCATTGGTCTCAGTAGTGGTGTGAAAGCGGAAGAGGATATAAAACATCGCCTTACGTTGCGACGCGAATATAAATAAAGTGCAGTGACTCCGCGCTTAGATAGCTTAGATAATAATGGTTCGGATTGTAAGAGTATTTTTACACAAAGCCAAATTTATTATTATTCATTAAAAAATATCAAACCTACGCTTTGCTTTATTTCTCTCTATTAGTAGTTTAATGCCCTGTGATGAAATTTTTTGAGAAACTTCATTTCTCAACTACGATATTAATTGTGACAGATCAATTTGTTAGTTTTCAGCTTTAAAATATGAAATAATCCCGAAAGACAAATTTTCTCCTAAAGATAATTATAAATGTTTTGATAAATGAGCCCAACTAAAGAAATAAAATGGATAAAGGGGAGCAAGACGACGAAAATAATACGACCGAAGATGAAATCACGTTCTTGTTACGTTTAAGACCGTCGCCGACCCCGCCAATACGACGGCGCCGTCACAGCGTGGATTGTAGACCTACAACGGGGAATCATCAGAGTTGCATCGCATCCAACGGATGGGACGTAATAATAGAACGTAAAGAAACAAACTCACCCACACCACCACCTTTACCGCCTCGTATAACTCCATCTGCGCCACCCCAAGAAGTACTAGAAAGTTATCCCTGGAAACCCTACACAGTCCAACATCATCCCCCTCCGCCACCTCCACCACATTATCATCATTCTTCCATTTCTCAATTTTATGCTAACAGACCTCCTTGTTTGAGTGGCGAGTTTAGTACGAGTTTTCCAAACTTGCATTATGCCGCCAATATAGGGTCCCATTTTATTCCTATTCAACCGGATTACAATTTCACGCCAATTATAAATTCGGATCTACCACCCAAACCTACGCGTCGTAAAGCCCGATATTTCCACACGGAAGAAAATCAACAAACTAAAACGACCAACCCAACAGATTTTGCATGCCAGGATGCTGACATAAATTCGGTGCATAATTTTCAGCTCGCTCCATCTGCTCCGGTTAACGAAGAATCGAATTTTGTGCCCCATCGGTTCTCTACTACTAGTATCACGTCTAACAGCCACCTGTACACCACCGCATCACAAGACTTTGTTTCAAATATTCAAAATGTACGAAATTCCGGGACAGATTTAATAAGTAGTTATAGTGTTTTGCAACAACAGCAGCCGTTAGTTACATCGGCTTTTCATAATCAAGGAAAACCACCAACGTCGCCACCATTGGTTAAGCCTCCAAAACCGCTCCCTAGGAGCTCCTTAACGAAGGACGAACAAATAACCTCTTCATCCGATAAGATCCAAGACCCCAAGGAACTTATTAAAGCTCAGTTGGAATTAACGTTTAATGAACTGGTTAGTAAACTTAATTAAAGTAATTTGATTGTATTGAAAGTTTCATATTTGTTTATATTATAAGGTGTTTCGACACCTGAAAACAGAAATACGTGATTATTCCTATGTTAGTACTACCTTATATTGCACAGGGTATAACCCTGTACCTTACTTGGAACTAAATATGAATTACGACAATATAAAAACGCTGATAGCTTTGAAACTGTTCATTTTAAAATAGAAAATATATTACATGAATTGGTAGAGACTCAACTGAATCATATAAAATATAAATATACAGGGTGTCGTATACATATTTGTAAAAACGATTTTTATGTTCAAAAATCTACATCTTTGTAACACCCTGTATATTATTCACTATTAAACTTATGAAAATCGTAGGTATTGTGTCGACCTAGGTATTTTAAGCATCATGTATTATTATAATTAGTTAAATATAAGTTGCAGTAGCTAAATTTAATTTTTTAAAGATGTTTCATTCTTAAGATAAATTAAAGAAATGAAATTTACTCAAAAACTGTGTGGACTTTTGATATATACTCAAAATACGTATAATACAGTATAGAATCGAAAAACGGAAAAAAATACAGGATGTTAGGTAAGCGAGTGGATAGTAGGCGCAGTAAAACAGTTCACTCTGTATACACAAAACTATTATAAAATTTAAATTTGTTTTGTAGCAAGCAACTTTGTTATTTAACTTTTTTCATAACTCTTATAGTTGCCAAGATAAAGGTACAGGTATTAAAGGTACAGGTATTAAAGGTACTTCTAAAAACGAAAATTCATCGGGTGACCCACTCCAAAGGTAACTGTTTCATTTTTGATAAAACAGTAGCTATAATACAATAGATTCTTTAAGGTACACTAAGAAATTATGAATTTCGACTTTCCCGAAAATTGCGTTAAGTTATCAGTAGAAATGGGAAGATTTGCAAAGATTATAAATTTCACGAAAACTTCCTTTAAATAATTCCGGCAACTTTTCGAAGCCTTCAGCGGCTATTGGAGGACTTCTCTTTCCAAGTTGCACATAGATTTGTTCTACAATCTTTAGAAAATTTGGAAAAAAATAAAATTAAAATTAGTAATTATTTTTAGTTATCAAAAATTATTAAATTTTAATTTAAAATTAAAAACGAGTATTTAATAGTTATTTATGTACCAAGGGCGTTAGGATGATGATAATGCTAAGAGTGCGACGATGTTCCAGCCCAAGGGCCTGAAAGGCTCGATGGAAGAGAAGAAGATGAGCATTATCATCTAGTAATGCTCGCGGTGCATACAAGGTTTTATTGTTCACGAGAATATATTGTACAAGTAGAAAATTAGTTTTAATTTATAATTTATTGTTGGCGTTGCCAAGGACGTTGCTTATATATTTATAAGTTCGACATATTTCGGCACAGAAGAATTCGTTTATCACGTGTCCAGAAACTATGTTGCAAATACTCGTTATTTGTTGTGTTGCAACACACTCGTACTCAAACATATAGTTTTTGGCCTAATGATTCAAATTACTAATCAACGTAACGCCGACTCCGATTGCAAAAGTAAATGTTGAGCGGGCGTTATAGATTATAATGCCCGCTTATAATGCCGTGGTTGTTATAGAGTTGTTTATATAGTTCGTATCATAGATATAAACGACGAATAATATGCAAGTGAAACATAAATTTTTTAATAATTTTATAAGAATGTAAGAAGGTTTTAGTAACTTTTTCTTCTCTGCTTTTTGTACCTCTTCGCCTAGTTTTTCCATTTTGCTTCCCTAGTTCATGGAGCAAAACTGAACTTTCTATTAAGGCAGTATGAAAAAGAAATCTTTTGCTACTAAGTAACTATTGCATTTTTAAATCGTGATGTTTTTCATAACAGCAAATATACTATGAACCAAATATCTGTTGCGAAATCGGGAAACACGGCTAGATCTTGTATATTCTGAGTACTCGGCGAGACGTGTCCAGCGACATCACTTTTAAAACGCAGAAACATTTCATTGTGATGCTAAGACGTTGGAGGTTAGGTTAGATTAGAGGTTAGACTATGTTAATGGATAGGTTAGTTTAAAGGTTACTTTAGGTTACGAAAGTCTATTACAGGTTAGGTTACAGGTAGCATGAAGGCCAGGTTAACGGTTATCTTCTAGATCAATGATGGGCATTTCATGCACAGTGTGCACGAGACTGCCCAGCTAGTATCCCCACTCTGACGCTGACGCACGGACATGCGACCACGCGACGTGCGCTATTTTAATTCAAACCTACTAACTATTGTTCTGTTTTTTTAATTCTGATTTTAAGCGTTTTAAATTAATTTAAGTTGTTTATATATAAATAAAAATGGTTTTCTTTGAGAATTATTTGGAAATGTAATTTTATAATTATTAATTATAAAATAAAGTATTATATGAAATTTGCGCTTATGAAAACCTCTAATTTTGCATCTGTGATATATTTCTAATCTAATTATGTGAAGTTATTATTTTATTTAATTATTATAGTCCCGCCGCGCGCTTACGTGTGATTGGTTAGTTCGGATCGCTGTTACGCCTACCTCGGAGACTGCAGCTAGCGGCCAGCGAGGACAGGGGTAGCAGCCGCGTAAGGGGCCCCTGCCGTGCCCATCACTGTTCTAGATTATAAGCTAGGTTAGAGGATATTTTACGTTTAAATAGAGATTACATTAGGCTAGGTTAAATCAGAGGTTTATTTATGTGAGCTTGGTTTGAAAGTAAGTTTAGTTAAAAATTAAGTTTAACTACATTATATGGTTAGGTTATTTTAGAGGTTTTGTGTGGTTAGGGTTTAGAGGAGAGGATAGATTAGGTAAAATTAGGTGACGATCAAATTACGTTGGAGAGTTAAATAAAAAATTCAGTTAGAAATTTTGTTAGGTTGGGGTTAGGTTATGTTAGGATACAGGTGTGGTTTGGGTACTTTAGAGTTTAGGTCAGCTTAGGTTAGGTTGGGTTTAGTTAAGTTAGGTTACAGGTTAATGTAGAGTAGGAAGTAGGAATTACACACATACATACTTAGATAACCCTCATTCGACTTGAACATTAAGTTGATCCTATAAATATATATCATACATACATAATGATATGCTTATATTATTTAGATTTTTACGTGGATACATTTTAATTTTATTTATATAAAAAAATTATTTGAATAGTAGGCTAGGTTAACAGATAATAAAATCTCCATCGTAGAATAAATTAATCACATGATTATCTTGAAATACTTGTTAATTATTTACTTTTAGATTTACCAACTTTCTTAAATTTTAAACACTTTGACGTTTCACAAAAATATTATTAAACTCAAAATCTTGACATTGATTTGTTTACATTTTAACTTGTAACATAACCTTAAATTATTTTATTATCTTCAAAAGGTTGTGCACTTCTTGAAAGATGAAATTGGAAGAATATCAGGTAATTTTAAGTACTTTTTTATGGTAAAAGATTCGTCGGCAAACATGGACTATGTAAATGATCAACATTCAATAGTACAATAAAATCAGACCAAAAGTATATAACCGGAAAAATTAATAGGAAAATTCCTTATTAACTGTATTTTGGTACAAGCTGATGGCTGGTTGGCTACAAGCTGTTTTTTGTTGTAGTATTTAGCCACGACATAGACCTTCGGAAATATAGCGTCGAAAATGTACAAGATCTTTATTTTGTTCATTTTTAATAGGAAACACAGCCTAAATTTTTGTTTCTACTTACGTAAAACCTCCAAATGGAGTTGTTTAGACATTTTTAGTTTAGTCGCCTTTAGCGTTTAGTTTATTTTTTCAAGTTCGGGATACTCAGCTCGAGACTCTTCGGTTTATTGAATATTATGCATTGGTGTGAGCATCTATGACAATTTTTAACCAATTTACTTTCTATTAATTTTTTTCTATATTTGGTTTTGGTCTAATTTTACTGTACTATAGGCAATTGATCTTTGTCAATATACGTGTCCATGTCTGTCGATGAATCATATAATATTGCAAAGTATTTAAAATTATCTTTTAAATGATATGACATTTTTAAGTATCTCTTAGTGGATACGTGTAGTTAACTTAAATTGTTAAAGTCAAATATTTTAAAAGTTTGTGGATAATAATCCGCAATTTTTCGCAGAAATAGGTTTTAAATGCAAAATAACTATTCCAGTCCATGTGGTTCGGGTCCGAGTGGTACAAGCTTCCTGTTAAGTTTTGTATAGTCAGCGTCTCCTTTATTAGAAATTTAAAAAATCTGACTGTATTATTGTAATTCACTAACGAGAAATCCTCAAAAAGCTTGAAATAGTTTCAAAGTTTCGCAGTTTGAACGTTTTAAATTTTTATATGCAAAAAAGAGTCGAGGTTTTCTGGATTTATAAAAATCCTAGAACAAAAATTCACTTTGACGACATTCTTTACAAGAAAATTTAATTTAAAACTCCAATAGCATAGGAAGGGTGTCTCTGCGGTATAAGTTGACACGAATTCCTGAAACATGAACACTCTGAAAACGAAACAGCGGAAACAAGAGTTATTAAATATGTAGGAAGCTCGGGTATATCTGTTAACGTTTGTGTTTAAACTGACAAAAGTAAATACCAAAAATTTTAAACTTGGAATATCTACCCAAGGTAGTAATTAATTCTATCTAGATATTTATTGGCACGATTTTAAACAGAATCACTTTTTGACCTGAAACGTGCCTTCTTAGTATGCATAGAGTTTATCACTGCCACCTGAAAAGTTTTCTGTTGTGTAGTTTTAACAAGAGACTTGCGTAGGAAATCGAAGAACTACCTAGCAGTAGCTTAACCCAAGATAAGATAATTACTATGGCCCACACGGTCGCAAAAGAGGAAAAATTTAAATAAAACCCAATCTTAATATTAAGACATTAGTATGTACTTTTATTACTAGTAATAGTTTACACCTTTTTATTATTGTTTTTTACGTTTTAAGCATTTCATAATTTTAACCAACCACCATCGACAACAAATTTATACACTAGGTGAGACAAGCCAAAAAACTTATTAACTTTCTGATTTCTAATATAACTTTAAAGTTGAACAATTGAACATAATATGTGGTCATTCTAGAACGACGTGGTTTAGATAATGACGCAATGTTTAGATTTACTGTAATTTATTCCATAAACAAGTTGGGCTTCGAGATTGTTCGTATAATAAAATTATACGTATTGTATTTCCGTAAAACGTGTTTATCGAAATGAAAAAAAATCGTTATTGAGTTCATAACAAAATATCTACCAAAATCTCTTTCTTTAATTAGAAGTATTTATTTTGATAAACACGTTTTAAAGAAATACAATACGTTTAATTTTATTATCAAACAATTTCGAAGTCTAACTTGTTTATGCAATAAGTTACAGCAAATCTAAACATTGCGTCATATCCGGAACCACGTCGGGGGATGTCATTCTAGGGATGATATCTGCCACCAGATCGCGGATGAAAGTGTTATGTTCAATTGTTCAACTTTAAAGTTTTATTAGAAGCCTAAAAGTGTTTTGGCTATGATCTATCGTCTAACCTAGTGTCAAATATCTATAAATCTGTTGTCGCTGGTGATTGGTTAAGATCATGAAATGCTTAAGACGTAAAAAACAATATAAAAGGTGCAAATCTTGGACCATAGTGTATGTTCATCTTTAGAACTAAATTATTAATATTAATATGCAGTTAAGCATTAGTTGAAACTACCAAAAATAATATAGTGTTATATTATTTTTTTTAACTAACTAGCTTAAATTGATGAGAATCAGTTCCACGGTGTCTGGTAACATTGGTTAGTAACTAAACTAAACTAAAATAGTTACGATTTAAAAAATCAAAAACCATATAGTATGACTTTCTGTTAACCACATTTTGTGAAATTCATCCTAAGAATTTAAAAACATAGCTCGGCCAGTAACCCAAAAATAAAATTAAAAATAAGATTAAGAATCAATCATTAAAACAACTACAGGATGATGCAAAATGATTGAGGACGGTTTGAATCTACTGTCACGTTAAATGATTACCGTCACGTTGGTCACGCAACAGGAATACTTTTCAAACGGTTTTATCTTTCTTTTATCTTACAGTGGCGTCTCAAAAGTAATGTTGGTTATAAACTACATTAATTTTAAATAATAAACTTACCTGACAATAAAATCGACTAGCAAACTGCAGTTCTGAAAAGAACTGTTTTGTAAAATAAGAAAACAAGTGAAATAAAGCAAAAATTCAATAAAAACCCAGAACAACGTGGCACAACGATGTAAACGAGAAACTGACGAGTTGACACTGTAATATGACGCAACACATTTCTATACTGCTACACTACGTAACAACGTGAAGTACAATAAAACTTACGGCGCAAAATTCAAAACATCCTCACTCATTTTGGATCAAACTGTACTTTAATACAGGAATGATAAATAATAAATATAACAACTTATCAACAAATACTTTGGTATTATTTATATTCATTTTTATTTTAAAAGTCTCTTTTTCTAAGCTGTTCAGGTATCACAATGGGACCCCCAAAGTCGCTGGACCCCCAGGCTTTGCCCTGAAATGCCACATGATAATTACGCCACTGTAGTACCTAGTGTTATTTACAGGAATTACTTAATAGGAATACTATAAGTGTGTTCTACTAAAAAATCGAAAAAGAAATTAGTTGAAGTAAAGCTATTGCTTTTAATTCTTCGATTTTAAAATGTTGCGACGTGTAATAATAGTATATTAAAGTATTCGTTTCATAAGACACGTTTTTAGAGCACGTGCCCGAGTTTAGAAAACGACCCGCGTAGCGGGGAGTTCTCTAAGAAGGACAAGTGCTCTAAAACGTCTTATGAAACGAATACTTTATACTATTTTTTTCTATTTGGGCTATTTCATTATTAAATAATTAAAAAAAAATACTTAGTTTTAAATAAAATTTGTTAGGGATATTTTGGTAAGTAGCAAGACAGTTGGCAACGCTAGAACTTATGCAATTGTTTTTTACATAACCTCGCTAACTTGAGGTAATCCGCGCGACATAGACACTCCCATTCTTGTCCACACACAAAGCTCGCTACTAAGCAGCAGGACCTCGTTCAAATTTTCCAGGTGTATTATACGTACTGTTGAAAATTGTTATAAATTCAAAGTAGAATGTATGCCAATATATTTGTGACATAAATAATTGCTAGTTAATGTATTAAAAAGTTGGATGAAATAAGAATAATTATATTTAATTTCATAGAATAAATACCTTATTTGTTACAGAGATTAATGAGGTGTAAATGCAATAGTATTTTCAGCAAAGAATGATTTTTGTTAACAAAAATAATTATTCATTGGATCCTTTGGATATTATAACTTATTAGGTAAAGATATATAATTGTATGAAACTAAATTTTATTACATTAAGTTAATCGTGAGCATATTGCATATACACAACACAATGCATCCCATATGATGACTGTATCAAAATTTACAATTTCGTTAATAATAATAGTCCTTCTCCTGACCAGGTTTTTGATGACCTGATGGTATACGGGATTTGACTTCAGAATCTTATTTGGGGTTGCACAGAGGTCCGAAATCCGTGAGTTGGACTTGCTGGAGTATGGTCGTTAACCCGCCATCTTGGATTCAATGCCAAAATGATAAGTCGCTGGATTTCCGTAACGGCTGCTCAGAATTCGATGTAGTTTTTTTTGATCGATTCCAAATTTTATTTGTAATTCAAAAGGTTATATAACATTTTTTCGTATCTCTAACAATAAGTGCCTTATAACTAAATTAATAAACTAGCATTTCTTCTTTCTAATATTTTGGTGTCCAGTTTTTTTGTTCGTAATTTATTAAAATTTTTTTCAAATAAAGAAAAATTGTTGCGTTTTAGAGATTTAGACGTGGTTTACCGATTCTAATTATCTTTAAAAATAAAAAAGATCTATTGATTTTAGTCGCCAGAAGTACTGACGAACATCTATGTAGCTGTGGACTACCAGCTACCAGTTTGAATTTGCAATCATCGGTGCGCGTAAACATTATACTGCTTTATAGATGTTATTTTTTTCACAAGTTTTGTTAATATCACACTTGCAAAATTATGCATAATAAATTTCCTTTTTTTACAAGTACATAATATGAATGTGATTAAAATAAAAACTATAATAATAATAAGTTTTTCCCAAAGTCCATCCAAAACATCTTTATTAATTTACATTAGTTTGCTACAATTGTTTCGGCCTTATTAGCTGTATAATTATTTACAAGGCCATCTTCAGGCATCTACAAGCAAAATTATCCTTAAAGTTAAACACAATAGAATTTTTACAACATTCATTATTATTATATGTGAAAAACATACCTTTTAAATGTTTTAGGTGTTTTTATATTAAATTTTATAATGATAAAAAATCAAACTTGTAATGTCATTGTTATATATTAATGATTGTCGTGTTAAAGGATAAAAAATATAAAACCTGGAAAATATTTTCATTAAACATCTACATCTAATAGTATTTGGAAAATTACTTACTAAATTGTGTTACTAAAATACCCTCCTTAAAAACTACATTAAAACATTATATTTATATAAATATCATTGTTTTTTCTTCTTTTTGCATTTATAATACGAGTTATAATAATTGAACATGTTGTACATTCACCAGACCAAAATGGAGTGTGTTAATCTAATCTGCACTGCGCGACCACATACTTTAAGAAATCAGGCGTTTCTATTTGTTCATTTAAACAAATCAAATTTGAATTATTTATGGTTTTTTGAATTTCAATATGTTCTAAATTAATGAGATTTTTAAAATTGTCTTCATTGTGTAAGATGTTAACGTTGATGTTTTTATCAAAATTATGCCCTGTGTTGAGTATGTGTTCAGCAAATGTAGATTTACAAGTATTATTATTATATTTAATTGCTCTCACATGTTCTTTTACCCTCTCATTGATGCTTCTACTAGTCATCCCCACATACACCCCTTGGCATTGTTGACAGTTCAAACTGTATATCCCTGATTTTTGTGAATTTTCTTGTTTATCCTTATTGTGGCAAAAACTGTTACTTAACTTATTCTTTACTTTAAATGCTGTTTTTGTTGCATTCTTATTGAATATTTGAGAAATTTGGTTCGATATTTTGCCATAATATGGTAAGGAACCTACAAAGTTTTGTTTATCTTCTACAATAGGGAGTAAACTGGTGTTTTTTCTTATATTAATTTGGTTTCGTTTTTTCTTAATCAAATCATGAATCAGTTTATCAGGATATCCATTTTTATCTGCGATATATGCAATAGTTGTTAGTTCTTTCTCATAGTCTACCTTTTTCATGGGAACTCTAATAAGTCTTTCAATTAAGCTACTTAATGATGAGATTTTATGTTGGATAGGAGAATTGCTGTTATACGGTATTATATTATCCGTATGGGTGGGTTTTCTGTATATACTGAAATTGAACTTGTTGTTGGTTATTTCAATGTTAATATCAAGGAAAGGTAAGCTGTTCTCAAACGATTCTTCAATAGTGAATTCAATATTTTTATGTATGGTGTTCAGATACCTGAATAATTGCTGAAATTCATCTTTCGAGCCCTTAAAGAGGCAAATTATGTCGTCCACATATCTGTACCAGAAAATACAACATTTTTTAAATAGATGATGTTGTTTTAACATTATAGTTTCTATATGATTAAGAAATATTTCACTAAGAAGGGGACTAAGGTTACTACCCATACTGAGTCCTTGTTCTTGTTTGTAAAATTTATTATCAAACATGAAGAAATTTTGTTCAATGCAAAGGTCCAGCAATTTATAAAAAACTTGAGCTTCAGTGTCATTTAAATCGCTGTTATTTAGAAGATCTTTTAACAATCTTTTTACCTCTTCAGTAGGGATGCTGGGGAATAAGTTTTTTATGTCAAAGCTTACAAGTCTACTACCTTCAGGGATTTTTATATCTTTGATTTTATTTATCAACTCTAGTGAGTTGGGAATACTAAACTCCGGATTGAAATTCACAACCCTTTTAAACGTTTTATTTAAAAGTTTTGCTAACTTGCTAGTTGGAGAATTGACTTGTGACACTACGGGGCGTAACGGGATTTCTTGGAAATTAGTAGCATTTGTTTTGTGGATTTTAGGTAAACAATACATTAGCGGTATTCTAGGATTTTTAATAATTAGGTTTTGTATATTTGTGAATTTTTGTAAAATACTGTTACTTTCTTTTAGGGTTTTTCTGACTAGTTTTTGGAAAGATATTATGGGGTTGTTTTTTAACAAAGTATAATGTTGTTCTTTGATAAATTGGTTAACCTGATTTACATATATGTCCTTATCTACGATAATGTTGCAATTTCCTTTATCAGCTTTTATTAATGTGAGATTATTATCTTTGAAACTCTTCTGCATGTTTTTCAAAGTTTTATATATGTTTTTTTGCCATCTGTTAAGCTTTATTTGATTGTTTCTGAACCACTTGAAATATTTATCAAAAATATTTTTTATTTTGAGTAAGATTATATCTTTGTTTGCGATTTTTTGTACTAAACTTTGACAACATGCAGCAAGATATTCAAATTTATTTATGTTTAAATTATAATCTAAATTAGTTTTAAGGCTATTACCTAGTAATTCCACTTCTGTATTAGAAAAATTAACATTGCTGAAGTTAACTAATCTACTATGGAATTCGTGATTACCTTTGGTGGTATTGTAATCTTTTCCACATTTTTTATTGTTTTTGAGATTAGTTTTATTAATCCTTTTTAGGTTGTTGATTTTCTTCCTTAGGTTTTGATGAACCTTTTTGCCCACTTGTTCTACTTTATCCCTCAACGAATAATTCATGGCATCGAAGATTGCTGGATGTAAAAAGTTGCTAACCTCCATATGTAGATACCAAAGTTGTGAGTTGATCTGGTCTCTTGATTTGTAATGTTTCTTTAGTTCTTCCTTTAGACGTATTCTCTCTTCTCTTTTTTGTGCCCTTTCTACCCATTTACCCTTTTCCCTTATATGTATTTTCGCGAACATGTAAGTATATGCACGTGCTAACAAACCATATGTTTAAATTGGTTATCTTCCTTTTATACATAAAATGCTTGTATAATTGAACCTTCTTGGCGTGACTGGCCTTTTTAATGTGATAAAACTGGTCCATTTTTCTCAAAGTTTGGATATTGGTAATGTGATTAAAATAAAAACTATAATAATAATAAGTTTTTCCCAAAGTCCATCCAAAACATCTTTATTAATTTACATTAGTTTGCTACAATTGTTTCGGCCTTATTAGCTGTATAATTATTTACAAGGCCATCTTCAGGCATCTACAAGCAAAATTATCCTTAAAGTTAAACACAATAGAATTTTTACAACATTCATTATTATTATATGTGAAAAACATACCTTTTAAATGTTTTAGGTGTTTTTATATTAAATTTTATAATGATAAAAAATCAAACTTGTAATGTCATTGTTATATATTAATGATTGTCGTGTTAAATATAAAAACACCTAAAACATTTAAAAGGTATGTTTTTCACATATAATAATAATGAATGTTGTAAAAATTCTATTGTGTTTAACTTTAAGGATAATTTTGCTTGTAGATGCCTGAAGATGGCCTTGTAAATAATTATACAGCTAATAAGGCCGAAACAATTGTAGCAAACTAATGTAAATTAATAAAGATGTTTTGGATGGACTTTGGGAAAAACTTATTATTATTATAGTTTTTATTTTAATCACATTACCAATATCCAAACTTTGAGAAAAATGGACCAGTTTTATCACATTAAAAAGGCCAGTCACGCCAAGAAGGTTCAATTATACAAGCATTTTATGTATAAAAGGAAGATAACCAATTTAAACATATGGTTTGTTAGCACGTGCATATACTTACATGTTCGCGAAAATACATATAAGGGAAAAGGGTAAATGGGTAGAAAGGGCACAAAAAAGAGAAGAGAGAATACGTCTAAAGGAAGAACTAAAGAAACATTACAAATCAAGAGACCAGATCAACTCACAACTTTGGTATCTACATATGGAGGTTAGCAACTTTTTACATCCAGCAATCTTCGATGCCATGAATTATTCGTTGAGGGATAAAGTAGAACAAGTGGGCAAAAAGGTTCATCAAAACCTAAGGAAGAAAATCAACAACCTAAAAAGGATTAATAAAACTAATCTCAAAAACAATAAAAAATGTGGAAAAGATTACAATACCACCAAAGGTAATCACGAATTCCATAGTAGATTAGTTAACTTCAGCAATGTTAATTTTTCTAATACAGAAGTGGAATTACTAGGTAATAGCCTTAAAACTAATTTAGATTATAATTTAAACATAAATAAATTTGAATATCTTGCTGCATGTTGTCAAAGTTTAGTACAAAAAATCGCAAACAAAGATATAATCTTACTCAAAATAAAAAATATTTTTGATAAATATTTCAAGTGGTTCAGAAACAATCAAATAAAGCTTAACAGATGGCAAAAAAACATATATAAAACTTTGAAAAACATGCAGAAGAGTTTCAAAGATAATAATCTCACATTAATAAAAGCTGATAAAGGAAATTGCAACATTATCGTAGATAAGGACATATATGTAAATCAGGTTAACCAATTTATCAAAGAACAACATTATACTTTGTTAAAAAACAACCCCATAATATCTTTCCAAAAACTAGTCAGAAAAACCCTAAAAGAAAGTAACAGTATTTTACAAAAATTCACAAATATACAAAACCTAATTATTAAAAATCCTAGAATACCGCTAATGTATTGTTTACCTAAAATCCACAAAACAAATGCTACTAATTTCCAAGAAATCCCGTTACGCCCCGTAGTGTCACAAGTCAATTCTCCAACTAGCAAGTTAGCAAAACTTTTAAATAAAACGTTTAAAAGGGTTGTGAATTTCAATCCGGAGTTTAGTATTCCCAACTCACTAGAGTTGATAAATAAAATCAAAGATATAAAAATCCCTGAAGGTAGTAGACTTGTAAGCTTTGACATAAAAAACTTATTCCCCAGCATCCCTACTGAAGAGGTAAAAAGATTGTTAAAAGATCTTCTAAATAACAGCGATTTAAATGACACTGAAGCTCAAGTTTTTTATAAATTGCTGGACCTTTGCATTGAACAAAATTTCTTCATGTTTGATAATAAATTTTACAAACAAGAACAAGGACTCAGTATGGGTAGTAACCTTAGTCCCCTTCTTAGTGAAATATTTCTTAATCATATAGAAACTATAATGTTAAAACAACATCATCTATTTAAAAAATGTTGTATTTTCTGGTACAGATATGTGGACGACATAATTTGCCTCTTTAAGGGCTCGAAAGATGAATTTCAGCAATTATTCAGGTATCTGAACACCATACATAAAAATATTGAATTCACTATTGAAGAATCGTTTGAGAACAGCTTACCTTTCCTTGATATTAACATTGAAATAACCAACAACAAGTTCAATTTCAGTATATACAGAAAACCCACCCATACGGATAATATAATACCGTATAACAGCAATTCTCCTATCCAACATAAAATCTCATCATTAAGTAGCTTAATTGAAAGACTTATTAGAGTTCCCATGAAAAAGGTAGACTATGAGAAAGAACTAACAACTATTGCATATATCGCAGATAAAAATGGATATCCTGATAAACTGATTCATGATTTGATTAAGAAAAAACGAAACCAAATTAATATAAGAAAAAACACCAGTTTACTCCCTATTGTAGAAGATAAACAAAACTTTGTAGGTTCCTTACCATATTATGGCAAAATATCGAACCAAATTTCTCAAATATTCAATAAGAATGCAACAAAAACAGCATTTAAAGTAAAGAATAAGTTAAGTAACAGTTTTTGCCACAATAAGGATAAACAAGAAAATTCACAAAAATCAGGGATATACAGTTTGAACTGTCAACAATGCCAAGGGGTGTATGTGGGGATGACTAGTAGAAGCATCAATGAGAGGGTAAAAGAACATGTGAGAGCAATTAAATATAATAATAATACTTGTAAATCTACATTTGCTGAACACATACTCAACACAGGGCATAATTTTGATAAAAACATCAACGTTAACATCTTACACAATGAAGACAATTTTAAAAATCTCATTAATTTAGAACATATTGAAATTCAAAAAACCATAAATAATTCAAATTTGATTTGTTTAAATGAACAAATAGAAACGCCTGATTTCTTAAAGTATGTGGTCGCGCAGTGCAGATTAGATTAACACACTCCATTTTGGTCTGGTGAATGTACAACATGTTCAATTATTATAACTCGTATTATAAATGCAAAAAGAAGAAAAAACAATGATATTTATATAAATATAATGTTTTAATGTAGTTTTTAAGGAGGGTATTTTAGTAACACAATTTAGTAAGTAATTTTCCAAATACTATTAGATGTAGATGTTTAATGAAAATATTTTCCAGGTTTTATATTTTTTATCCTTTAACACGACAATCATTAATATATAACAATGACATTACAAGTTTGATTTTTTATCATTATAAAATTTAATATAAAAACACCTAAAACATTTAAAAGGTATGTTTTTCACATATAATAATAATGAATGTTGTAAAAATTCTATTGTGTTTAACTTTAAGGATAATTTTGCTTGTAGATGCCTGAAGATGGCCTTGTAAATAATTATACAGCTAATAAGGCCGAAACAATTGTAGCAAACTAATGTAAATTAATAAAGATGTTTTGGATGGACTTTGGGAAAAACTTATTATTATTATAGTTTTTATTTTAATCACATTACCAATATCCAAACTTTGAGAAAAATGGACCAGTTTTATCACACATAATATGAACTTTTACCAGCGCAAGTAATGACAAATCTTTCCGGAATAATATGCAAATTGTTACTGGGTTTTAAAAAGGGCATCGCCAGTATCTATCTCGAAAGCATATTTAGTAGGATCTAAAGATGCATAGTTAGTTCCTCTGTAACAACTTAGGTACAAGTATATACAGTAATAAGCTCTTTTAATAGGTCGAAGATGGAGACAAAGTTTCGGCTACAAAATTTCTGCAGTGAAAATAGGTCCACGGTCTTAGTTCATCAAAAAACTTGCAAGAAACTCCTGGTTATGCAGTTAAAACTAGAAATTCCTCAGCATACGGTAAACACGATTCCAATACTAATTTTTTAAAGAAATTTTAAAGGAGTTTTCTTAATAATCGAATTTTGAATTGAATTGAACGTTGAGTTGCAACGTGTACGTTACACCATTTCTGTCCATGAATTTCAAAAAGTCTATGTACTGGAATGTGTCTAAGTTTATCTCGTTCTCCTTTGCGGAACCATATTTCCGATTTGTGTAAAAATTTCGAAACATGCTGCAAAAGAAAAATAAATACGTCAGTTTCTGAAGAAACAATGACTACTTACTCGAGTTTCGAGTAAAGTAGGAAAACTATTATTTTCGGTTACAAAAGAACTAAGACAAACATTTAATTCAAAATATTTGTATAAACTTCAGCTTCTCGTGTTGACATAATTGTTGTTATTTTCATCATTCAGGCAAAAGTAGCAAACGAATTTGAAGAACTATGCCATATAATTATAATCCAAATTGGCGTCCATTAGTAATGTCCCCCCCCCCCATTCAAATTTCAATAGACCCATTTTGGTCTTCTACAAATAGTAAATCAAATATTCAAAATATTTTCGGCAAAAATTGTAAATTGGCGATTTTGATTTTGATGTTTGCTTTAGTTTTTTTGCAACTAAACTAAACTAAAAAACAGCGATAAAATCCCTTTTTTTGTCGGTATTCATAGTACATGAGTAGGAAAGTCCTTGTCTGACGAGGCATCTCTTCTGATTTATGTACGAAGGGATCAAGCGGTGTGGTTAAAAAATGTCACATTTGAAACACATATGTAATGGCTTTTTAAATTTTATATGAATCAAAACACTGAAAAAAATGATGACAAACTTGCCAGGCAAAGATTCCTCTGATTAATTAGTAACAGACCAACACTAATTAAATAATTATTAAAAAACTTCACTATGAGTGGAATGTCTTTCTTTTTTACTAAGTATAGTTTATATCTTGTATGATATGATTCCAAAATGACAGATCAAAATTCTACTGATTTCGTCCCTTAAAACTTTTACACAAATCGGAAATATGGTTCCGCACCGGAGGACGAGATTAGCTTAGACACATTCCAGTACATAGACTTTTTGGAATTCATGAACAGAAATGGTGTAATATATTTGTCGCAGCCCACATTCTGACTGGATGTGACTACCACCAGCCCTTGCTGATGGTAGTAGGTTCAAACAATTCTTTCCAAGATATTCTTTAAAAAATTAGTGTTGGAATTGTGTTTATCGTATGCTAGCGAATTTCTAGTTTTAACTACATAACCAGGATTTTCTTGAAAGTTTTTCTAATGAACTAAGATTCTGGTTTTATTTTCACTCCAGAAACTTTGTAGCCGAAACTTTGTCTCCAGCTTCCCATTCATGTATTGACGTATTAAAAGAGCTTATTATGTTCACTTGTACCTAAATTGTTACAGAGGAACTAACTATTCATCTTTAGATCCCATTAAGTATGCTTTCAAGATAGATACTGACGATGTCCTTTTAAATTCCAATAACAATTTGCATATTATTCAGGAACGATTTGTCATTACTCGCTCTTCTAAAAAGATCATAAGTTAAAAAAATATGTACTTGAAAAAAATGTATTGTACAGAATTTTGCAAGTGTGATATTAACAAAACTTGAAAACCTGAAAAAATAACATCTATAAAGCAGTATAGTGTTTACGCGCACCGATAATAATTAAAAATTCAAACTTTGACTACCAGGTTCATACATAGATATTCGACAGTACTTCTGGCGACTAAAATCAATATATCTTTTTTATTTTTAAAGATAACTAGAATCGGTAAACGACGTCTAAATCTCTAGAACGCAACAATTTTTCTTTATTTGAAAAAAAATTTAAATAAATTGCGAACAAAAAAAACTGGGCACCAAGATATTAGAAAGAAGAAATATTTTTATTAATTTAGTTATAACGCACTTGTTGTTGGAGCTATGAAAAAATGTTATATAAAATTTGGAGTCTATCAAAGACAACTACATCAAATTTGGAGCAGCCGTTACGGAGATCCAGCAATTTGTCATTTTGGCATTAAATCCAAGATTGCGGGTTAACGACCGTACTCCGGCAAGTCCAGTTCCCGGATTTCGGACCTCTGTGCAACCCTAAATAAGATTCTGAAGTCAAATCCCGTACACCTTCAGGTCGTCGAAAACCTGGTCAGGAGAAGGACTATAAAGTAAAAACTGTTATTCCCGTAACATGGCTACGGTCGACGGCGCGCTGCGTCTTACAATGCTACATAGTTTAGCGAGCGTTGCATTGATAAGTTTGACATTCTAAGAATAGCTGTCTAAAAATGTTAAAAAATAAAATGTTACTGTTTTCAGTATTCTAAAAAATTTCAATAGGACAAGAAAAATGCGTGCCCTGATGGCTTCATTAGGACACGCAAATATAAAATAGTATATTAAAGTATTAGTTTCATAAGATGCGTTTTTAGCGCACGCGTCCGAGTTTAGAAAACGACCCGCGAAGCGGGGAGTTTTCTAACGGACAAGTGCACTAAAACGCCTTATGAAACGAATACTTTATACTATTTTTTATACTTGCGTCGTTATTTCGTTAATTATTAAAAAATAAATTAGTTTTAAATAAGATTTGTTAGTGAAATTTTGTTAAGTACTTTTGACAGTTGGCTACACTGAAAATTCAACTTCAGCATTTGTTATTTAAATTGTTTTGTTTTTATAAAATTAATAATTAGTTTCTGTGACAAGAAGGTAAAATGGTCAGATATTCTCTCCCTCCATCTTATTAAAAAGAATTAACTTATCTTAATTAATCTTAATCTTATTAAAATATTGGAATTTAACAATATTGATAGATTTATAACAACTGCAGAAAATAACCAACATTTAGCTATGAAAGTAAGTAAAATTTTGTGCTAAATACTTTCAATTTTTAATATATTTCAATTATTTAAGGTTGCGTTAATAATGGGATTCTGTGGTGCCTGCCGAAGAGATGAATTGACCAACATGTTATTAGACGATATTGTGGTCAAACATCATGTGTTCACTGTGACTGTAACAAAAACAAAAAATAAAGTTCGAAGAGAATTCTTAATTACAGAGAAACTGTGGATTGATTTAATTAAGCAATATTTGAGCCTAAGGCCTAAGAAAATAAACCACAGGCGGTTTTTTATAACCTACCGCAATGGAAAATGTATTTCTACTCCTATCGGTATAAACACCATGGGAAAAGTTCCTCTTATTATTGTCACTTATTTGCATTTAGCCAACCCGAAGCTTTTTACAGGTAATTGCTTTCGACGTTCAAGTGCTTCCCAATTGGCAAACAAAGGTGGCGATTTAATAACTATAAAACGGCATTGACGTTGGAAGTCTTCAGCTGTGGCTGAGGGCTGTATTGATGCTTCAATTAAAAGAAAAATGGAGGTAGCTGAATTGCTATCTAATAAGCCATGTACTTCCACTTCAACGGCTCAAGTGGTAATTGACCAGTCTTCCACTGCTTCATTTTTACATGAAGAATCACACACTTTCAGCAGCAACCCAATAACGAGTCAACAAAACATTGTTGAGGGGCAAAATTTACCTTCATTTAAGATTAATGCCCAGGACACTTCTGCTGTTACAATCAAAGTGTATAATAACTGTACTTTTAATACAAAAGATGTATAAAGAATAATTTGTGAATTTATTAAATAATTTTTAATTTAATTAATTTATTTTGTGTGTTTATTTTATATTTTAAAAGTTTGGCATTTTATCACATAACATAACCGCACTTTTAAATATAATAAGTTTGACATTTAAGAACAGCTGTTAGGTGCTACCAACTTTAAAAAACAAAATTTTACTGTTTCCAGTACTCTAATAAATCTCATTAGCACACGCAAATGCGTGTCCTAATGGAGTTCATTAGGACACGCAAGTATAAAAAGATTTTTTGAAAACTAATCGCTAATTCTGAGTACTGATTTCGAAAAATAGCAGAAAGATTCCATCAAGCATCCATTTTTTTACAAAATTAATTTCTCTATTTCAATACTAATTGATCTTTTTTTTAAGTTTGTATATAAATATTATAAATATTCTAATATTTAGGCTGTAGTGACCTTAAATGTAGCCTAACAATGTACCAGGACGGATGGCGATATTTAACATAAGTACGCTCTTTATTGACTCGTCAAGAACAAGTTTCAAGTTGCTTTTTTTCATAATAGCAGAAGCTTGTATGCTGTAATACTAGTAATTCAAAGAGTGAAGTAAAGTCACTTTCCAACGATTAATGTACGTACGTATAATATTTTATTCACAATCATATTGCATATGTTGTAAAAACCTTGGAAAGTAAGCTATTGCTATAGCAACACCAAAGTGGTTAACAATTTCCTTTACATGTCTGTAAAACTGACATGTAAAGTTATGGCCAACTATTTTTTCTGAATAATTTAAAACAGGATGTTTTATCCGATTTAAATTTAAGTTTTAATAAATATATTTAACGCTAAAAACATATTTTTTATTTAATATTAGTTTTATTTTTATTTTTCCATATTTTATATTTAATAATTACAATGGAATTAATTAATTTCTAATTTTAAAATACTGAGTGCATACATCGCCATCTAGTGGCGAAGAATGAAACTTTACTTAAAATTTCTTTTGGTCAATAGATGGCTCTGATTGAAATTATGACAGTTCGTACAAAATTTATTTTAAAATTTAAAATTACTTTTTATTTTGATTATCTTAAGTCTAATTATTGTGAATAAAATAGTATACATGTTTCGTTGGTAAAGTTTCCACGCCTCGCGATATTGTTTGACCTCGACGTACCGTCTCGGTCAAACAATTGTCGCTTGGCTTGTAAAGATATCCTTTACCAACTCAACATGTAATATACTATTTCACCACCAAATTTTAAATGTTTAAAAATATCTAGATTTTGTTAACTTTTCAAGAACATAATTTTTGAAAATTTTAAACCAATTATTTTTGAACATAAGGTTTAATTCTTTAAACAATTTAGTTTTACAATATGAATAATTATGACGAAATTTCTATCAAAACATTTTAAGAAAAATAAAATTTAATTATCAAGCAAAATTTTTATGGTAAAAATGAAAATAACTAATAGCCCGGGAGCTGGCGACCAAAAAGTGTAAGAGTTTTGTAAAGGCTAATATTTTAATATTAGGTTATATTTAGGATGTAAATAAATATCCAACACAATCCTTTTTAGATATTCTTTAGATACTTGAGATACTTACGTAGATTATTTTACCGTATGTTATATTTTACAAAGCAACCATTATGACAACGCTTCCGGCTCGGGTGTGGGAATTATAGATCAAGATCTTAATAAAAATTTAGAAAATCACAGTGTAACTACAATTTATCTCAATGTATCTCGTGTTTTGTCAGATGGGCAACAAATTTAAAGTATGATTAATAATAAGCAAAAAAATTACAAAAAATTGGCTTTGCGAGGGCTAGTGTTTGACGTACTTAACCCTAACTTAAAACTTGATAAATTAAAAACAAAATCAGGGTCTCTAGTTGGTCATCTTCCTCGGCTTTCTCTGCTTGGTCCGAGTCTACACACATCTAGTGCTTTATTAATTCTAACCCACAAACCCATAGACCTGTGACTATGAAAATTATCCGATACCAGATCATTTTGGCTTAAAATCATGATATAGGAGGTACATAAAGAGTGATCATTTAAATTTCAGATTAGAGTAGGCGGATGTCAACAATCATTTGCTATTTTCTGATTAATAAAATACATGACTAAAATTTCCATGGTTTGCTAGATCTGAAATTTAAATGATCACCCGATATATATTTGGATAGTGTTGTCTCAACTTAATTTTATATCGTCCAAACAAACAACAAGCTAATCACCTAACTGTGATGTTTATTTAGTATTCCATGTATCAGTGGATCCTTATAATATCCTTATAATGGGTTTATGCGGTTTATGATAACCATTTTTGTTCCGGATTATTTGGCAATCTTTATTTATCTTCATATTATGTTTTTTTTGTTGTTGTAGATTATTACATTTTTAAAAACAGTCGTTAGTAAACAAAAGTAGAAGTCTGGACTAGTCAGTTTTAGATACACGGTAGAGAAAAATATGAATGTCTGTTTCTTTTTATTGGTTGTTATTGCACCTGCATTATCAAACACCTTGAACTTGACTGCGGTAAATAGTAATAACTTATAACTAATTTATACTAAGTATAAAACTTTTTCAGTCTAGTCTATTACGTAATCTATCTATTATTGACATTCTTCAGCTTCGTCAGCATGATTATTACGCAACACTTGAGCGTGCGGAAATGGCTAGTTATGACAAAAGATTCCTTCGCCTCGCCGAGGCGACCACTTTTAAATACAATCGTACACATTTTGGTATGAATCTCACTTTGGAATTTAAAATAGATGTTGGTCGAGAACTTGAAGTAAACTGATAATGTCTTACCTCTCATTTCATTTATTAATGTTATTTTTATCCTCAAGGTTACAATGGAATTAATTAATTTCTAATTTTAAAATACTGAGTGCATACATCGCCATCTAGTGGCGAAGAATGAAACTTTACTTAAAATTTCTTTTGGTCAATAGATGGCTCTGATTGAAATTATGACAGTTCGTACAAAATTTATTTTAAAATTTAAAATTACTTTTTATTTTGATTATCTTAAGTCTAATTATTGTGAATAAAATAGTATACATGTTTCGTTGGTAAAGTTTCCACGCCTCGCGATATTGTTTGACCTCGACGTACCGTCTCGGTCAAACAATTGTCGCTTGGCTTGTAAAGATATCCTTTACCAACTCAACATGTAATATACTATTTCACCACCAAATTTTAAATGTTTAAAAATATCTAGATTTTGTTAACTTTTCAAGAACATAATTTTTGAAAATTTTAAACCAATTATTTTTGAACATAAGGTTTAATTCTTTAAACAATTTAGTTTTACAATATGAATAATTATGACGAAATTTCTATCAAAACATTTTAAGAAAAATAAAATTTAATTATCAAGCAAAATTTTTATGGTAAAAATGAAAATAACTAATAGCCCGGGAGCTGGCGACCAAAAAGTGTAAGAGTTTTGTAAAGGCTAATATTTTAATATTAGGTTATATTTAGGATGTAAATAAATATCCAACACAATCCTTTTTAGATATTCTTTAGATACTTGAGATACTTACGTAGATTATTTTACCGTATGTTATATTTTACAAAGCAACCATTATGACAACGCTTCCGGCTCGGGTGTGGGAATTATAGATCAAGATCTTAATAAAAATTTAGAAAATCACAGTGTAACTACAATTTATCTCAATGTATCTCGTGTTTTGTCAGATGGGCAACAAATTTAAAGTATGATTAATAATAAGCAAAAAAATTACAAAAAATTGGCTTTGCGAGGGCTAGTGTTTGACGTACTTAACCCTAACTTAAAACTTGATAAATTAAAAACAAAATCAGGGTCTCTAGTTGGTCATCTTCCTCGGCTTTCTCTGCTTGGTCCGAGTCTACACACATCTAGTGCTTTATTAATTCTAACCCACAAACCCATAGACCTGTGACTATGAAAATTATCCGATACCAGATCATTTTGGCTTAAAATCATGATATAGGAGGTACATAAAGAGTGATCATTTAAATTTCAGATTAGAGTAGGCGGATGTCAACAATCATTTGCTATTTTCTGATTAATAAAATACATGACTAAAATTTCCATGGTTTGCTAGATCTGAAATTTAAATGATCACCCGATATATATTTGGATAGTGTTGTCTCAACTTAATTTTATATCGTCCAAACAAACAACAAGCTAATCACCTAACTGTGATGTTTATTTAGTATTCCATGTATCAGTGGATCCTTATAATATCCTTATAATGGGTTTATGCGGTTTATGATAACCATTTTTGTTCCGGATTATTTGGCAATCTTTATTTATCTTCATATTATGTTTTTTTTGTTGTTGTAGATTATTACATTTTTAAAAACAGTCGTTAGTAAACAAAAGTAGAAGTCTGGACTAGTCAGTTTTAGATACACGGTAGAGAAAAATATGAATGTCTGTTTCTTTTTATTGGTTGTTATTGCACCTGCATTATCAAACACCTTGAACTTGACTGCGGTAAATAGTAATAACTTATAACTAATTTATACTAAGTATAAAACTTTTTCAGTCTAGTCTATTACGTAATCTATCTATTATTGACATTCTTCAGCTTCGTCAGCATGATTATTACGCAACACTTGAGCGTGCGGAAATGGCTAGTTATGACAAAAGATTCCTTCGCCTCGCCGAGGCGACCACTTTTAAATACAATCGTACACATTTTGGTATGAATCTCACTTTGGAATTTAAAATAGATGTTGGTCGAGAACTTGAAGTAAACTGATAATGTCTTACCTCTCATTTCATTTATTAATGTTATTTTTATCCTCAAGGTTGTACTACAGGCCTATAGATTTGCCAGCAATGAGTATCGATTATTTCCATTACGCTTCGAATCAAGTTTCTGTAAAGCTTTTGAACAGGACTTTGGTGGTCTGAAAGGGGCTTTAAAATGTGGTAATTTTACGAGTTGTACCTTTCTGAAGGTAGGCATTAGTACTTAGATCATATTTTCTAATTGCTAATTTGTCTTTTTATACCTCTTTAGAATAAAAAAGTTCAAGCATGCAATTTTATACCTGATGAATCAAAGTTACCGCCGCATATACCATCTGGGAAATACAGAATGGAGTTTAAAAGTTATTATTCATCTCAGGAACTAACCACTTTGAATGTATACCTGGACATAAGACGTCCAGAAATTTAAAAGTGACACAGCTATTATTATACTTAGGCAAATATTTATATTTTGTTTTACATTTTTTGGTTTTCAATGAGTTTTTGCACTGATTTAATATCAAATGAATTGTAATGTTCGTATTTCACGCCGTCCCAAAAGCTGCTCCAATTTTATTTAATTTGAATTAGTTCTCTAATGACTTTTTGATATGCAACTACATCTACCCGACTTTTCTTATCATCTTTTTGCAATTAAATTTTATTGTACGCACATAACAAATTTCATTATGACCAAATCAGAAATCACAGTAATTAATAAAAAATATTGCATTAACTGTCAATAAATACACAGTTTCTGTAAACCAGGCTTTGTACAAAATTTACATTAGATCCTTGCATGATTTTCAGATTTATTCCCAACGAGTTTAGAATTGAATATTATACTGTTATTCAAAATATTTTTGCTAAATAACTGTTATTATTATAGTTATTCAGGCCCTTGAAACGCATTTACGCTGGCGCGGGCGGCGTGACGTCACTACGCGTATACCTGTTTTGCAAATGCACTTACTCCATGTATTTAGGTGTTCTAATTTCAAGTTTATTTGTATTCTTAGTTATTAAACAAGTTACGTGTTTTGTTTTTGCTCTTTGTACTAAAAAAACAACAGTCGTTTTCAAGACTGTAAAAGCAAGAGGGGTTATAGAAAGGTAACTTTTAAATTAATAAATGTATGCCTATTACTCATAAAATGAATAAATATTCAAGTCTATTCACTCTATTCAATTTATTCACCATTAAAAAAAAAACGTTACATACATATATGTTTCGGCACTCTAAAGAAATTGTATTGTCATCCTCAGAAGATATCAATAACAAACTTAATTACAATTTAATACCTTCTAATAAAAGTTCCAACTTCTTAAAACTTATTTACATTAACACCTACATATACTTCTTTAATCATTTTACAAAATATTTTCCTCATCTTATTATAATTAATAATAAACAAACTTTTCTTTCGCGTTCCCACTGACGAGAAAATAACGAAGTGGATAAATGCAGCAAGCGGAATTATTCAAATCTTGCGAAAACTTCATGCTTGTATGTGAAGATCATTTTAACGTAAGTATAACGACAAATGTATCCAATATTTTAAAACTACAAAATACATAACTCCGGTAAAATAAGGATTCAACCTCGGAATGAAAGTAAGAAAGCTGTATTTTTGCATGAACCTTTGTCTTGACGTTCTGAAGACTGGCTGAAAAGTCACGAAAATGGTTTTTCGCAATTATCTTGTTTTCCATGCGTCATATGTCATTTAAGGTTAGTATAAAAGTTGTAGATCATAAAATTATCTGCAATTTGTATTTCATGCATTTTGTCCTATAATCAACCGTTCTCGAGATATAGCGCGTACAGTGGCACGCGCGCATGTAAACTGCGGAGCCAGGTATATAGTTCGCTATACAAAGTTAAATATTGAATAAAATGGTTAGGAAGTAAATCTTTACTAAAACCTCAAATAATGTATAATTAAACATTCCGAGCAACTACAAATTAATGTCGAAAATTGACAAGAAAGTGCAAAATACAAATATAAATGCAAATATCCAATTACTGACACTTAAGAGTTAAACTCTAGGGCACAGTCATTTTAGAGATGTCCATATTGTACATGTATAAATTAGTTTTTGAGACGATCAAACGATCCAAAGTATCAATGGTAGTTGAAAAAAAAAGAAACACTTTAGGGTCTCTAGTTAGTCATTAGTGGTCATTTAGGCATAGAATCATTACATAGGAGGTAATATGTTTTTGATAGAGTTTTCTCAACTAATTTTTATAGCGTCTAAACAAACAGCAAGCTAATCACGTAATCGTGATGTTTAGTTAGTATTCGATGTGTTAGTGGTTCCTTATAATGGGGTTAGTATAACCATTACATTTCATACTGTTCAAGATTATTTGGCAATGTTTATTTGTCTTCATATTGTGTTTTGGACAGGCGACGGGCAGCGATATGCGTTACCGCATTAAAAAAAGATTAGGATTGATTTATGCTCTTGTGACGTTGTTGCGAGCAGCAAATAAGGTTTTAATAGAAAAGTGGAATCTGTTTTTGTTTTTTATGTCTTAGGGGATCAGTCTAATATTTTTATCTACGGCTACTATAGAAAATTACACATTTCACACAGCCTAATAACCATAAACGACTCATTGTTCACAATCTCTAAACTGAACGGTAATAACCGTGGGAAATAATTTCTTACGATCAGTAGTTCTATTAAAACGCTATAGATGTCAGCACATGCAATATTATACCTATTATTATTAATTATTTGAAATATAAAAGTTATAAATTTTAGATAAAGGTTAATTTAGTTTGTTTAATGTTTTACATTAAACTATATTTTGAATGCAAATTCATCTAGAAAAATTATTACTCCGGCGAGGAATCTAATCCTGGGCCGTTCGCTTGTTAAACGAGATAACCTTTGACCTATTAAAGCGACATATTATAATTTAGTTATTATTATTATATAAAGTTATTATAAAATTGTTATTAACGTAAAATTGATTAATTTCTTACATTATTATATAATTAAAGGGGTATCCGCTAACCCCGGTGCCTAGTATCGAATTATTAATTTTACATGAGAGCACTTTTAGTGAATTATTCTGGACTTTTTTGGCGATAGGATTTTAGGACAAATCATTTAGTTAAATCGATAGGGATTAAAATTACAAATTTTTTATCACAGAGTAAAATGTCAGGCATGTAAAAAATAAGTTTAAATTAGAAAAAAAATCTATTTAGTTCCTTTTAAAGGCATTCTTCGAATTCCATGTAATTCTAGTTTTTTTAATAATATTGTACGATTAACTGTGTGGAATGCTTTAGCAAGATCAAGAAAAACAGCTATGCATGGCCTAGAATTATCTAAGGCACTATACAAGTTTTGAGAAAATAAGGCTTTTGCAGGTTCTATACTTTTATTTTGTTTGAAACCAAACTGATATTCTTATAGGATATTATGTTTTTCTGAATAAGATGTTAATTTTTTTTAATTACCTTTTCTATTATTTTTGCTATATTTGATATTAATGATATAGGTCGATAATTACATAGAGAGGTAGGTTCACCACTTTTATATGTATATTGGCAAAACAAGTGTAGTCTTAAGAGCTCTTGGGAAATATCCAACCGATAAGCATTTGTTAAATATAATGGACAGAGGTTCTGCAAATCAGATAACTCCTTCATTGTTTTTACCGTAAGATTGTCTTTTCCAGGCATTTTGTTCTTTTTTAATTCGTTTATTATTTGTTTTATTTCATAGGGTTCTGTTGATATGAAAAATATTGTATTGTCTTTTTGAAGGGATTTCAAAATGTGGTAATTTTACGAGTTGTATCTTTTTGAAGGTAGGCATTAGTACTGAGATCATATTTTCTAAATTCAACAGTGTTGTTCTTCCATTCCCCCCTTGTGTAATTTAAAGAAAATAAACAAAATAAACATAGTCGAATTGTAAGTAACTCTTAATGATTTTAATATAATTTATAATAGTAGTGATTTGAAAATTTGAGGGGAAGAACAATCATAGTAATAATAGTAATACTAATAATGATAATCATGATAATGAAATAATGGTGTAATATTAATGACACTTATACTAACTAAAATAATTAGACAATATACAATTTACACATAATTTAGACTTATCAGTAATGACTGTTTGCGAAGTGGTACATCAATGACAATATGTATTGCATTGCTTAATCAGTGCTTTTTGAATTGTTTAACGGATAATGTCTTGAAAGGCACATCATTGTACATTTTTGCGATATTGTAGCTAAATGATCGCTCGTAGAATTTAGTATTATGCTTGGGTACAGTCAACAGACCTCTATGTCGTACATTTATATTAATTAATTTTAAGGATATATGTGCAAACTTAGGAATTCCATGTATAAAACGTAGACAAGAGTTTTGAACACGTTGGATGTGCTGTGACGTGTCAAGGTCAAGACAAGGGCCATAGACAGGTATGCAATAATTAAATTGTGATAACACAAGGGATTCACTTTATAAAATCTTAGCGTTTTTGCTTAGTCTTTATGCGGGTAAAAAAGTTTTAGATTGTAATATAACGGTTGGTTTGTTTACCAGAAGTTATATTTAATGTTGGAGTAAATAAAATACGTGTTTATTCAAGATATATTTTATTACCTCTTGTTTATTCTTGTTGCTATGGCAATCACTTAGCATTCCGTGTGTCAACCGCATTTCTCACATGATTTGAACTGAAAGAATAGTATAATTGTGTATCATTAGCATACATGTGAATCTCACAGGCTCCAACACAATCGCAAATACCTCTGGTATACAGGGTAAACAGCACAGGGCCTAGTATGGATCCCTGCGGTACCCCTCTTGTAACATTGTAGAGATAATTTTGGATCAGAGCGACTGCGTCATCACCAAGACCTACGTAGTGCAATATACCAAGCAGCAAGTCATGATTTATTGTGTCAAACGCCTTGCTGAAGTCTAACAGAGCCAACAACGTGCATTTTCCTTCATCTTGTGCTTTCATAATGTCATCTGTTATCTTCAGCAAGGCGGTTGCACAGCTGTGCCCAGTTCGAAACCCTGACTGATTGATAGGCAGCAAATTATTGCTTTCTAAGTATTTTCGAATTTGTAAATTAATTATCTTTTCCATGATCTTTGAAAGTGTTGGTAAAATGCTAATCGGTCTGTAATGCTTATACTCTACAGGTTGTTCGATCTTCGCTATTGGAGTTACAAGAGCCGCCTTCCAGCTGTTGGGAAATATGTTTTCTGAGATACAAGAGTTAACAATATGTACTAAGTATTGCAATATAGAAGGACAACATAACTTTATCATTGTGATATCTAATCCATCATATCCTGTAGAACTGCTTTTTAAGGAATCAATTATTTTTGATATTATATTGCTATCTATAAAATTGCAATTGAAAACGGCATTATTATGTAAATCATTATTTTTGTAGAAATTAAGTACGTGTTGAGGAACTGATATTTGTGGGATACTATTAACAAAATAGCTATTGATTTCATCAACTCATAAATCTTATTTATATAACAAAAACGCTTAGAATTAATTACCCTCTGGTGCTTTGGATTTTTTTTTATATTATGTTTCTTCGTACATCAATTTCATTTTTTTGTAAATTTCTTTCCATAATACTATTGATTTCGTAATAATCTAGGACAGCAAGGCTAATATGATGATATTTTTTAATATTTTATCCTGTGTATTTACACTGAAGAAGCGAATAAAATACCAACACATTAGCCTTGCTGTCCTAGATCATTATAAACTCAATAGTACATTATAAAATCACTATTCATACTTTACTGTACAGACTACAGGGTTATTCATTATATTTTGACCACTCCTTTATCCTAATAAGTTTCGACACACATTCGACATACATTCGACACATTATAAATTTTAAATAACGTTGAAATTAGCAAACATAAAAAAAATCTAGAACCATTTCTGGTTTTTATGCGACATTTGAGTACGACACTTGATTATGCTCACTTTCTAAAATAAAACAAAAAAACAAATACTGATGAATTTATTAACTACCTTTAAAACTTAATAACAAATATAACCTCTATTTTCTCTCTCAAAGCCAATATCCTACGAGGAAGGCTGTGGTATAGATTTTATTCGATGTTAACAGTTTTTAATTAATAATAAAAGAGTAAAAATAATAATTTCAATATTGTGCCATTTTATTCAATAATTAACTTAACTTAACTTTAGCGAACTATATACCTGACTCCGCAGTTTACATGCGCGCGTGCTACTCTCCGCGCTATATCTCGAGAACGGTTGATCATACGACAAAATGCATCAAATCAAAATTGTAGATAATTTTATGATCTATAAGTTTTATAATAACCTTAAATGACATATGACGCATAGAAAACAAAATAATTGCGAAAAACCGATTTTCGTGACCTTTGACCTTTAATATCTTGTGACGCGGACACGGGATTATAGGAGACTTTTAAGTCACTCTTCAGAACGTCAAAACAAAGGTTCATGCAAGAATACAGCTTTCTTACTTCCATTCCGAGGTTTACCCCTTATTTCATCTTATTTGACTGTACTAAAACTAAATATTTTGGGATAGTAACTATAGTAACGTACTTCGTATAAGCACATAAGTATACGCACAACGCAGCGGCTTGATGTACCTATGTACTCATTTAATTATATTTTTTACATAATAATAGATTTGAGATAAAAACTTAATTTGTCCATAAAATAGTGTATGTATAGCGGGCGTAACTTGCTTTTATAGCCCTAAAGCCTTTTCCCTAGCCCTTTTCCTAGCCCTCGGCTAACGCCTAGAAATAACGCTTCTGGCCATAAAAGTATCCACCCTAACATAAATTTTACACTAGAAACAGAACAAAACAGGGCTATAAACTTTCTACACTTAAATATCAAGATTAACGCACACAATCTATTTGAATTTTCCATATACAGAAAACCAACACAAACAGACATAACAATACCAAATGAATCTTGTCACTATAATACACATAAAATAGCAGCCTACAGATCATTAGTACACAGAGCTTTAACTATTCCATTAACAAAATCAGATTTTAGCAAAGAGATATCAACCATTAAACAACTAGCACATGCAAATCATTACAATCCGAACATGATTGACACTTTAATTAAACAAAAAGATTATAGGTTAGCTATCAAAAGAATATATCCCATTGACAATCAAACAGAAGACACAAATTACATATCTATACCATATTTTGGCAAAATATCAGAAAAAATTGCACGAATACTAAGAAAAACCAACAATTATAAAATAATATTTAAAACCAACACTAACACTTTTTCATTTTTATTTAATGCTAAAGACAGAACACATGATATCATGAAATCGGGCATTTACCGTTTAAATTGTTTTTTTGTAGTTCGGTATATATTGGACAAACACTTCGAAATTTTGACATAAGATATAAAGAACACGTACGTCATTACAAAAATAAACATCCTGAAAAGTCTAATTCCGCTAAACACCATTTAGAACAAAATCACACAATGACTCCTCAAAATAATATTAAATTCCTACATGTTTGTAATAACAAACGCAAATTAGACATTTTAGAAGCCTTTGAGATATACAAACACAAACTCAGGGTACATTTAATGAATGAACAACTTGAGCTCAGTAATTCTCCGTTACTGGAAGTATTAGATATTGCGACGTGTTTGTTTATAATTATATTACCTATGATAATGACAGCATAGCTGTCGAAACAATATTGTCAGGTTATATTTTAATAAAACTGTGAAACTTTTACTAATCTTTATTTATTTCATGATTATGGAGTTCCACAAAGTAAGGCTGGAAACAATAAACAAGATCTAGATATCAGGTTAGAATTTTAGAATCAAGTTAGAAGTTTAGTATTTTATCGGTATCTAGATAGTAATTAGGTGTAGTATCCAATTTGGTATCTGTTTTTTTTTTGAGTGCATAATTTCAATGAGCTAAAAGGCAGTTTAAGTTCAAATGGTGCATTTTACACGAATTGAACAGATTGACATCTTTCTTTTTTTCGTATGCAGCTGCACATGTACGTATCTTGAGAGGTATCCTGACAGAGTACAACCATCTAGGAGATATAGCTGTTAAAGAATAAAATTCGTGACGAAAATGAAGCTGTTGAAGAAGAAAAGTTTATCGCAAGTGAAGGCACGGAAGTAGATGTATTAGCATTAGTCGAACATGACAAAACTGCCTGTATCAGGCAGATTGAAAACAGAGAAACTGCAAGAAGAATACTCAAGAAACATGGGTGTAAGTCTTATCGATATCAACTACACCAATACCACTACGAAGATGATAGTGACAGACGTTTAGAATATTGAAACTGTCTTAGATACTAGTCCCGAGAAAACAGTAACCTTTTTTAGCAGGGTCGCTTACTGACACTTAAGTTTTTGAGACGGTCAAACAATCCAAAGTATCAATGGTGGTTGAAAAAAGAAGACTTTATGGAGATTTAACCTTAGGAAGCTAGTGTGATGTAAGCTGCTGTCAATGTGAAATAATCAATCGCATTTTGTAAGGTGGTAGAGAAATTTAAAGTATGGTCAGTGATGGTCAAAAAGTAGTTAATCCTATACATTAGAAACATTTTGGAAATATTAACATACAGAGGGGTTGGTGCAAGCCCCCATCAAGGTCAAATATTTAAATAATAGCTTATACCTCGTGTTTTGTGAGGTGGATAACAAATCTAAAGTATGATCAATAATAATCAAATAGTAATCAATCCCACGCAGCTAAAAAGTTACAAGGAATTCGCTTTGCGGGGGCTAGTGTTCTGACGTACTTCGATCATTCTGCCGAATGAACCCTAATTTAAAACTTGATAAATTGAAAACAAAATCAGGGTCTCTATAGTTAGTAATCTTCCTCAGCTTTTTCCTCAGCTTTCCGAGTCTTTTTCTCAACTTATTTTTATAGCATCCAAACAAACAACAAGCTAATCGCCTAATTGTGATGTTTATTTAGTATTCCATGTACCGGAGGGTCCTTCTAATGGATTTATGATAACCTTTACTTCTCCGGATCATTCGGCAATCTTGATTTATCTTCATATTGTGTTTTTTCGTTGTATTATATTTTTAGAAACAGTCGTTAGTAAAAAAAAAAGTAGAAGTCTGGACTACTCAGTTTTAGATACACGGTAGAGAAAATTATGAATGTGGGTTTCTTTTTATTGGTTGTTATTGTACCTGCATTATCAAGCTTGTTGAATTTCACTGCGGTAAGAATAAAACTATTTCATCAGGATTATTACATAATCTATCTATTATCGACATTTTTCAGCTTCGACAGCATGACTATTATGCAATACTTGAGCGTGCGGAAATGGCTAGTTATGACAAAAGATTCCTTCGCCACGCAGAGGCGACCACTTTTAAATACAATCGTACACATTTTGCTATGAATATCACTTTAAAATTTAAAATAGATGTTGGTCGAGAACTTGAAGTAAATTGATAATGTCTTACCTCTCATTTCATGTATTAATGTTATTTTTATTCTCAAGGTTGTGCTACAAGTCTATAGATTTGCCAGCAATGAGTATCGATTATTTCCATTACGCTTCGGAACAAATTTACTTTTTCTGCCGCCGACAGCAAAAGTGATTTTCTATTGGTCAATTATAATTTTTCTATTTATAATTAAACCATAAATATCATGAATTTATTAACAATAATTAAGTTGATGCACTAAAAATAAACATATATAAAAACTATAAAAACGCAAATATTAATCATTACCTACTTACCAATTGCAAAACGTGAAACGAAAACTTCAAGCGAATTTTTAGTTGTTTGGAGTGTCGCTATAGAAACATCAGTTCAAATTCAAAGCAGTCTTTCCGAATCCAACAAATTGAAATAAAACGTTGTAATTATTTTTACGTTTGAAGAAAAAATTGCGTTCTTTATACGGCGGCGAAGTCACTTTTTGTGCCTCATCTGTAGTTGTTTTATGCCGGACTCACTACGTTCGTCCGCCACACTAAAACAACTACAGATTCGGCACAAAAAGTGTGACTTCTCCGCCTAATAAAGAAATATACTATTATATTCCGGCAAATATTTATCTTTTTACTCGCGTTGACCATTTTTAGGTTTTTCTAGTTTTCAAGCTTCTGCACTGATTTAATATCAAATGAATTGTGATGTTTATTTCACCCCGACCCAAGCTTTTACAATTTTATTTAAATTGAATATTTAGTTCTTTAATGCCTTTTTGGTATGCAACTACCCAAGCAGCATCTAAGTAGCACTAGCTGAGATCGGAACTTTGATTGAGTAGTTGTTACGTAACTACAACTAAATTAATGACTTTATAGGTTTAATTACTTCAGTTCGGATTATTTTAGTAATTATGAAGTTGTTGCTACTATTTATTGGAACTATGTAGTTCCATTACTTCTGAGTAACCTTTAAAGTATGTGGTATTGCCACTTACAAGGGAACCTCACAGTTGGTGTGTCGCCGATTTCAAAATGTAAATTCGCAGCTTTATAGTTTTTGATTCATTTTTCAGGAATAATTTAAAAAGCAATAAATACTAAACGTTATGTCAATTATTCGAATATATATAAATAAATCATTTTATTAAATTTATGGTAATTCTTAACTATATATTATATTTAGGTGCTTGTTCCAATTTTCTGCATAATAATCAGAGGGAGTTCCTAGATCTAGGATCTAGGCAATACACAATAATCGTAATAATTTTTATTGAATTATTTAAAAGTCTAAAAAACGCCAACTGTAAAGAAGGATGCATTTTTACTAAAAAACTAATTTAAAAAAGTAACGAGCTAGTGAGAAGCGAACGTTAAGTCACGGAACCTTACAGTAGTATTGAAAGTAAAACTTACGTTTTTGCTACCTAGGAGAATCACTTTAAAGTGATTTTGCGTAAACTACTCCATCGGCATATTTACTTGTAAAATGTAGGAGGCCATTAATCAATTTGCAATTTGTTATGATTGTTAATAGATGTTTTACTATATAACCTTCAATAAAAATAACAAATTGGTGCCAAATTATGCCTTAGGAATAATATAAAAATGGTTTCTATTATGTGTATCAACTTATAAATATTTTTGTAATATTTTATTAAAGACATTTTTTATTAAAAAATATATTTAAAGAAGGCACGTTGTTATTTTTCGATCTGTCATCATCACGTTTAACAGAAAAGTTGCAATGGTTTATAATTTCATCACTCTTTGTATTATTAAGTACGTATTACAAATAAAATAGTAATCCATTTTGTGACACGATCGCATCATTAGTTTAGAAAATGATAGAATATTTGCTAAGTTGCAAGAGTAAGAGAGAGCAACCACGCGACACGAAAGAGAAAAGAAGTTCCACGAAAGCAGCAATTACTACTCCGCGCCGCCACGTTCCCACTACGTAGCTGGGCAAGTTCCAGGAGGTTACTGCAACGTATCTGCTAACTAAAAATTGTTCCACATCCAAGCACGTAACAAAACCGTACCAATTACGTGCTTGTGGCTAGTGGCAAAAACTTAATAGTTCCACCGGTAGTTACTGGTATGTAGCGATGACTAAAAATGCTGCTTGGGTACATTTGCCCAACTTTTCTAATCACCTTATGCAATTAAACTTTATTGTACGCACTCATCACTTTTTACTCCATTTGTTGGATACAATTTTATGGATAAATACATTTTCAATGAAAATTGTTGTATTTTATCACAATACTGGGGAAAACTTTACATTTTTTACTTTTAGCAATCATGGGTCTGCCCAAGTTACTGTTCTCGGAATCTTGCATAATATTTAGAAATTACATACCTATATAGGATGATACTTTATTTAGAACAATTTTTCTTAAAAAATTATGACATCACTGAAATAGCATTATTAAAATTGCGTTAATTGTAAGAGATGCAGATACTCCACTTTATCACAATTTCTTACACACTACTAACATTATTTAGAGGTGCTTTCAACAGATCTTTTATTAAGAAACTTTTCTTTAATAAAAAATTGTCACGAACTCTCCAGAGTTAAGTTATAGAGCGCGATATCAACTGACTCGCTTACCAACTCACAAGGGAAGTGCAAGTATGGGAATGTCTCTCTAAATGTAAAAACGAAACTTGCATCGCTCGATAGATAGTTTTAATTGCAGACATTGTGAGATACCTAAAAAGTATAAAAGTTTGGATGCTGTGGATTTTCTAAATGGGGCGTATTCTCTTTATAAAAAAAGCAAATAAAACTTGGTGGGGTGGGCATTGTTCGTCTGGTATTGGTAAAATATTTCATGAAATGTTTTAAACTCGATGACTAAACATGTAAATTTAATTAGTGCTCTAATATAAATTACGAGATCTGGCATATCGTTATTATTATTATTATTAGTATATATTTGTTTTACTTCTAAATGTCGTTTCCATATGATAACGGCCATACATAAATTGGTCTATTTAAGAAGTTCATTTTTAGGTTTAAAGTTGATTTTTACCATAAATTCAATTCAATTAAATCCGCATTTTACTTTCATTGACTATGAGTACAATATTCAAATCCTACCTGAACGTTAGTTTAGTTTTAATTCGAGATGTAGTACATAATATAAAATAAGAAATTTACTTTATTCAAGTGAGGGAAGCAGCTCCTTTCTACATACCCACCCGAAAAGCTTGTCACTAAGCAACTGATAGCAGAAAGAATCGGAAATGTTCGTTATGTTCTTTGCTCAGAATTTTACAGAATTTTCTACTAGGCGGTGATATGTAGACGCCATCGCCGTCCTATATATTTTGAGATATGGAAGTAACAGACAATTTATTTTTTATAATTTTACACAGTAGAAAATTAGTGTAAAATTCGAACACTAGACCACTCTAAAAAGTGTGTGTTTAAGTCCAATACATTTATGCCCGGTTGCACAAACACTTGTCAAAGTTAATCATCCGTTAACGATCCGTTAACAAGCCGTTAGAACTATAACGAACCGTTAACGGTTCGTTGACGGACCGTCAAGTTTTTGACGACTGTCAAGGATAACAAACCGTTAACGGACCGTCAACACATATTTGGGTTGCACAAACCTTAGTTGACAGTTAATGACTTGTTAACGGTCCGTTAACGAATGATTATTTTAATCATAGACAAATGGCCAATTAAAGTCCGATTAACCTCCAAATTTGCTTTATTTTTTAAATTTTTAAATAATCAGTCAATACAAAAAATTATTATATAGTGTTAAAAATATTTGGAATTGATTATCAAATAAATTATTAATATTCAAAATACATACATTTTGTTAAATATGAATATTTTTGTAAAATATTAATAAAACTTTCTTAGCATTGTTTTAATTAAATCTTGATAAGTACCTAATAATAATAATAATACAGATTTATTTCAGTCATTACAAAATTTTAGTTAAACAGAAAAAGAAAAATTGATTCAGATTTATCACATCCCTCCGATTTGGAAGGTGAAGTGATGGTATGAACTACATCTTCGAGACGAAACAATCCGTTTTAAAGTTTAGATGCAGTTGTATTCAAGGAGCGATTTTGATTGATTAAAAATACAGTACTGGATTTATTGCAAATTATAGGTCCTACATTACAGCCAGTTACTTAAAGAAATAAATCGATATCACCTTTAACCCAAATTCTAGTTTGCTTGCGGTTTTATGCCAGAGGCACTTTTATAATATAATAATAACCATTTATAATAACTTATTGGTGATCACATACACATGCACAAATCAACACTGTAAAATAATTAAATGGGTCACTGAACAAATTGCACCACTTTCGATAGAACACATCAAAATGCCACCTACTGAAAATGAACTGTATGGAGTGAAGGTTGCTTTCTTTAACATTATTGGTATTCCACATGCAGTGCTGTCTTGTAGCAGAGTTTTTTCAAAACCGCAAAGTTTATTTTAGTTTAAACGTGCAATCCCTTTGCGATACAAATCTCCAACTGCTTCATTTGATTGTATCGGTAGATGATAGTACCATCTTTAATGATTCACCCGTTCCGGCTTAATGCACATTGAGGATTTACAGGAATGGCTTCTTGCTTGACGGTGGTGGATAGATATCCTGACAAGGCCTATTTATAAACACCTTTTGTATATTCTATAGGTAAAGCACATTCTCACTCGTAACACAATTGAACAGTTTTTTGGGTGTTTAAAAGGTTTCCTTAGGCCTACGATTAAAATTGGAATCAATTTCAGCAGTTATTGTTGACTGTGGTGTACTGCATAATTACATGTATTCTGTAAGCACTGGTTCATATCAATTGTTAAGTATAACAATAATTGTTATGAACCCGATTGCTACGAAATCTTAACAATTCCTGCAATATTTGGTATTCTGTAACTGCACTTGTTATGATCCAATTGAAATGAATCACAACAACTGAAATGCAAACTAATTATGAACTATATTACCGACTGTGCATGCGCGTTCGAGCAGTGACATTTCCATTTGACAGTTTCGAATAGTTAGACGCGCGAATTTGAAACATAGAGAAGAATACCCGGCACACCGAAAAGCAATTTTATGTAATGTTGGAGTTTATGTCCACCAATTTTATTATTTTATTTATTGCTTACGGAAAGAATGAGCCCGGGAAAAGGGCCTGAATGTTTAAAAAAACTGTGGAAAGAGCTTACTAGTATACTAAATTGTCGCAAATGAACCAGAAAAGCAACAACTAGTGATGACTGGATGAACGTTAAAAAATTACTGTGTGTGTAGAAAGTCGCAACCAGTCGCAACAGTGTTTTCTTTCTAAAGTAATAAACAATATTACCTACAGTTTTATAATGTCAATAATAGTAAGAAAGAAATCCTATTATTATCCATACCTAAATTTTGCAAAATCGTGTGAAAGAACCCCAATGGATATAAAAATATAATGCAATTTCTTGGGAATCTGAGGTCACAATCAGTTCTTTAGGTAGTAAGTTGAATAAGTGATTTGTTTTTATCTAAAACATTGACTTGGAAATATACATGCCTAAGTATTACTATTGCATTAATAAATTGGGGGTAAAAACTTTCATTTACCGAATTTATAATCTAGAAATATCTAGAAAATATTGGCTAGCAACAATTTCTAAAAATACACATATCAAGCGACGACAGCAAATAATACTTCCAAGATATTAAAATTAAACTTAAAGATAAATAATACTTCAACACTTCATTTAAAAAAACTACATCAACGTTTTCACAGTTTATTTATAATAATTTACAAAATGTATATAAATGCAACACTAGAAACAGAGCTCGAACCTTAAGGGTGGAACTTGCCATTTTTCTTAGAACCACCAATTCCGTCAACATATCAGCAGAAGTGATTACTGCAACAGACGTTACAATTTACAAGATGTTTTGGAAGGTAATGAAATCATACTTGTACAATCTCCCAAGATGAAAGTCAAAGTAGAGGATGTTCAAGTAACCAGTTACACTTTCTAGTTTACTAAAAGATCCAGGGGTGCGACGAAGAACCATTCGTCGTATTGCTGCACTACTCTCTGCTGCAAAGAGGACTACAACTGCATATGCAAGAATACTACTACCATAGAGAGATTAAAGGGCTGCTGTTATTGATGCTGTAGCCAACTTGCTACAATTTCTAAAAAACAATAATAGGAAATAATGTGGTAACACTTTCGATACTTTATCACATAAAATAAATATTACCTCGTTCTATAAGAAGTGTTGTTTGTAATATGTTGTTTCTTATTTGTTTTCTGCAATCAACATCGCTTGATCAATCATTCTTTGCTACCTCGGATGCATCTGACAAAGTTCAGACAAAGAGAAAGGGTCATTACTATCCCATACTTGCCTTGCGATATACAAACACGATTTCTGTGTAAAATGTTAGGTTAAGTTTTTATACTATACTATTTATTTATTTTTACCGTTCATTTGCTGCTTCCACTTCTTCTACTCTACCCAGGAACACGTTTCCTTCTAAATCCATTATTATTGTAATAAGAAGAATCAACGGCAATCATTAAAAAATTTACTTACGTTTAGTAGCAATACTACTAATAACAACAAACAGTTTCGCTGATCGCAACCTACGAAGTCGAAATGCACTGAACGTTTTTAGAAGAGGAAAATTATTTCTTCGACAACAATTGCTAGGGCGTTTATTTTAAAATTACTTATATTTTAAATAATTTCCAAGTATTTTCGTTCATATACGATGCGTTTTAAAAGTAAAACCTAACATCAAAATCTCGAAGTGGTGAATTGTTATTCATATCAATTGTTACCCAACAATTGATATAGATTTCAATAAATTGTTAAGCCATATCAATTACTTGAACAAAATAAATCCTTACAGAATACCGTTTTTGACACATGAATTGTTATGCTTGTTTCATATCAAGCATAACAAGCGTAACAATCTCAACAATTTGCTTACAGAATAGACCTGAATATCTGTAATAAAAACAATGGGATTATAGAATGATAGAAATTAAATTGATATGAATGAATACATTGACGTATAATGCGCATTCATAACGCACATCACAATTATGGAAAATATTCAACTTATAAGCCTGAACTAAAATAATTTTAAAAAAATGTTTTTTTATGTAGTTAAGGAGTAATTAAAACTTTTAAAAGGCTCCTTTTACCTTACTTTTATAAGGAGATGATTTTATTGGTATGTAATCGTACTTATGAAAATTGATTTACTTGGCCATAATTGATGTAGCAGGCTTTTTCCACCTTGGAATAATTCCTTTTGTCCATTTTGAAGCTAAAATATTAAAATTATTTAGCAGTTTTATCATATTAATCAAACAAATACACTTACCTGCTTAAACTGAGCACACACAAATGTTAGGTTATGCAAATTTGACAAATAAAACACCACTTTTTGCAATGTTGCCACGTATACAATTAGTTAACAGTCAATTACATGATGAGAGTTTAACAAGAGATTAAATAGCTTTGTGCAACCCAATTTTTATCTAACGGTCCGTCAACTTTTAACAAACCGTTAACTAATCAGAGATTTGACGAGCGTTTCTGCAACCCGGCATTAGAGTAGAAGATCTAATCTGTACCTTCGTATCCACCGTAGAGTTAACAGTAATACAATGTTAGTGTAAATTTATTACATTCTAAAACAATTAGTATCTCTTTAATCATTTATGGTAACTTTTTTACGCTAAAACAGTCAAATTTCTAATCGTTTCGGAGTAAGATTTTACTCTTGACTTTTGGATTACTCTACATGGGAAAAATATTGCTTCCTTAGAGTGGATTATTATAAAACTTGTGTATAATTTGTTTTGTATTTAGATTAAAATTTAGAGTGAAAGTAGTGTAGTTTTCCTAGGTCAAGGTCAATAATAAAATAAGTGATTTACTTATTTATTGCAATGCAAACATTCATAAAAAGTATATAAATATACAATTAAAAGATAAGAACGTATTGAAAAAATATATACGAGCCCAGTTGGAACACTTCTATTTGGGTTAAAGAACACCGCGGAACCTTTACTTTGAAGTTTTTTTTTGGTCCATGGTGTGGTTGTTAATTGCTGCTAGAGTGAACTACTGCTAGTGCTCCATACCAACGCTCATGAAATTCCTATTAGTAGATTCCCATGCAGAACTCCGTGAACTTCGCCAAAGTTTGAAATTAGCACAATTATGATGTAACTCCTCTTTTGTTCTGCTTTTACTTACCTAATTTCTTAATATCTCTGTTTATTGTTCGGAAATAAAACACTGAATATCGTTTAATTTTTTTAATAAAATATTTAATATATTATTACATAAATAATTTTTTTTTTATAATTATAATACTTATAAAACAGACTAACTTACAATTAAATACTAATATGGAAATCTATAATCAATTATTAGTTTTATTTTTAATTAACATAATAAATAAAATAAATATTATACATATGTAAAGTCCGTTACCTTAGAGAAGGTGGCAGGTAGGTCATCAATTCCTATGTTACTCTTATGAGAACGTGATGACGAGCTGTACCATTCTCTAAGGAAACGCAGTTTAGTTTAAACAATGACTATAAAATTAAGGAATAATTGTATGTAATTATTCTTTTTTATGTTATGTTTATAAAATAAACAATTTCTTAAAAATACAAACAAAAAAGGATAATAAGTGACCTTCATTAAAGAAGCAAGCAATGTCAACAGATAGCATAGCCCCGTGGAGGGATCTCTGTATTTCCGACTATAAAACCACGGTTCAAATCCCATTCAGTTCGTTAATTTTTTTAAATAAAATATTTGATATATACCATAAATAAACAATTTTTTTAAAATTATAATATTCATAAAAAAGAATAATTACATAAAATTATCCCTTAATTTTATAGTTATTGGTTAAGCTACATATATGTATAATATTTGTTAATTTAAAATAATATTATTTGATTATACTGAGATGATATCATATCATCAAGTTGAAAATTTAACTATTTAATAACAAAATAAAGATAAATAAGTGTTGTATACTGGACGAGAATAGTTATACTTTTGATCTATTTATGTTTTTATAAAGCCAGGACTTGCATCAGCATCTTTTTTTTCTTTGGCTCTTTAGCGTCTTTAGCAAGTTTTTCTTTAGCATTTAGTGATAATTTTTGTGAACTCCATATGAGTAGGTTACCTAGAGTAACAATGTTAATATTCAATGTAGTGAAGTAGCTGGAAAGTATGTAATTTTAAATGTAATTGAGTTTTATTGAGATTTGTGACAGCTGATCGTTTTTATTGATTTCTTTTCTAAATATTGATTTTAGACCATAAGTGTGTGATGTTGTTTTGATTGTCTCTTTACCAGCTACCTCTTCATCTATTTAGAATGAAGATTAGCGTTAATTATTAACACATGTTTTATTTTGTGACGTTATGACATTGGCGATGTTCATTATTTTCTTGTACTTTCGTTTGTTTTTTAGCTTAACATATAAAAGGGCCTTCGAAAATGAACATGTTTAGTCGATAAAAGCTCAAAGGTGGAACCTATGCTCGGCTCCGGATTAAAATCTATAGACTAAAGTTGGGTTATGAAACTCACGTGGTTTGTTTATCAACAACAAACGTCAATCATATTTAAGAAGTATATTTACCTTATACAAAAGGGAACAAAGAAGAATTGTCTTCATTTTTGAACAATCACACGAATTTGTGATTGATTTATTTTTATTTAATTTGAAGAAATCAAGAATTTTCGTCATCGACCGAAATATCGATATTTTTTTATGGATTTCACAGCTGAGTGGAACCTAATGGAAGTGCGTTGTTACCGATTGTACAGCGGGAAATTTATAACAGTGTTGCGCCGCTTATTTAGGATTTTTAGCTATATCAAAGTAAGTCGTTTAATTTCTTTTTCTGATAAGGAAATTTTGACAAGAAGAATTTTTATTAAACAATTTTCATAAATTATTATTGTTGTAATTTTTTTTTATTTGAGTAAAATTTTAAATAAATTTGTTTTATGTTGTCAACAAAAACAATAATTTATTTTAACAAACTCAGGAAAGAGTTTTCCTCTATCTTTGTTTATGTTTTTGAGTTTATTCCTGTGTTTTTAAGTTTTTCTTTCCAGATATAGGGATTGATCAAGTTGATTTTGGCTTTTACGTTAATTTCATGCTCAACCGAATTAAAACCGAATTAGCCTACTAGGTAAAGGAAAAACTCTATTGAGGTGTTATATTTTATAATTATTAAAGTTAACCGAATCAGATTAAATATTATTATTTTTTCATCTCATAGGTTATTGTTGGCCGAACGTGGGATTTTCTTATCTTTCTTATTTATAAAACACCTCATAGAACGTGGGGCATTTCAGATATAATTATTTATAAATATTATTATTTTAATAAAACACCACATAGTTTATTGGCGCCCAACGTGGGGCATTTCAAATACTTATTTATTTCTTATTATAACATCTTTTAGTTTATTGTTGCCCGAACGTGGGGAATTTCAAATGTAGGTGTTTATTTTACTTTCTTATTTTTATTGTTTAAATATATCACCTCATAGTTTATGTTCGCCCGAACGTGGGGCATTTCAGATATAATTATTTACAAATATTATTATTTTAATAAAACACCACAATACATTAGTAGCATGTTAGTATTTAATTGTTGTTCTGCTTTATAAATATTGAACCGTGGTTTTGTAGTCGGAACTCTAGTCGTCCATCCACGCGGTCATGCTCTCAAATGACGTTGTTTGCTTCTTTAATGAATGTAATTTATCATACTTTTTTGTTTGTTTCTCTTCTATTATTAATTACTTTTTGATGATTTTTTTACAATTAGTAATTATTGTACATTCACTTAGTAACTGGTTAATATTAATTAATCAACAATTAATATTAATTCATTTACGCACGCTGTTTGTGGAATAAAAAATCTCAAAGTGTCTCTAAATATATCTCCCTCTCCAAAAATATCGTGTGGTGGGGGCCTAGTCCGAGAGGTTCCCTTCTCGTCCCTTTACCACTGCCCCCCAGCAGATGATTCAAGATTGTTTAAGTGTAGCCTTAACCTTTGGACACTAAATAAATTGCAATAAAATATAATATTTGAGTTCTTTTACTCATTACCTCATTTGCATTAACAGCATTCTTAAGATCTGTTTTATTTGCTATTTTAATGCTTTTAAAGCTTTTATTTTTTGCAGTAAAAATTGAATTTCTATGTAGTTTGTATATAAATGAATTATAAATAACTTTTATACATTTTTGGTTAGCTTTAGAATTCTAATAAAGTTGTGGTTTTATGTAGATTTCCCGTTAGACCCCCGCCCCTGTAGCGCCGCCTATGTTACCATGTATACGTTTAGTTTGACGTTATAGTATCCCTAAATAACTATAACCTGTATCCTTTTGATTACAAAATCAGTATGTAAGTAAATCTTTATCTAAAAATTATTACCACTAGAAAGATATAAATTATACAGTTTTAACAAACCAGAACTAAGCGGATATCATTTTACATGCGCAATAAAATCTAATTTTAACCGGTATTTTTATTCAAAATCAACTAGAGTTAACTAACTTTTAAAAGACTTTTACATGCACTAAGAAGTAGCTATATCTTTATTTATAGAGCATTGTTAGGGACTATGTTTATGGTATTTCCTTATGACTGTATGTGTAATTGTTTTGACGTAAAATACACTTTTTACACTTTCATCATACGCGTGTAATGTGTATGCTCTACATACCGACAGCCTCTGTAAATAATAACATGTGGAATATTATTTGTAGAGTGAGTGGCAAATGATGTTAAAATGATAAATGATAAACAGTGGCGTACCAACTAATTGACCCCCTCAGCCAGAGGCGGATTAAGTCGATAGAGGCCCCTGACGGTAAAAATTCCTAGGCCCTTAGACCCAAGCACCAAAACAAAAAAATAGTGTAAGCAAAAGTGATGACTTTTTCGGAAATATTTCAGGACTAGCCTTTTAGTTTTAATGAGTTGCTTAAACCAGAAATTAATATGTAGCTAATAATAGAACTCGACGTTTTTGCGTTTACATCTAGAATACGCGAATCACTGCTCAAAAGAGTCTAAGGCCGGTATTACACTATAAAAAATCTTATGACAGTGTAATAGGGCTATCTTTTATAAAATATTTTATAAACATTTTAATATACACTGAACTATTACAAAAGCTTTTATACAGAGTAACACTCCTCCTTGAGATTACAGTCCTGTCATTATAATGTCAATTTGTAAATGCATCCACACCTAGTTGTGAGTTTAATACATAATTATTAATTATTAAAATTAATTAATTATTATATATCTTGTAGATTACCTCTGAAGAAGAAATAAATTTATTTCGAAAGCTTAGGCTGAGAAAAAAATAACAAAAGGTGTTTTGTTAAAGCCCCGACCAACTCCCAATATACAAAAAAGTTCTTTTTAAAAGTGTTTTTGGTCGTTTATTTCTAACCAATTTATATATATATATATATATATATATATATATATATATATAATATATATATATATATATATATATATATATATATATATATATATATATATATATATATATATATATATATATATATATATATATATATATATTTACATCTCACATGTTTAGGGCGTCCTTTCATAGCTGTTGTTTATGGCGTCCGCTTGCCAAATCTCAGCTATAAGTTTTTTTCACCGTGAATATTTGATCAATTCTTGGAAAGCGGTGTTAATCTTGGCTAAAGGTATAATTTCTATAAGATTTGGAAGTTTTAAGTTTTCATTGAATCGACAACGCGGCGTCCTTTCAGCCGTGTATCATTAAGGCTTCCTCGATATTCATTCTGATTTTCATTTAATCGCTTTTCAGGCGTCCCCGGCATGCATGTGTTTTTATTTTATAGATATTAGGGCGCCCTGCCATGTTGCCACGAGTTCTTGCAGTAAAAAGGTTACACATGGGAAGTTATTAGATTAGAACTAGTTAGCTGGGTTTATTTCGTTTGAGCAATTTTTGCGCGTAAATTAAACCTATACTGGAGAAAGTAAACCAATTTACATTTTATAAAGACGTAACGTACTTTTATATTTCTTATAATTGTATCTATTTATTCCTTGTTTATTGTATATCCTCTGTAATATTTTTAATGGTCTCCTTTCTCAAATGATTATTGGGCGTTTTTTATCACTGCATCTATCCATCAATTAGAAAAATATTTGCTACCTCTTATTTTTGTAAAAAAAGTGTATAATTCAAACTATATTGTTGGTTATATTTTTTATTTTTGATTGATTTATTTTCATTATTTCCACACCACTAGAATATTTCTATATACTACACCAATGGGATTTTTTAGAGAGCTAGAATGTAATTATACTTGTTATAATGTTCATGAGTTTACGTATTTTAGGTATTCGTTTTCAGTTATGATTGTTGATAATAATTTCTTAACCTTTAAAGAATTTCCTCAGTTCCGCTAAAAAACTGGAATTAGTTTACATTTTGTTAAAAAGTCTTAAGAATAAATAAGTATAAGTAAAGGTAAATAAATATAAGTAAATAAAGATAATACGTATTTATAGTATAATTTTAACCTTCTATTTATGCTTCTCTTTTAGTCACTTTTTTAATTATTCCTAAGTTCCTAAATATTTATCAATTTCGCCATGGAATTACAGTTATATTTCCGGTGTAATTCAAAATTTTCTTTTTTAGTTAATTTTTTAGCTATGTTTTTTTAATCTTTAAACACATAGCGACGTCTCTTACCGACCTCATATGATCTCAGCTGCAAGATCTAAGACCAAAGGGGGAGATTACAATTTACAAAGCTAATTTATATTAGCTTAAATTTTATTTACTATTTTAATTTTAATAATTATTCTTGATAAACGTAAACAATTTCTCAAAAAGTTAAAAACTTTATTTAAAAAAAATTGGCTGCACTTACAAAATCGATGCTTTAAGACATATTGTTTGTACGTATGATTGATAATTGCAAAAAATACTCCAACCATTCCTACTTCATAACATAACACATAACCTAACGCGTAACCTTATCTGTAACCTAACCTATACCCTAACCCAGAACCAAACCCACATTCTAATTCATAACATAACTTATAACCGAATCCAAATCTAACCTATAACCTAACCATTAACCTAAACTTTAACCCGTAACCTAACCCATAACCAAACCAATAACCACTAAACTAGTCCACAAACAAACCCACAGTCTAGCCCGCAACCTAACCCATAACTTAACCAATAACCTAACCCATAGCCTAACGCATAACATATCCCATGACCTAACTAACCCATAATCTAAACTATAACATGAGCCCCAACCTAAGCCGCAACCTAACCCACAAACTAACCTACAACATAACATACAACCTAACTTACAACCTAACTCACAAGCTAACCTCTAACTTAACCCATAACCTAACCCACAAGCTAACTTACAACGTAACCAACAACCTAATCCATAACCAAACCAATAACCACTAAAGTGGCCCACAAACAAACCCACAGTCTAGCCCACATCCTAACCAATGACCTAACCCATAACCTAACGCATAACATATCCCATGACCTAACTAACCAATTCACTAACTAGAACCTAATTCACAACCTAACCCACAAGCTAACCTCTAACTTAAGCCATAACCTAACCCTCAAGCTAACTTACAACGTAACCAGCAAACTAACCCAAAACGAAACCGTTCTTTTTAAATATTAAAAATAACATCCTTTATGTTTTACATATTAACCCACTACCTAACTCCTTACCTATCCCACAACCTTAGCAACAACCTAACCCACAGCCTAACCTCTAACCCAGCCCCTAACCTAACTTGCAAGCTAAACCAGAACTTAAACTGCAACCTAATTCGCACTCTAACCCACAACCTAACGTACAAATTGCGACAACCAATGCCCACAGCCTAATCTACAACCTCAGCCATAACCTATCACATAACCTACCCTTTAACTTAAACCGGAAACTAAACCTCAAAACAATCCACAACCAAATCTGCAACCTAACCCACAGCCTAAACAACGACATCACCTACAACCTAACCCATAACGTAATGTACAACCTAACTCACAACCTAGCCTACAACCTAACACATAACCCAATCTAAGCTATAATCTAACCCATTTCCTAAACCACAACCTAACCCACCAACTAACCTGCAACCTAATTTACAATCTAATCTACAACCTAACTTATAACTTATCCCATAACCTATTCTATAACCTAATCCATAACCGAAACCACAACCTAATCTGCAACCTAACCCACAAGCTAACTCACGACCTAATCCACAACCGAACTCCTAACCTAACTTACAACCTATCCTATAACCTAACCTACAGCCTAACTTACAACTTAACCTACAACCTAACATACAACCTAACCCACAACCTAACATACATCCTAACCCACAACCTAACATACAACCTATACATTAAACTTTCCAATAACCCAAATCAAAACCTAAACCACAACGTAAATTAAGTAATACGCAACCTAACCCATAACCTAGGTTAAGACCTAAAAGCTAGGTTAAGCTAACCCCTAATCTAAACTACATCCTAATTCAGAACCTAACCTACAACTTAACCCACAACCTAACTCACAACCTAACATACAACCTAACCCAAAACCTATCCCACAACCTATCCTATAACCTAAACGTTAATATAAATCACAATCTAAATCGCAACCTATCCCGCAACCTAACCCACGACCTAATTCTTAAGCTAACTCCTAATCTAACTCATAACATATCTCACAACCTAACCTACATTATAAACTACAACCTAATCTACTGCCTAACTTACAACTTTAGCTAGAACTTAACACCCAACCCTAACCCCTAACTCACAACCTAATATAAAAGATAACCCACAACCTAACCCCTAACATTACCCTTAACCAAACCACAATCTAACTTTTAACCTGACCCACAAGCTAACCGAGCACCTAACCTACAACCTAATAAACAACCTAATCCACGAGCTAACCGACCAACTAACCTATAAAACCTACCCCCTAACTTAATTCACAACCTAACCTACAATCCAACCTACAAGTTAACCTACAAACTAACTTAGAATCTAACATACAACTTAACCAAAAAGCTATCCCATAATCTTACTAATAACCTAAACCACAATCTAGATCACAATCTAACACACAACCTATTACACAACCTATCCCACAACCTAACTCACAACCTAACCCACAATCTAATACACAAACTAACCCACAAGCTAACCCACAACCTAACCCACAACTTAACCCACAACCTAACACACAACCGAACCCATAACCAAACCCACAACCTAACCCACAACCTAACCCACAACCTAACCCACAACCTAATTCCTGACTTAACTCATAACCTGACTTACAACCCAACCTACAAGTTAACATACAACCTAATCTACAACCTATATCACAATCTAAATCACAATCTAGCCCACAACCTAATTCACGACCTAAACGTTTAGCTTACTCGTAATCTAACCCACAACCTAATCTACAACCTAACCTGCTATCTAACACTACACCGTTACTTAGAGCTTAACATCCAACCTATCACCTATCACAAAACCTTACCCATAACCTAAGTCTTAAGCTAACTCCTAATCTAAACTACATCCTAATTCACAACCTAATCTACAACCTAATCTACAACCTAATCCACAACCTAACTCACAATTTAAACCACAACCTAACATACAACTGAAATCCAAAACCTATCCCATAACCTAAATCCCAATATAAATCACAATCTAACGTGGGTTAGAACCTATCCCGCAACCTATCCCACTACCTAACTCTTAAACTAACTCCTAATCACTCACAACATATCTCACAACCTAACCGACGTTATAACCCACAACCTAATCTACTACCTAACTTGCAACTTTACCTAGATCTTAACACCCAACCCTAACCCACAACCTAATCTACAAGCTAACCCAAAACCTAACCCCTAACCTAACCCTTAACCTAACCTTTAACCTAATCCACAAGCTAGCCGACCACATAACCTACAACCTAATAAACAACCTAATCCACGAGCTAACCGACCACTTAACCTATAACCTAACCCCTAACTTAATTCACAACCTAACCCACAACCCAACTTACAATCTAACTTACAGCTTAACATACAACTTAACCTAAAACATATCCCATAATCATATCCATAACCTAAACCACAATCTAGATCACAATCTAACACACAACCTATCCCGCAATCTAACCCACGACCTAAGACTTAAGATTACTCCTAATCTAACCTACAACCTAACTCACAACTTAACCCACAACCTAACTGACATCCTAACCCATAACTTGACCTACAACTTCTCTTAGAACTCAACATCCAACCTAACCCACAAGCTACCCGATCACCTAACCTACAACCTAATACACAACCTAACCCACAACCTAATTTCTAACTTAACTCACAACCTAACCTACAACCCAGCCTACAAGTTAACATAAAACCTATCACGCAACCTTACCGACAACCTAACCCACAGCTTAACCCAGAACGTCCTTTTTAAAAATTAAAATAATATCCGTAATATTTGACATATTGACAATAAAGAAAAATTGTAACAAAATGAAATATTTTATTGTTTAGAAGTTCTTACGAATCCAATTAATAAATTTATTAATACAGAAAATTCAGAAACTTTAAAGAAAGATCCAACCACAAAATTCCAAAAAGAGATAAAACAAGTTTTAGAAAACTGCAACATCTGCTTTTCAGAATTAGAAGATGGGTATAAGTCTATTAGTCCTCTGTTAGCTAACATATTTATGGATAATTTAGAAGATCAAATATTTGAATTAAATGTCTCTAAACACATTATCTTTTGGTTTCGTTATGTTGATGACATTTTTGTTGTTTTTGACAGTTCTTTAAGATTATCAATGAATTTTTAATTCTTATTAATAGTATCCACCAAACGATAAATTTTACATTAGAAACAGGGCTGTTAACTTCCTAGACTTAACTATCAAGATTAACGTACACAATCTATTTGAATTTTCCATGTACAGAAAACCAACACATTCGGACATAGCAATACCAAATGAATCATGTTCCGACAAAGCACATAAACTAGCAGCCTACAGATCCTTAGTATACATTAAATATGTAAATAATTACAATCCAAACATGATTGACACTTTAGTTAAACAAAAAGATTATAGGTTAGCTATCAAAAGAATATATCACATTGGCAATCAAACAGAAGACACAAATTACATATCTACACCATATTTTTGCAAAATATCAGAAAAAGTTGCACATATACTAAGAAAAACCAACAACTAAAACATAGCCTTTAAAACCAACACTAACACTTTCCCATTTTTATTTAATGCCAAAGACTGAACACATGTTATCATGAAATCGGGTATTTACCGTTTAAATAATTAGTTTTGTAGTTAGGTGTATATTGGGTAAACACTTAGAAATTTTGACATAAGATATAAAGAACACGTTCGTTCTTACAGAAATAAACATCCTAAAAAATCTAATTATGCCAAACACCTTTTAGAACAAAATCATACAATGACTCCTCAAAATAATATTAAATTCCTACTTTTTTGTAATAACAAACTCTAGTGCTAGATTTTTAATTTTTATTATTAAAGATGGAATGGTTATTTAAAAATGGAAGTTCTATGATCACTTGAATACGGGCGCTCTATTGCAGAGTACGTGAGCGCGGATGTAACAGTATTCGAATTTAAAAGACTCGTAAAGTTATTTTTTACTGTAAAATCGATACGTCTAGACACAACGTTGCCTAATATGCAGGACGCTCTACACGCGAACGTGTATACGTAGAAAGAGTATACCTTGAATATACACAAATTCAGTCAGCGCCCCAAGCGGAGACTGTGTTGCACTAAAAATATACTCCAACTGTATAATTTTTTTTATCTGGTCACCAATATAGCGCCTTCTGAAATTTTGCAGAGACGTTCCTCATAACGTAATAAGGTCATAGAAAAATTTTTACATGGGAGGTGCATAGAGCGTCCATATATGGACGCTTTATGCACATGGGCGCTCTATCCAATGTAACTCGTCAATGTATGGACGCTTTAATGATAGTAGGATATATATATATATATATATATATATATATATATATATATATATATATATATATATATATATATATATATATATATATATATTTGAATGCAAATTCATATAGAAAAATTTATCGACTCTGCTGGGATTCGAACCCAGGACCCATATATATATATATATATATATATATATATATATATATATATATATATATATATATATATATATATATATATATATATATATATATATATATATATATATATATATATATATATATATATATATATATAATATATATATATATATATATATATATATATATATATATATATATATATATATATATATATATATATATATATATATATATATATATATATATATATATATATATATATATATATATATATATATATATATATATATATATATATATATATATATATATATATATATATATATATATATATATATATATATATATATATATATATATATATATATATATATATATATATATATATATATATATATATATATATATATATATATATATATATATATATATATATATATATATATATATATATATATATATATATATATATATATATATATATATATATATATATATATATATATATATATATATATATATATATATATATATATATATATATATATATATATATATATATATATATATATATATATATATATATATATATATATATATATATATATATATATATATATATATATATATATATATATATATATATATATATATATATATATATATATATATATATATATATATATATATATATATATATATATATATATATATATATATATATGATTAGAAGTAATAATGCGCGTAGAGGTATACAAGAAAGTGTTATAATAATGGGATATCGCGCAACAGAGAAGAAAGAAATCATAAGTTGCAGCCGTCTACACGTGTTTCACACTTATTAGTGATCATCAGGACGGCATAGCAGATGGAATAAATATAAAAGCAACTAACTCAGAAAGATGTAACAACACAAGGTTTCACTGATAGCAGCCAACCGAACATTTGCAGTATCGGCCTGAAGACACTGAGTTTTCAGTGCAACAACAAACGTCACTACGGAGGCAGCTAAAGCCACTACCGTGAGACAACCAATCCCAAAGTATAATATCAATGAGTAGAAGTAATAATGCGCGTAGAGGTATACAAGAAAGTGTTATAATAATGGGATATCGCGCAACAGAGAAGAAAGAAATCATAAGTTGCAGCCGTCTACACGTGTTTCACACTTATTAGTGATCATCAGGACAGCATAGCAGATGGAATAAATATAAAAGCAACTAACTCAGAAAGATGTAACAACACAAGGTTTCACTGATAGCAGCCAACCGAACATTTGCAGTATCGGCCTGAAGACACTGAGTTTTCAGTGCAACAACAAACGTCACTACGGAGGCAGCTAAAGCCACTACCGTGAGACAACCAATCCCAAAGTATAATATCAATGAGTAGAAGTAATAATGCGCGTAGAAGTATACAAGAAAGTGTTATAATAATGGGATATCGCGCAACAGAGAAGAAAGAAATCATAAGTTGCAGCCGTCTACACGTGTTTCACACTTATTAGTGATCATCAGGACGGCATAGCAGATGGAATAAATATAAAAGCAACTAACTCAGAAAGATGTAACAACACAAGGTTTCACTGATAGCAGCCAACCGAACATTTGCAGTATCGGCCTGAAGACACTGAGTTTTCAGTGCAACAACAAACGTCACTACGGAGGCAGCTAAAGCCACTACCGTGAGACAACCAATCCCAAAGTATAATATCAATGATTAGAAGTAATAATGCGCGTAGAGGTATACAAGAAAGTGTTATAATAATGGGATATCGCGCAACAGAGAAGAAAGAAATCATAAGTTGCAGCCGTCTACACGTGTTTCACACTTATTAGTGATCATCAGGACGGCATAGCAGATGGAATAAATATAAAAGCAACTAACTCAGAAAGATGTAACAACACAAGGTTTCACTGATAGCAGCCAACCGAACATTTGCAGTATCGGCCTGAAGACACTGAGTTTTCAGTGCAACAACAAACGTCACTACGGAGGCAGCTAAAGCCACTACCGTGAGACAACCAATCCCAAAGTATAATATCAATGATTAGAAGTAATAATGCGCGTAGAGGTATACAAGAAAGTGTTATAATAATGGGATATCGCGCAACAGAGAAGAAAGAAATCATAAGTTGCAGCCGTCTACATGTGTTTCACACTTATTAGTGATCATCAGGACGGCATAGCAGATGGAATAAATATAAAAGCAACTAACTCAGAAAGATGTAACAACACAAGGTTTCACTGATAGCAGCCAACCGAACATTTGCAGTATCGGCCTGAAGACACTGAGTTTTCAGTGCAACAACAAACGTCACTACGGAGGCAGCTAAAACTTGTTGTTGTTGCACTGAAAACTCAGTGTCTTCAGGCCGATACTGCAAATGTTCGGTTGGCTGCTATCAGTGAAACCTTGTGTTGTTACATCTTTCTGAGTTAGTTGCTTTTATATTTATTCCATCTGCTATGCCGTCCTGATGATCACTAATAAGTGTGAAACACATGTAGACGGCTGCAACTTATGATTTCTTTCTTCTCTGTTGCGCGATATCCCATTATTATAACACTTTCTTGTATACCTCTACGCGCATTATTACTTCTAATCATTGATATTATACTTTGGGATTGGTTGTCTCACGGTAGTGGCTTTAGCTGCCTCCGTAGTGACGTTTGTTGTTGCACTGAAAACTCAGTGTCTTCAGGCCGATACTGCAAATGTTCGGTTGGCTGCTATCAGTGAAACCTTGTGTTGTTACATCTTTCTGAGTTAGTTGCTTTTATATTTATTCCATCTGCTATGCCGTCCTGATGATCACTAATAAGTGTGAAACACGTGTAGACGGCTGCAACTTATGATTTCTTTCTTCTCTGTTGCGCGATATCCCATTATTATAACACTTTCTTGTATACCTCTACGCGCATTATTACTTCTAATCATTGATATTATACTTTGGGATTGGTTGTCTCACGGTAGTGGCTTTAGCTTCCTCCGTAGTGACGTTTGTTGTTGCACTGAAAACTCAGTGTCTTCAGGCCGATACTGCAAATGTTCGGTTGGCTGCTATCAGTGAAACCTTGTGTTGTTACATCTTTCTGAGTTAGTTGCTTTTATATTTATTCCATCTGCTATGCCGTCCTGATGATCACTAATAAGTGTGAAACACGTGTAGACGGCTGCAACTTATGATTTCTTTCTTCTCTGTTGCGCGATATCCCATTATTATAACACTTTCTTGTATGAAATAAATAAAGATTATTAAAAGTTTCACAGTTTTATTAAAATATACCTGACAATATTGTTTCGACAGCTATGCTGTCATTATCAAAGGTAATATAATTATAAACAAACACGTCGCTAAGGTAGATACAAAATAGGTAACTAGATAAAATAATAATAATAATAATAAAAATTAATAATAAAAATCATAATTAAACATCTAATACTTCCAGTAACGGAGAATTACTGAGCTCAAGTTGTTCATTCATTAAAGGTACCCTGAGTTTGTGTTTGTATATCTCAAAGGCTTCTAAAATGTCTAATTTGCGTTTGTTATTACAAAAATGTAGGAATTTAATATTATTTTGAGGAGTCATTGTGTGATTTTGTTCTAAAAGGTGTTTGGCGTAATTCGATTTTTCAGGATGTTTATTTTTGTAATGACGTACGTGTTCTTTATATCTTATGTCAAAATTTCGAAGTGTTTGTCCAATATATACCGAACTACAAAAAGAACAATTTAAACGGTAAATGCCCGATTTCATGATATCATGTGTTCTGTCTTTAGCATTAAATAAAAATGAAAAAGTGTTAGTGTTGGTTTTAAATGTTATTTTATAATTGTTGGTTTTTCTTAGTATATGTTAATAAAATATATTAATAATATCTTAATAAAACTGTGAAACTTTTAATAATCTTTATTTATTTCATGATTATGGAGTTCCACAAAATAAAGCTGGAAACAATAAACTTTCTTGTATACCTCTACGCGCATTATTACTTCTAATCATTGATATTATACTTTGGGATTGGTTGTCTCACGGTAGTGGCTTTAGCTGCCTCCGTAGTGACGTTTGTTGTTGCACTGAAAACTCAGTGTCTTCAGGCCGATACTGCAAATGTTCGGTTGGCTGCTATCAGTGAAACCTTGTGTTGTTACATCTTTCTGAGTTAGTTGCTTTTATATTTATTCCATCTGCTATGCCGTCCTGATGATCACTAATAAGTGTGAAACACGTGTAGACGGCTGAAACTTATGATTTCTTTCTTCTCTGTTGCGCGATATCCCATTATTATAACACTTTCTTGTATACCTCTACGCGCATTATTACTTCTAATCATTGATATTATACTTTGGGATTGGTTGTCTCACGGTAGTGGCTTTAGCTGCCTCCGTAGTGACGTTTGTTGTTGCACTGAAAACTCAGTGTCTTCAGGCCGATACTGCAAATGTTCGGTTGGCTGCTATCAGTGAAACCTTGTGTTGTTACATCTTTCTGAGTTAGTTGCTTTTATATTTATTCCATCTGCTATGCCGTCCTGATGATCACTAATAAGTGTGAAACACGTGTAGACGGCTGCAACTTATGATTTCTTTCTTCTCTGTTGCGCGATATCCCATTATTATAACACTTTCTTATATATATATATATATATATATATATATATATATATATATATATATATATATATATATATATATATATATATATATATATATATATACAGGGTCTTCATTAAGTTTGGAACCGGCTTAATATCTTCAAAACTATTAACTGGATTAAATTGAAATTTGGGGTGTGCATTTTATAAATTAATATCTATTGTGCCTAATTTTTTCACCTGCTTTGCATCGTTACTTTACGAGATACACAGCCAACTTGATTTTTTTTAAATAGCAATGGGGGTCAAATTTGACATCATTTGAAAGCTTATTTTTTTCTGAGTACTATTATGTAATACACGTGTTGTATCATTTTGACAAAAATCGCCAAAAAAATTAAAATCAACGAAACATGTTTTATCCACAAAATTAAATTTATTACTTAAAATTTACTTTTACTTAAAATTACTTAAATATTTAAACCCCCAATGCTATTTAAAAAAAATGAAGTTGGCTGTGTATCTCGTAAAGTAACGATGCAAAGCAGGTGAAAAAATTAGGTACAATAGATATTAATTTATAAAATGCACACCCCAAATTTCAATTTAATCCAGTTAATAGTTTTGAAGATATTAAGCCGGTTCCAAACTTAATGAAGACTCTGTATATATATATATATATATATATATATATATATATATATATATATATATATATATATATTGCTGTGGATGGTAGTTTCAAAATTTTGGAAAATTTTGAAAATTTTGTGAAAATCTAAAATCTTTGTTAAAAACTAACACTGTTGAAATATTTTTATCAACTTTTCCAGTTAAAAGTATATTTAAGTTATTTAATGGTGTGTCATTGATTTTGAAATCAATGTGTATACTTTCTAATAAGGTTAAATAATACATGTTTCTTTATTTATTATCAAACAGTTTACTCACCGATTACTTAAGTGTACGTAACATCCAGTTGTTCGCAAGTTATTGTTATGATGCAATTCATTTATGTTTAATTTTCAAATGAGTGATATCGACGGGTTATGTGATTCTTTTAAGGTTTTTGTTTATGTAAATATATCGTTATTATTGCGTAAAAATGTTGTATAATAATCTGTAATAGATGTGTCACTGTGACAAATTATGTTTGAATCTGCTATTATGTTTGTAAATAGTGTATAATCTCTGTATTAGATGGTAAGGTGACGTCAAATTGTGTAATATAATTATGTAAATAGGAAATAGTATATAAGCTTAGAAACTCATATTTTTAGGACTTCACTAAATAAAGCGACGCAGTAAAGTCGTGTTAAAGACAATAGTAAAATGTAAATAGACACTTACTGATATAAAGCGAAAGAGTAAAGTCATATAAAATAACATAGTACAAATGCAAATAGACTTCCTGATATACGACGAACGAGAACGTATGTAAAGTTCACTTCTGAAAGTGAAGCGACAGAGTAAAGTCGTGAATGATAATATTGTAAAAAGTTAAATAGTCTAGTCTTAAATAGACAGTTAATTTGGTTGGTGATTTGTATATGGCGAAAGTGAATATTTGTTATAAATTGTAAAAGTGTATATAAGTTTAAAGAACCAAGTTTAAATTAATTACTAGCTAAAGTTATTGCTAGTCAATAAATCGACGTTAAAACCATAAACTGGTGTTTTATTTAATATTAAACACATAAAAATACCACAAAATATTCTTCGATAAAGGGAAAAAGTACCCGCTATTAATAAAACAAAAGTGAGTTACCAAAACCAAGAGTATGGATGGTGTTATATGGGAAATCCATGCAAAGGAAATCCAACCGGAATTGCCAACCAGCACTGGGACAACATAAGGTGACTCTGCAAATGGTTTGGAACGAGGACTAGTAAAAAGGAAAGAAGCAATATTATAAAAAGGTAGGAAGTTATTTCCTTTTGTATTGGCATTTGCTGAAGAAAAGACTATCGTTTGTGAAGTGTAGTAAAGTGATTTGAACAATTTAGTAATAGTTAAAAATTAATTATGATTTCAATTTTAAAAGTGATTTCAAATTTCAATTTGTATATTTTTTAATACCACAAGAATCCACATTCACCCTGAGATGAGTCTTTATTAAATTTAATTCTGTTATTTTAAGTTATTTAACTGGCGCCCAACTCTCTTACTTAAATTAGTGTTACGTTAGTTCTTGACTAACTCAAGTTTACGTAAGAGAGTTGGGCGCCAGTTAAATAAATTAACATAACAGAATTAAATTTAATAAAACTCATCTCAGGGTGAATGTGGATTCTTGTGGTATTAAAAAATATATAAATTAAAATTGAAAACACTTTTTAAAATTGAAATCTAAATTAAGTTTAATGGCTAAATTGTTCAAAACACTTAATTACACCTCACAAACGATAGTCTTTTCTTCGTCAGATACCAAAGGAAATAACTTCCTACCTTTTTATAAAGCGATGCTTCTTCCTTTTTCTATAGATGTCCTCTTTCCAAAACCAATTGGCAGTGCAAGTCACTTATGTTGTCTCAGTGCCGATTTCCAATTCCGGTTGACTTCCTTCCTTTTGCATGGCTTTCCCACATAACACCATTCACACTCTTGGTTTTGGTAACTCACTTTTGTTTTATTTTAATAACGGGTACTATATCCCTTTTTCGAAGAACTTTTATTTGCTTTTTGTGTTTAATTAAATAAAACACCGATTGATGGTTTTAATTGAAGATTTATTATCTTGCTTACTTAGCAAGTAAATTAACTTTAAAAGGTTCTTTATAAACGTATACACTTTTACAATTTATAACCTTTTTAATACTTTCGCCGTATTCAATTAACTTAACTATTTACATTTGTACTGTATTTCTTACACGACTTTACTGCGTCGTTGTTTACCATGAAGTGTCTATTTACATTTTATTATTGTCTTTAACACGACTTTACTGCGTCGCTTTATTTTACTGACTCCTTTAAAATTATAATTTTCTAAGCTTATATACAATTGACTATTTACATAATTATATTACACAATCTGACGTCACCTTACGAACTAATACAAACTGTACACTCATATAATACATAATAGCAGATTAAAATTCTTATATAAAACTGACACATCTATTACACATTATTACACAGTACTTTTACGCAATAATAACGAAACTATTTACAAAAACAAAACCTTAAAGAATCACATAACCCGTCGATATACTCATTTGAAATTATACAATTGAATTACATCACAACAATAACTTGCGCACAACTGGATGTTACGTATACTTAAGTAATCGGTGAGTAAGCTGTTTGATAATAAATAGAAACATGTATTATTTAACCTTATTAAAAAGTATACACATTGATTTCAAAATCAATGACACTCCATTAAATAACTTAAATTTATTTTTAACAGGAAAAGTTGATAAAAATATTTCAAAAGTGTTAGTATTTAACAATGATTTTAGAATTTTCCAAAATTTTCCAAAATTTCCAAAATTTTGACACTAAAATCCACAGCAATATATATATTAGTTTCATGGTCATATGACGTTAGAATGCAAAAATCTCCGGATGTCAACTATCACGTTACATGTATATTACTATACATATTAGTGCGCACAAAATCCGCGAGTAGCATTGATGTGATATACATGTATCTTCTGACAGATGGTAACAAATATAAACAGCGGTCAAGGTGGCATCTTTAAACTTGGCAATGCTGTGTAATATTCAATTACACAAACAGCTGGAATTTGGTTAACTTGCAGTTTGGAACTGCATTTCGCTGTTGTACAATACGAGTAAAAGGTGGCATCCGATAAATAGGTTTAAAAGTGTTTTAATTTTGTACGTACGTTAATATAAACAATTTTTAAATGGCGGCGACGAGAAGTAAAAGAATATTACAAATGGCATTACGACAGGATAATAAAGTAGAAGGTAAGTAAATACAAAGACATTTAGGTAAATGTAACTATTGAAGAATATTAATATCTTGGGTTCTAAAATTAATAAAATTGAATGAATTTATTTTTTTATGAATTGTTGATAGCATCTCTCTCGATTGTACAGAACCCCAAATATTTATTCTTTACAACGAGTTTTCAGAAAATTTTTGATTGTTGGCAAAATCCGATTCATTAACTATTGAGAAGGCACGCGCGGCATTGTAACAAATTAGATGCGTGGCGTCTGAGACACTAGTCTATAATGCATATTTTAAAGGACAAAAGAAAAGACTAGGTACATCAGCAGAATTATTACATAAAATAAAAGTACATTTTATTTTCTACCTAATACCTAATTCTAAGTTTAACTTAAGCATAAAATAACAATATTTTTAAAATATTTTTGTATTATACTTCTTAAAAATTAATCATCATTACACCAAAGACATACGTAAGCACTTTGCATGTTTTAAATATGTAAAGTCGCATTTTACACATTTGTATTGAGTCATGCTTTATTTTTTTATAAGATTTGGGGGGGATTCTTTTGCGTAAAAACTAACGACGAACCCGACACAGCCGGGGAAGTCCCTAGTATTCTAATCAAATGAATATGTTAACAAAAGAATATGCAGTAGCGTTTCATTAACTCCACTTGCCCTCTCAAGGGTTTATATGTTATAGTCGTCAATATTACCAACCATTAAAGGTTTAGTTCATTAAAATCCATAAAAGATATGGCATTAATTGCGATTGTTTATTAATAGCTGAAAAACTAGAAGAAATGACCTATTCAAATTTGGTATGGATAAATACTGATAATGAAGGATTATTTTTAAATAGATTAAAAAAACCCTATAAGCAAAGGCCTATAAGCAAATCCTGGCACAACTGGATTTAATGGCCTAATTAAGGTTAACTCATCCACGTTAACATCCAGGTGAAATTTACAGGATTTGTGGAGAAATACCCGTAATTCAAGAATATCTTTGTCAGCCTTACCCCATCCTGGCAAAAGTACCCAGTTGACCACCCCGAAGACACTTGCTTTGTTTTTTAAATTGAAGGTCAAGTTGCCCAAACATCAAAAAGTTGTCAGCCTGGACAAAATTTGGTAGAAATTTTTTAATTAGATTTTTTTTTCATATGGTGCACTACGAGGATGTTTTTGGCTCATGATACATTTTTAAAAATCTTTAGTCTTTCCCCCTCTCGTAGGAAGCTTTGACAGAAACAGTACCTGACGTGAAATTTGCTCTTTACTGTGGAAGTGCTACATCAAATGGCTACATGGCCGGTTTTTGAGTTTTCACACTTTTCTATGCGACATGCAATATCTGAATTGAAAAACACTTGGCAATACATGTTTTTTGATCAGACGGCATATTGTTCAATCTACGCATCTAGTGGTAAACAGCACCACTAGTTTCATAAATATCTATTAATTCAAGTCATTACTACCCATATAATAAACAATGAATTTACTTATACAAACTAATTTTCTTCAATTTGCATAATTTCTGAAGGATTAACTTTAATTTATAGATCTTACTGATACTTCAAACATAGAAGACTCAAGTTCAGGATCAGAATATTGCCCGCCTACTGACGAAGAGAGTAATGATAGTTATTCGCTTATTTTTGATGGATTTTTACGTTCTGATGAAAATGTGTTTTCAGCCGATTTGGATGACATACGAGCAGAAACATCTTCGGTAATCCCCACAGCAGAACGTTTGGTTTTGGAAGATAAAGTATTGGCAAATGTATCAAACGTATCAAAAAGTAAACGTGTAAGAAGAAAGCACCGCTGTTCATTTTGTGAACAAGACGTGGGTAACTTTTCTCGCCATTTACTGAGAAATCATTTCGATGAAATCGCTGTCCAAGAAATAAATAGTCTTGCTAGAAATTCCAAGAGACGCAAAAAATTGATTGACAAATTGCGCAGAGAAGGTGACTTTTGCAGTGAAAATATTGTACCGGTGTTAGTAGCAAAAAAGGACGATGAGAATAGTAATTACATTGTTTGTAAATTTTGTCAAGGTTACTATCGTTGTAAAAGTTTAAGGCGGCATGCAAAAAAATGTTTTTTTAACCCCGACCCATCGAAACGCTTTAATGCACAGATTGAAGGTCAAACACTAATGGTTGGACCTTTTGGTCCTAATGATCCACTAAAAGTTAGTGGTCTGCTGTCTATGCTGAGGGCACATGATATTTCACTGACAGCTAAGAAAGATCGCATTATTTGCGAAGTTGGCCGACGATACATTAAAAGTCATAAAGAAAAGCATCTACTATTAGTTGCAAAGAGACATATGCGACGTCTAGCCCGTTTACTTATTGAGGTTAGAAAACTTCAGCAAGAGCAAACATTAAAAATGATTGATATCTTAGTCCCCAATAAATTTAAAGTATTAGTGAAGGCTACTCAAAGCATGGCTTCATATGACGAAAAAAGTCGAAATTTTAAGTCACCATCTTTAGCTCTTCAAATGGGAACCTTCATTAAAAGTGCTATTAATACGGCATATTCTCTTGAAGTTCAGAAAGAAAATCCTTCTAAAGAAGTACTAGAGAAATTCCAAACTTTAATTCGCCTTATAGAAACAGACTGGGCTAATGAAGTGTCAAGTGAAGCTGGGCAAAATCTAGCCATAAATAAATTTAACAAACCAACCTTAATACCTGTAGCAGAAGATATTAAAGTAAGTTATTATTACGTTTATTTGTTATTAATTATTCAAGAACACTTTTTCTCTTCTATATTTTCTGTATTAGTGGCTGAAGCCAATTAGGCTTCTATTTTCTTATAGCATGCCATTTCAAAGCTTTACTTGATCTACAGCTGTACTGATTAATTTAATAATTATGTTATAATTAATTTATAATATACATAACTGATAAATTACTAATCTGATTATTTGCTTTTAAAACATTTTATGGTATACTGACTCGTAAACATCTGTTTATTGAGCTCTGCCTCTATGGGTAAAGATTCTTTTTACGGACTAGCCCGTTATGAAGCCCGTAATAGTTATTTACGTGCAAAGCTTTGTAAATTAATCTTTACGGGTGAGCTGGAAAGACGAAGGAGCAAGCCTCCATAATCCAGTGAACCCAGTAAAGATTAATTCGAAAGCGTGTCGCATACAAAGCTTTATTTCCACCTTTACCAGCGTTTTTTATGAATTGTATATTTTTTATAAAAAGACATTTTGTAATCAAAGGCGGTAGCACAATTTATATATAGGTAGGCGTTGTCATGGTGCTGTAGTTAAGCAACAAAGTGGTTTCTATAGCTTTTTGTTGATGAGAATTGTAGAATTCCACAGGTCTCTTTTAGGAACCCGTATAGTTTTATAGGGCTGTAGTTGTAACTACTAATTTACATAGTTACCATAAATGCCTGTAACGTGTCATTTGCATAGAAAATGGAAATAAAAATTATTACGGGCTCTTTATCATCAATACCAAGCGCCATACGTATTTATTTTAAAACATTCATAGATATCTTACGTATTCTGCTGTACTGCTTCAGTAAATGAAATAATTATTTATTAAAGATTTACGAGTCAGTATGCATACCATAAAACTTTGTACAATGCTCGACCGTTACACGAACCCTATGTGCTTGCACGGATAACAAGCTCGCTAATAGGTCGCTTGTTACGTACCTTGCTCGCACGTAAAGTTCTAAGTAACGGTCTTGCAATGTAAATAACTATAAAAAGCATGCACTCATAAAGATACGTGCTCACATACAGACAAGCGCTCGCATACACGCACATACGCCCCCCCCCCACACACACATTCAAATAATTAAAGTTTACTACCGTCTTTATCCTTTTTATTGCAGAAATTCGAAAAGTACCTAAAGCAGATGATCTTGGAAGCTAAAACGCGTTTAGTAGAAAATTCAGATGACTTAAAAGCATTTCGAAAATTATTAGAGGGAATTTTCTGTAGTGTCATGATATTTAACAAAAGAAGGGTAGGTGAGCTCCAGCGTATGACTTTATTGGAATTTTTGAAAAATTATGATTCGATTCCTTCGTCAAAATTAAAAAAGCATTAACAAATTCTGAAAAAATTTTGTATCGGTCACTAAAACGGGTTGTTATTCGAGGAAAAAGAGGAAGAGGAGTTCCAGTACTTTTTGATAAAGGTATTGTTCAAGATATCGAATTTTTGATACCTCTTAGAAATAACTTTAATCTTGAGGATACTCCATACCTTTTCGGATTACCAAATACTAAAAGCCCCATAACAGGCTATGTAATTATGCAGAAACATGCAAGAAACGCACTGCGTGATATCCATAAAGCGTCTCTTCTAACGTCAACTAGGCTAAGAAAACATCTAGCGACAATAACACAAATATTTAAAATGGGAAAAAATGAATTGGAACAACTGGCTACATTCATGGGTCACACGCAGAAAACCCATTCAGAATTTTATCGATTGCCTGATGACGTTTATCAAACGGCAAAAGTAAGTAAGTTGCTGTTGCTTTCAAAAAATAGTGCATTTGAAAAATTTAAAGGAAAACGTTTAGATGATATTGATTTAGATGATTACTTAGTGGAAGATGACAACAGTGATGAGGAAGAAGAAGATCAATATATTCCTAATGCCGGATTAGAAGAACAAACAAGCCAACTGACGAGTCAGGATGCAATGGGCAATATAGAAGAGACAAATACAATTGCACTGAAAAACAAGAAAGGCGACAACAAAATAGGTCGTAAACGTACCTTGGTAGCTTGGACAGTTGAACAAAAGCGGATAACCAAAGAATTCTTCAAAAATCACATAAAGAAAAGAATTCCACCCAAAAAACCTGAAGTGATGAATTTAATTGAGAAATACCCAGATCTTTTCAGAAATAAATCTTGGCCTACAATAAAGGTTTATGTTTGTAATAAATACAGATCGAAATAATTTTTTGTAAAAGAGTTAGATTTAATAATTTTCAGATATCAGTTCTTAAGGGTGTTCTGGTATTTAATAATTATTTATTGGTAATAAATATAAATCTTATCAATTTTTTTTTTTTTTTAATTTGACGCCTACACTACGGGGGAACCAACATCTAAGGTCATCTGTCCCCCATCTAACATGCAACACGAATACACACATCCATAGTTGAGGTGACGGAATTTTCCAATTAGAAAAATCCCGCTGCCCCAAGTGAGATTCGAACCCACGACCCTTGGAACACGAGTGATGCACTAACACCACTCGTCCACCGCCGGCCCTTGAAAAAAAAATATTTGTTTATGAATTTATACCTCCTTTTTCACCTCCTTAAAAAATACATAGTTACTAAAATTTCATAATATTGAAAATTAATTGAACAGCAGCGTGCCGTGCATACCAGATAGTGGAAGCAGTCCCAATATGACGTATGCGCTATCACGCTCGTACACATTGCGTACGAGCGTAATAGCGCATACGGCGTATTGGGACTGCTTTTACTGTTTCGTATGCACTGCACGCTGCTGTAATGGAAATACATTAGTACCTAATATACTTTTGTGGTTTGATTGTATTAGCGGTTAGTTATTTGCACAATAAATTTTTCAGAAAAAGTCAGGACACCCTATGGTACGTATTAGTAGTATACACCAATAATATGTTAAGTTTATTTCCTTTAAAAAATTACTATTAGCTCATAAAAGGTAATGAAACGTCGCGAAGCTACTGTAATCTGTATGGTATTTCGCAGTTTTCTGTTTATGTCCTTATGCTTCTGTAACTGATAAAGCTGTTCTTTTTATGTATTGTTCATTTTCGAAATGTTTAAGTATTAAATATCTAAAAAAATTAAAAGACGTGTTTTTATTTTTCTATGCAAGGTGTACAGGTGGTATTAAATTAGTAGGTAACTTGTTGTTGATATAATATGAAGACTTTATGAAACATATGGACCATATGGTTAGAATGTGTTTACATTGGACAAATATACTAGTTTTAAGAAAAACTGTTTTAGCTAAGTGTTTCCTTAAATTATGCAGAATACTCTACACGTGTTTCGATCTGTTAGACCTTTTTCAAGAGTTGCTCTTCAGCTTTTGAAGTTTTCCTTAAAACTATTATATACAATGTTTCCCAAGGAGCCTTCAGCGACTTTAATTTCACTAACAAATATACTCATTGGCTCAATATTTATGTTTAGGTATATTATAACCACTATAACTTCATAACCATATTTCAAGAGTAGGTTTAGAACTTACAGTGTTCTATCATAATCAATAAGATATATTTAAGTTGAAAGTAAAATTAAAATATTTTTTTAAAATAAATTCTACTTTTATTTAAACTTGGTTCACAAATACTCACTATAGGTAGCAAGCTTATTTATATTTACTAAAATATAAAACTTTATTATTAAATTAATAACATTTTATTTTAAAATACTAACTACTTAATTAGATTTTATCCTTTAATCTCCTTTTATTTAAACAATTATCAAACAAATTGTATTTTTCTTACCATCTTAATAAATTTAACTAAAATTACTAACTGTAAGTAGAACTATTCTAATATTGTGTATTTAAATCTAGAAGTCCTAGGGCTAACAGTACTAATATAAAAAGGAAAATATAAAATATATTAATCCAAAATTCTAATTGTCTACTTGTCCATATTGTGTTTGTCCTCACACCCATTGCACTATATTGCAGTATCGCTGCACTGCACATGCTATCACATGCTGCACATTGCTGGTTACTTAAAACCCAACTTGGGCCCTTTGGGTCCTGCATACCGGTGATCCTCGTATCGGTTCGTCCTCTCGATGTGTTTCTGATGAAATCCTTAATCTAGCGTTTGTGATGGTTTTACAGGATCTCCAGCTGCAGGCTTTGTTTAAAGGCCTGCCATAGAGGTGGGCATTTGCTGGAGCGGTACTTCTTTCAAGATGGCGATGTCCAGCACTTCTGTCAGGCTAATTGGGCTATAGTAGGTCGGCTCTAGTGATCCATCTAAAATCATACCTCTGGTTTCTGCATTCTTGTAGAACACCATCTTTAAAGTTTACTAGTCTGCTGTGTCATACTAGGTGATTGGTGCTCCAGTCCCTTTCTTCTCACACAAGCGCGCACGCACCCAACTAATTAATAAACTAATTTAACTTGCATGGATAAGCAATAAGTAAATCTAAAATGACGGAACTTGTTCGACATCGAAAAAATAAAATATTCCTTGTACTAACAAATTTATCTTTTATTTAAACGTTTGCATATATTTTAAGGCAAAATTCTAAATTATGGCGAAAAGCATTGCTCACTTTAGATAAAAAAATGATTTATTTGCTGCAATTTAAAACACTGTGATATTTGAATAGATACACTGTTTGCACAAAGATATCCCTTATGTATCTCCTTTCGGTACATTATGATTAATAAATAAAAATAGACGGTGACTATAAAAAAATTATATTAAGAAATTAAATTATTATATTTTTTATCAATGTTATCAAGAATCGTTTAAATAAGTTAATTTTGATTAAAAACACGTTAAGAAAATGAGACCTATAGAAACTATGCTGTTTTCAAGAGCGCAACGGTTATTACAAGATACATGACTCACGCCAAGTATCACATCTTGCTGCAGAGTACAACGATAATAAATAGAGTATTTCGGCAACACCGCAAAGGATGTCAACTTGCTTTAAAATCATATATACGGACGTCATCCTGCTCTGAAATAAGCAGAATATATCGAAGGATGCCATCTTCCGCGTTAACTACACCGGAAGTCAGATATTACCATATTTGTATGTGTGTATATTAAGTGTATATTAGCGGATGCTAAACTGTATTGATATTGAACGGATGCCATTTAATACCGCAGATATGCCATTTAATACCATATATATTTGCATTCTAAATATTATTTAATATATATGTATATATATATAGACACACGCACACGCACACACACACAACATACAATTTGTGCGACCCTGAGATCAAAAGGTATTCTTTTAAATATAAAACTAACCAATAAAATTAAAAAAGAATAAATAAAATTATAATAACATCACAGTATGTATCTTTAGAGGTACCCTGACAGTGTACAACCATCTAGGAGATATAGCTGTTAAAGAATAAAGTTGAAAATGAAGCTGTTCAAGAAGAAAAATGTATCACAAGTGAAGGTACATGTATAGCATTTGTTGAACATGACAAAACTGCTTCTATCAGGCAGATTGAAGACATAAACAGAGAAACTGCAAGAAGAATTTTCAAAAAACATGAGTTTAAATCTTATCGATATTAACAACACCAATACCTCTACGAAGATGATTGTGACATACGTTTAGAATATTGCAATAGGCTAATTAATCAACATAATTTAGATAGTCAATTTGAATGTTTTATGTTATTTACGGATGAGTGTCGTTTTACCAATAACGGAATGTTAACAGACATTGTCTTAGATACTGGTCCCGAGAAAACTAACCGTTTTAAGCAGGGTCGCTTACTGACACTGAAGTTTTTGAGAGTCAAACAATCCAAAGCATTAATGGTAGTTGAAAAAAGAAGACTTTATGGATATTTAACCTTAGGAAGCTAGAGTGACGTAAGCTGCTGTCAATGTGAAATAATCGATCGTATTTTTGAGGTGGTAGAAAAATTTAAAGTATGGTGTAGAGTAATGGTAACGAGTGATGGTCAAAAAGTGGCCAATTCACAAAATTACAAAAAATTGCCTTTGCGGGGGCTAGTGTTCTGACGTACTTCGATCATTCTACCGAATGAACCTTAACTTAAAACTTGATAAATTATAAACAAAATGAGAGTCTCTATAGTTAATCATCTTCCTCAGATTTCTCTACTTGGTCCTAGTCTACAGACATCTGGTCCTTCATTAATTCTAACCACAAGCCCATAGACCTGCAACTATGAAAATTACCTGATGACCATTTTGGCTTAGAATCATGACATAGGAGGTAATATGTTTTTGATAGTGTTTTCTCAACTTATCTTTATAGCGTCCAAACAAAACGAGCTAATCACCTAATTGTGATGTTCATTTAGTATTCAATGTATCGGTGGATCTTATAATGTTCTTATAATGGGTTTATGATAACCATTACTGTTCCGGATTATTCGGTAATCTTGATTTATCTTATTGTGTTTGTTTCGTTGTATTATATTTTTAAAAATAGTCGTTAAGTAGAAGTCTTGACTAGTCAGTTTTAGATACAGAAAATATGAATGTGTGTTTCTTTTTATTGGTTGTTATTGTACCTGCATTATCAAACACCTTGAACTTCACTGCGGTAAGAATAAAACTTTTTCAACTGGATTATTACGTAATCTATCTATTATCGACATTTTTCAGCTTCAACAACATGACTATTACGCAATACTTGAGCGTGCGGAAATTACTAATTATGACAAAAGATTCCTTCAACACGCAGAGATTACCACTTTTAAATACAATCGTACACATTTTGCTATGAATGTCACTTTCGAATTTAAAATAGATGTTGGTCGAGAACTTGAAGTAAATTGATAATGTCTTACCTGTCATTTCATTTATTAATGTTATTTTTATCCTCAAGATTGTGGTACAGGCCTATAGATTTGCCAGCAATGAGTATCGATTATTTCCATTACGCTTCGAAGCAAATTTCTGTAAAGCTTTTGAAGATGATTTTGCTGGTCTGAAAGGGCTTTCAAAATGTGGTAATTTTACGAGTTGTAACTTTTTGAAGGTAGGTATTAGTACTTACTGTACTTAGATCATATTTTCTAATTACTAATTTGTCTTTTTATACCCTAATAGAATAAGATAGTTCAAGTATGCAACTTTATGTATGATGACTCAAAGTTACCACCGCATGTACCATCTGGAAGGTACAGAATGGAATGTAAGGGACATTATTTATCTCAGGATATAGCCACTTTTAGTATATACTTTGACATAAGACGTCCAGAAATTAAAAAGTGGCATAGCTATTATTATAGTACTTAGGCAAATATTTATATTTTTGTTCGCATTGTCGATTTTTAGGTTTTCAATGAGTTTTTGTACTGCTTTAATATCAAATGAATTATGATGTTTATTTCACCCCGTCCCGTTTTATTTCTATTGAATGTTGGAATTCTTTGTAATTATTTAGTTTGTTAGATCATCCATGATTTGCTGTTATTCCAAATAAAACATTCTAATATAGCATACTTGATGTGTTTGGTTGTCGTAACTCTAAATAACACATGCCTACTATACGAGAAGAATATGAAAAACCATTTTTTGCCCTCCTGAATTGTAAAGCAAGCTTTGATGTCATGTATACGTCATGTGAAACTAAATTTTTACACACAATTTTGTAAAGTGCGGCTACTATGCGGTAAAGTGACCAGTAAATTTCAGCCTTTCAGGGACGCTTAGAAAATAAATTAACTATGAGACAATAAAGTATAATTTGGAAAACGCTACTTTACACCACATTTAACACGCTAATGTAGAAAATAAGACCGTAGTTAAATTTTTTATAATTTTAAATGTATAGCGTCATCTGTAGGAAACTCAGGCAAATCAAAATTAAGTTGGCACCTTGTTTGGCACCATTAATCCCATCAAAATGAGCTAATGACATATGACAGTTTTAGCTGATAAAAAAGTAGGTATGAAAAGTTTTCGCCAAGATTTATCAGAGCAGTTGTGCAGACTACAGCATATTTTAGTATTGATATATGGAGAAACAATTCAAAGTATGCACCTACATAAATCAGTACGTACGTATAGCTATTACTTAACCTCAACCTGTTCGTATCCTTTTCTTGTATAGAGCTTTGGTAGAAAGTACTGGTGTCTTCTGTGTTATCATCAATTTCAAGATACAAATTCCTGCAATTCTACCTGTTGCTCCAGCATGAATTAGTTGAATAGAAAGCCCTCAAATTTTGAAGAAACTATTTTATTAACTTGTAACTTTTAACTTAATAAACACAAAAATCAACACAAACTAAATTCTGTTCACTAATTAGATATCTTTTTTGAAAACGCAATTATTATAGATATTAATGTTGATTGTACTAGTTTCAACATGTGAAAATAGACCGGGAATCAATTGGTTGGCCTGAACATTTGAGGTTACGATATTAATTTAGGGTACTTTGATATATCTAAGTTTTCATGTAAAATTATACATGATTTTAACATGGAATAAATACTCCATAAAGATTTTACTTCCCTTGCCACTAATTCAATGAAGTATGCCAGAACAACATTTTCACTTGATATTTTTGCATTTTTTTCGGCACACCATTCTTTGTATTTGCTGTATTGCCCTTCATATCTGACCCTTGATTTTTGGGGCAATAGTTCTGTAGCAGCATTTTGGGCCACTTGTTTTAATTCTGGCGGTGTTAATTCAAAAACTTCACTGTCGCTGTCTGTCATTATTGAAATATTCAGAATCAAGTAATTTGTGTCAAATCGCGTCAAAAGGCTGGAGTACCAATTTAAAAAAATCAAATAATCACCAAAATTATTCCAAATTAATTTTTTTCTTAAATAGTAATTGTCGGCCAAAAAATTGTATACAAATGTCGTGCGTTAAGTTATTTTTTGGCCTCCTGTATTTTAAAACGTTTGTTTCAGTTTTGTTTACGTCAACTGTAGCTTCATATTTACGCATGATGTCGTAAAATGACAAGCGAATGTGGTAAAAATACTAAAAAACACTGGGCAATTAGAGATATTTAAGAAACCAACTATTCTTGTAATAATTAAGTTTATGTAATAAAATACATGTTACCTAAGTTATTATTAAAAATATTTCGGGCTTTAATAGAAAAAATTAAAATTTAATTAATTTAAATCGCCGCAGCGCCATCTATTGTACGTTTGGAAACTACAAATGTCATGCAAGAGCACACTATTATGTGCATGTTTTGAATTATTTTTTTTTATTTTCTATAAAACTTGTCGGCCAAAAAATCTTATACAAATCTCATGCGTCAAGTCATTTTACAGGGCTCCAACTAATAAGGCACTCGCTCTACGGGCTCGTGCCTTAAACAAAGTTGTCGCCCTGTAAAGCTCGACTTACCGCATTCGAGTGTAAATAGCTATTACAATGCTCCAGCGAATGGGGAACTCGCCCTTCGGGCTCGTACCCCAAACGAGCTGTCGCATTGTAAAATACAACTTACTACACTCTAATGTAAATAACTATTTTAACAAGATTTTAAAAGATTGCGATAAATATAAGAAATTTGACCCCACATTATATACAGTGTGGAAATAAAGTAGCGGATAAATTCCATGACTTCGTTAAAATTAATTTTTTGGAAAAAATCTCGAAGGGATATAGCGAGTTTAATTACTTAACGCTATACTGTACCGTTTTCAACTTGTTACGTCATTTGTTTTTAAAGTTATGACGTCATCGATATTATTTTCAAATGGCAACCTATATTTTTTATTGTCGATTTCGGTAGTACTTTTTATACTCTTTTCAACTGTATACAATTCTCAATATGTTCCATTTGGAAAAAATTGAGAAAAACTGCCCTAAAGTTCGAATATTAAAAATTCTTTAAATTTGGTAAATGAATCTAGTCACCGTATAAAAAACGTTAACGTTTAAAAAAAGTTGAGAAAAACAGTCTAAAATTTTAATTAGACTAAAAAGAAACTAAATTGATTAACACGAAAAAAAACTCTAATAACAATAACATCAATTACAAAAGTAAGCACAGAAATAAGAGTTTTTATTACACTAGATGTTCAAAGTGACGACGCTGTACCATCTGACAATGAAACAACGCACACTTTTGTTATGGGACTATTTATTGGCCAATTAGAGAAGAAAGGGGCGTGTACAAAACTTCAAAATATAGCCGCCAAAGACATGACTATTATTTCGCCATAAAAAGTGACTACCGTTTAGGTACATATTTTGCATTACGTATTATTTCGTTAAATATATGGTATTTTCATAGGTATGTAGCAGGACATAATTAAAATGCAGATTTAAATCAAAACAGTGTAATGGTAAAATTAATCTTTTTTGCAAATTATTTAAGAAATACTTCAGCCTCTCAAAAAAAGAAAATAATAAATAATAGGAGTATATTTAATTGATTACAATTTATAACTAGATTCATAATATTAATAATTTTTAACTTGTGTTTAATTTGGACATCCTTTAAAAATGTCAAAGTCATTAGGAAATTTATCACTGATAATAGAATATAGTAGATATTTGTTTCGAGGACCGTTTAAGAACTGAATTGCATCAAGTAGAAAATGAAAATCAAAATTTTATTTAGAAAAATTTGGAACTCTGTGGTTTAAATAGCGCAAGGCGTGGTTCGACGGTCGGCCCTTATTGGCTGAATGTACATCGCATAACATAAGTGTGCGTTGTATCAATACTCGCTCTGACAATACCCAAGGCGATTATGAAATTCATTTCTCACATTCTGAAGAGTTTCAGGAATATGAATCTAATCTCATGTCGAATTCTTTGTTTGAGATCTTCTAAATTATTGGGTCGATTTCTATACACTTTACTCTTTAAGTACCCCCATTGAAAGAAGTCTAATGGCGTTAAATCACGGGATCTAGCCGACCTTTCCATCGGACTTCTTCCTATCCACCTTCCTGGGAGAACTTTGCAAATAGCGTTGTACATTAATTGCGTAATGAGGCGGAGCGCCACCATGTTGTAACCAAACGCTATTGTTTGGTAGCTCGGGATTGTTTGCATTGGGAAATAATGCAGGCATCAGTTCCAACTGTAAAAATTGCAGGTATCTTTCTCCAGTTAAATTATTTGCGAAAAAAGTGGCCCTATGATTTGGCCACCAATAATCTCTGTCCATACATTAAGCTTCTGAGGATGTTGTGTATGAATTTCCTGCATCCAATAAGGATTTTCTATAGCCCAATATCTACAATTCTGTTTATTAACCGTACCGTTTATACAAAATGTTGCTTCATCCGAAAATAAAATACGCTGGGAAAACATTCAATCGCGAAGACAAATTTCCATCATCTGGTCACAGAATTTTTGTCTACGATCAAAGTCATCTTCTGCCAACTCATGAACCAATTGCAGCTTATATGGGTGAAATTTTTGAACTTTCAAAAATTTTAAAACTGAAGTGTGGCTTACGTCGTGGTCCAAAGCAGTGCTTCTACTAGTTCCATGTGGATTCAATTTCTAGTTCCATGTGGATTCAATTTCTAGTAGCACATTAAGTTGTACATCTTCATTTAATGTCAGCGGACGTCCACTTTTTGGAAAATTCTTTACAACGCCATGTTCTCGAAATTTCTTTTCAATTCTACTAACCATTGATTGACTGACTTATGGGTTGATCCGGGTACGTTTCTCTAAAAGGTTGACACATTTCTTGATGTGTTCCAATTCTGTCGCATAACCAATGATCATTAACACTTCAATTCGCTCTTTCTCACTCAATTGCGCCATTTTTATTAATAATAGTATATTGTGTTACAAGTGCAGAAAAGTGCCAATTTCTCAATAGTGTGAAATTGGCGTTTTTGCACGTGTTACACACTATACTTTATCTACGACAACAAAAAAAGTAATAAACCACCAAAAGCTAAGAAAAATATTTAACCTAGAATTTATATATTCGCAGTCATATTTTTTACATTGAAATCTCTGACAATAAATTAAGAGATGTAATGTGAGCAGTTTTCACGATGTTTGGAGGTGTACAAGTATACACCCCATTTTCCCATTATCGGATTCACTAATGATAAATCTATAATTTCGAAAACGACAGAAGTAAATATTAAATTTTTAAAGACAATAGTAATAATACGTTTACAATCTGTATAATTTCAGTCAATCCACTATTTAGTACTTACAGGTAAATAATCATGCGTATGTACTCCTTTTCAAAAAGTAATTTTATATAATCAATCGCAATTCAATTGTCAGTTGTTATGTCAGAATATCAACATATACTCGCATTCCCAGGTATAGTGGTGAAAAGCTATGTAACTTTAAAACTTAGATCGCGCTTACACTTTGTGAATAATTATGTAGCAAATTATAAAAGTTTTTATCATTTTTATTGTAATTTAGCAATAATAATGAATAATATTTTATTAACAATTATATAATAATGTAAAAAAATTAATCAATTTTACTTTAATTGAAATAGAAAATTTTAACAACTTCTTATAATGAGAATAACCAACTCATGTCAAGACGGCTACGTTGCTTAACGGTAGAGGCCTGGCTTAGCAATCAGACGGTCCAGAGTTCGATTCCCCGTGAAAGCGATAATTTTTCTAGATGGATTTGCATTCAAAATATAATTTAATGTAAAACAATAATTAAAATAAATTAACCTTTATGTAAAATTTATAACATTTTTTATTTCAAATAATAAAATTATAATATTGCAAGTGCTGACATCTAAAGCGTTTTAATAGAACTACTGATCGTGAGAAATCATTCCTCACAGTCTTTACCGTCGAGTTTGGAGATTGCTTGCAATTGGTCGTTTTCACGGTTACTAGATTTTGCGGAATGTGTAACTTTCTATGGTGGTTGTAGATAAAATAGTTTACTAAAGGTAAATTCTACTTTCTACTAGAACTAGAACTAGGTAATTCTACTAGAACAAGAAAATAGCATTTATTTTATTGTTTACTTGAGACAGCCGTAACTAAGGTTTTTGTTTTATACGGTGACTAGATTTATTTTGCAAATTTAAAGAATTTTTAATATTCCAACTTTAGGGCAGTTTTTCTCAATTTTTTTCAAATGTAACATATTGCAAATTGTATACCGTTGAAAAGAGAATAAAAAGTGTACTACCGAAATCGACAATAAAAAATATAGGTTGTCATTTAAAAAATATCGATGACGTCATAACTTTAAAAACAAATGACGTAACAAGTTAAAAATGGTACAACATAGCGTCAAGTAATTAAAATCGCTATATCCCTTCGAGATTTTTTCCAAAAAATTAATTTTAACGAAGTTGTCGAATTTATCCGTTATTTTATTTCCACACTGTATATTATTAAATTATTATTATGACAAATATACAGTGCGATTCACAAGTATGTTTAAAAAGGTGTATATAATTCATAGAGACGAGACTAAAGAAAGCAGACAGGTTGATTTATTATTTCTTTTCTTCAGTATTAATATTAAGTATTAAATTAACTCAATCAGTGTTTCTGAGATTCTTTGAAAGCATTGGTACCTTATGTTGTTGTTCATTTCCTTTTGTGTTAATTTAAGAGTTAATAAATAAAACATTGTGTCTTTATTTTGCTTACATTTTATTTGTGTTTTATTATATGTCTAATATTTTATTAACAACAATCATAACAGTTAATAGAGCCTCAAACAAATTCCTGTGGGAAAGCAATCTGCACAGCAATATTTAATTGTCAGTATTTCTCTTTATTTTATATACCAGAAAATAAGCATAAAAACATATTCAGAATTTTACAACCGATATATTATCATATCATTTTGTTTAGCCAAGTTGGGTCAAATTCAATTATCCAGTATAACTAATCTTAGTAATATGTTAAATTATTATAAATAAATGTGACAGTTGGTTTACTTATGCAAATTAGCATTATTTAAGTATTGAAAGACAGAAAACTACCAAAGGTGAGAGGAGTGGGGACATGGAATGTTAGAAACCTGCTAAAATTCGGAAAATTAAAGAACATACACCACGAAACTAGATATACTAGGGCTGAGTGAAATAAGGTGGCCACCAGGAGATATATGGAGCAGATAATACAAGATAATCAATACATCAGCAACAAATGGAACCACAGGAGTTGGAATACTTATGAGAAAAGAGTTAAGACTTTCCGGCATTTGGTCTTGGTACATTAAACCTAATCTTCTCTAAAAGGTAGGAGCAGTCTATGTTGTTATGGAGTAAATTTTAAAGAAATTTTATGCTACTTTGAATTCTCCTTATTTGTAAAGTATCCATTTTAAACATACTCAGAGCACTGGAATAATCAAAATCATGAGTAGGATAATACATTAGTCATAACATAAGTAGCAAATTTTAAAAATCGACGTTGAACTGATTCTACATGTTTAACATGGGTATTGTAAATGGGGTACCAAATAATCGAGCAATATTGTAAGTGTGATCGCACAAAGGTAATATATAACGTTCTTAAGCAGAGCGGTTCTGAGAAGTGTCGACAGTTACGATAAATAAAGCAAAAAGATTTACTGGCTTTAAGCACCATTTGATTAATATGTTCAACAAAACAAATTTTACTATCAAATATGATTCCAAGATCTTTAGCTGTAGCTGATCGCTTTAAAATCACATTGTTAATAGTATAGTCGTGAGTTATAGGTTTCAATTTTTTTTGTGAAAGACATTACAAAGCGTTTTCCTACATTTAGATTCAATCCTTTGGCATTACACCATCCGCATAAAATATCAATGTTACTTTGAAGATATAAGCGTCAATGATCAGACGTATCAAGGACTGTATGAAATATTTTTAAATCGTCTGCAAAAAGTAACTTATCACAATGTAAAATTGAAGGAAGATCATTAATAAATATTAAGAAAAGAAGAGGCTCTAAATTTGAGCCCTGTGCTACACCTGAGCCTGGGATAAGGAAAACGGAGCGCATTTCTTTATATTCTACTTGTAAATTGCGATTAGATAAATATGACGAAAATATATGAATTAACGGGTCAGAGAAACCTATATATTTTAATTTATTAAGAAGTAGATATAAATCAATTTGATCGAACGCTTTTGAGATGTCTGTGTATATAACATCAATTTGTCCCTTCAAATCTAACGCTTCAGAGTAGAGCAAGCCAGGTTAGTTGTAGTAGATCTTTGTGACATAAAGCCAGTTGGTAGGGCGAGATATAAGGTTTAACACTTGTATAAAATGTATTATAAATGATTGTTTCAAATACGTTTGCAAAATTACACAGAATAGATATTGGACGATAGTTGTTAATAAGCTTTGGATCGCCGCTTTTCAATACTGAACAAATACGTGCTTGTTTCCGAATTTCTGGAAACGCTTTTGTACTTAACATAAGATATAAGATTAAACAGCTTGTGCAAAGGTTTTGCAAAAATGGGACAACAATCACGTACTAGAAAACTAGGGATCAGATCAACTCCAACAGTTTGCTTGTTTTTTAATTTTTTGATAGCAGCAATGACGCTACATTCCGAAATATTGGCAAGTTAGTATTTATTATCAGAGAATTCGAGGCAAGAGTAGGATCGGATTGAATATAGACACTTGAGAAGTATTCATAAAAAGCATTAACAATAGCGTCGGGTGTGTCCAATTGTTGACCATCAGATGCAACCATTGAGCCAGGGATTCAAGTTTGTCCTTTTTTATTTCTAATAAAAGACCAGAAATTTTTAGGATCATTAGGGATATCATTTTCGCTCAAGCTTCGAAATTATAAATAGTGGAATGTAGATTACACTTTTTGTATAAGCGATGAACATTATTCTTTTTTCGTATTAATGAAATAATTCGATTTGTATACCATGGTGAAAAGCAATGACGTCTACTTGCATGTTTTAATGGAACGAACTCGTCCATAATTTTGCATAGATGGTGGTAAAATTCGGCGCAGGCATTTTTTAACATCATCATAACTATCCAAGAAAGACCAGTCATAATTAAGTAAAGCATTGTATAATTTAGGAAAGTCAGCTTTTTTAAAATTGTAAACTTTCTTATTTACATTACTAACAAATTTTTGTAAGGGCTTGGGTACTTCTATAGAAGTGCAGAGAGCAGGATGATATTTATCTTCTTTAGTCAATGGAGATATATCTCTGCTAATGAACATTATAACGTTAGATAGGACTAAGTCTAGGGTTCGATTAACTGTATTTGTAACATTATTATACTGATTAAGTTCTAAAATGAGTTCATAGTTTCTGAGTATCAGATAAGATTTTAAAAATATTTCATAACTTGCTTTTGTAGTTACTTAAAAATGTCAACTTTCTAAACATTTTTTTGATACAGTCCTTAGATTTATTTTAGTATGTGTTTCTACTGCATTGGTATCGTATTTCCTTAAAGAAATAATCACAAACGCCCCTTATAAATGCAACCATGTTAGCATATGCGTATATTGGGTTACAGTTTTACTACTGGATTATTTACATTAAAATACATTTATGTTAGTGATTTCGATTTCAAGATAAGCAAGCAATTTGCTTATCTGTCTGCGTTTGTTTTATTGAAGTCGCCAGATTTTTGAAATTAGAATGCAGTACATCAAGAAATCAGCATGTGGTGGAGGTTGGTGGGCGGAAAGAATATAAAAAGCATTTTTATATTTTATTATATAAGAAGTTTTTTAACATAATACAACTTTGTCGATATAACTTGATACTTTTTACAATATACTAGTTTTTATTTTTTATAAACATATTTTTTAATTGAATCAATATTTTTGCAAAAGTACTATTGGTTTCATAATTATCTAGGACAGCAAGGCTAATATGATGCTATTTTTTCTTCTTCGTCTTTTTATATGAAGAATAGCATCATGCCTTGCTGATGCCCCAGATCATTATGAAACCAATAGTAGATCTTCTTGTAAAACATTAGAAAATTCTTCATGTATAATTCAGATTTACTTTAACTGCTATGAGCGCCGATAATATTTCAATATTTGGTTTAGAGTTATCGCTGCTCTAAAGATTAATCATGAAAAACACTTTCGACCGTGGAATGTATGCCGGGTAGACACATTCCAAATTCCACTAGTATTTTTATCTACGACGACTATACAAAGTTACACATTCCCCACAATCTAATACCCGTGAAAACGATCAATATATAGGAATTTTCTTTCTTTAATGGTTATCTAACCACTGGCAAAGTCCGATTACTCCGTAATGACTCACCGTGTAGAATAGAAGGAATAACCAATGCATTACCTACACCATGATTGGTTTTTTAAATAAACACCCCTGCAGAAATGATAACATAAAATGTTAAGTATTAATTAATAGTGCGATTTGCAAATATCATATGAGTTTTTAAATGATGACCGATTTAAAGGTAATGCAGACAGAATGATATTAAGTCAGTTACTTGATTAGAAATTAGATCACTCTGTATTAACATTGACCTATTAATCTCAAAAGGTATCTCCCATATTAAACTAAAAGTTGGCACAAAATGTTATTATTAATATAAAGGAATCATATTATAGAATGTAGTTATAATTGTTCATCAAGTTTGTATGGTCACTCCAATTTGGATCTTTCTTTTTTAGTAACTTATGAATTTTTATATCATAAAAGAATAGGATGGATAAATAATATACACCATATTATATTGCAGCTTATATATGCATGAATACACATTTGTAACATAATAAGAGATAACATTTGTTATTATGTCAAGCTTTCTGCACTGCTGCAGTTGCATAACTTAACTTGAACTTCATCACAACAAGATACCACTGTGGTAATAAAACCTACAACAAACTTCCGTAAATTAGTTTATGTAAAATTAGTGCAAATCTCTTCTTGTATGTATTATCACACGTTCAGTTTTCTTGTTTACTTTTAATTAATAATTTTGTTGTTTTATCTTATTCGAGTAAATTTTATAGTAATGGCACTAATATGATTTATCATGGTTTAATTAACCAATTCAATTACAGATTAGGAATGGTTTTCTAACGAATTAGTTGAAATATTCAAGTGCCTTATTATGCACTTCATGCTTTACAGTTACACTTTACACTTTTCAAGTGTACAAACTCAATTAAATAATCACAAAATATTATTTTTATGTTGTCTACCCTATGTAATATTAATATATTTTCTTTTTGTTACAGGTAAGCCTTAGAATCTCCCCTGTTATTAGATTCTTTAGTTTATAAGGTAAGTAAATGTATTCTTGGCCCATAAATGAATTCTATAGTATGAGCAAAAAGTAACTCCATCAAAGGTGCCTTTGGAATTTTGAACTTATGTGTATATAACACCAGAAAATTATACAAAATAATCAGAATCCTTTGACAGTGACAGTTGTTATTCATTTTCTGGTGTTATAATACATATGAGTTCAAAATTTCAAAGGCACCTTTGATGGAGTTGCTTTTTGTTCATACTATATATAGGTGATGAACAGTGTTGTAACAGATACATTATTTTTTGTATCTAGATATATTAGAAAAAGGTATCTAGATACAGATGCTTTTTCTGTGAAGTATCTAGATCCCAATACAAAACCTGATATAATGTATCTAGATACATTTGTAGATACTTGTTTTACTGTAATCACCCCGGAAATAAGAACTTCGTAGTCAATTTTTTGTACCGAAAATAGTCATTTAACTAAGCATCAATTTCAGGACTAGTCTAGGACAGCAATATTTATTAAAATTAATACATATTAAAAATGGACAATTGAAAACAGTGTCTAAAGATAAGTACAGGATGCATTCAAACCTTTCCACTTTTTAGAATTATTATGTGTGGTTTTCACACTTACTTGCGTTAATATTTAAAAATAAATCATTATTAAAGCATTCCAAATCTACGTATGTTTACACAAAATTACTAAATTTACTCGACTGGTTACATAATTTATTAATTATTAGGTTAAAAATAAAAAATAATAATCTGCCATTTAATTTCAATTCTTTATTTAACGTCTATTTAAATTAATTATTAAATTTCTTAAGAAACAAGTTGCTCCAACAACATTAAACCCAAACAATTATTAAGCATACATCCTGTCATGTGGTTCCAGCAGAATGGGATACCACCACATTATGCAAGACAGACTTGCAATTATTTAAACGAAGTGTTTGAAAACAGGTGGATTGGTCGAGCTGTTCCAATAAAGTGACCTTCTCGATCACTCGATTTGATCCCCTTGATTTTTTCTTGTGAGGTTTTATAAAAGAGAAAGTTATGGCAACTGTAACCACTACAGAAAAAAATATGAAAAATCGTATCCGACATGCTTGCCAACTAGTGATAGCTGAAATGTTACGCAGAGTACGAAATTAATTTAGGAAAAGGGTAGTAAAGTGTGTAGAGATTGAAGTGGGGCATTTCGAATACCTTCTGTAGCACGATCCATTTTAAATAAATTGAAATGAAATGGCAAAATATTAGCTTTTATTTCTAACCTAATAATTAATAAATTATGTAATTAGTGTAGTAAATTTGGTAATTTTGTGTAAGCATTTGTAGTTTTTTACGTATATTCGAATTTCAAAAAGAAATCTTCATCTGATTTATAATTCTTAAGTTACCCCCCACCCCTTACAAATAGGAGGGGGTTAAAAGCTACATTAAAATGTGTCCCCCTTCCTACCAATTGCAGAATACTCCGAGTCGTTTTTGAGAAGGTACGCGAGTGTCGTAAATTATCAGAGTGAATAATGGCTATTATAAGCAAGTAGAATACTATACTTTGTCCACGACTATTAAATATTCTTGACTAGATTTATACTTTAAAATACTTTTAGAAATGTATTATGACAGCTCCAAATTGTAATATGCCAAATACGTTAAATGCGATTTTAATTTACGAATTAAAACCATAGCAACAGAGTTTTGAGAGCAGAAAGAGGAGTTGAAATACTGAATGCCACACAAGTTCGGCGGTTTATTTATGATAGTTTATTATAAAAGTATACAAATATGAAAATAGTATCTGTACAATACAGATACACAGATCAAATTTTTCAAATCAAATTTATTCTAGAACAAATATAGATAGAAAATGATACATTCTTCTATTGCTTAACCCGCCTAAACCAATGGTTTGTGCTGTGGGAAAATAGTACATTTTTAACTTCTTTTGCTTACAGAAAATAAATAACAGTAATAATAATTTCTATATATGTATTTTCGACGAACAAAAAGTTCGTCTCTGAATTCGTGAAGTCTGTCTGTCTGTCGGTCTGTCTGTCGATCTGTCTGTCGGTCTGTCGCCTTTTTCCATGTTGACTTTTTTGAATTTTTCTTTTTGGAATCTTATAGTACGTCGGATTCTAAGAAACTTTTGGTTGAAAAATTTTTTTGTATCTCTTCGGGAAAGTGGTCAAAATGACCACCGAGAATTTCGGTAAATTTTAGGACTTAGAATTTTAGTTTTTATGACAACTAATGTGTTACGTCAACATTAGTTTTCAAAAATAAATCAGTTTATTAAGTATACAGTTGTGTTTTTTCGTCATGGCAATACTAGCTCTGCGCATTCTCACTAGTTTTTAATGAAACATAGGTAACGAAATTAATTAGCATACAAAATATTATATTAAATAAGTATTAAAGAGATAAAGCTAAGAGGTAAGTATGTGCATGAGATATAGTGAAATTTATTTACATACCTTATTTATGTCTTACGTGGGCTAAATGATAAGGCAATAAGAAACATATGTATACAGAGAGCAATTAATCGTGAACGAGGCTGTACTTTAAGTCATGATACTAATTAAGATACTACAGTAAATGTACCTAGATCCAAATACAGCTACAACATTTTAAAAGTATCTAGATATGCATTTAGGTACCATAAAAGTATCTAGATACTGTATCTAGATACTTGTATCTAGATCCATTACAACACTGGTGATGAATCTCAATTACTTATTAAAATGGCACGAATCAACTCATTAACATTAGGAAATGAGCTGCCCCCTAAACTGTGTTAATGGGCACATATGCGAAGCAGCAACCTCGCTCCTGTGCAAATGGAAGACCCCGCTGTACCAGATGACATTTTAAAAATGATTTTGCCCGTGCACCAAAGGCCGCGGCAGTATCAAATGTGGGTGCAGGAAAGCATTCCTAAAGTGCTTCTCCGTTTGTCAAAAGTGTCATGGGAATTGTCTAAACGACATCCCTGTACTAGAAAACGAGGATGCCGATGAGGAAGAGCTTGAGCTCCCTCCCACGCTGGCAGAAGAACTGGTAGATGAGGTGGAAGAGAATTTCGATGAAGAAGACGACGAGGAGTACAAGCCACAACCTGGACCCTCCAGGAAAAGCATCAAATTGATGTAATATTTCTCCATTATTATTATTATTAATCAATCATTATTCTTGATCTATATTACCTATTAGTGTTATTGTTAATAATTTTCCTATTATTATTAGGTTTATTATAATTACTTGCATTCTTAATGTAATTCAATATTTGAAAATTACATTCAATTTCAATGAATGGTTGTTTTTATTATACAGGGTGTCTCAGATCACCCGTCCACCAATTTTAAAATTCAGAGTCTTGATATTTTTTAACAAAACAAGCTGTGATAGTATTAAGTTAATTTTCCTCTATCCGATTATGTAAAAATTGAAAACCCTCGAGCCAAAACTTAGCCTAAATTGGTTCTAGTAAATTTATCAACGCGTAATAAAATCCATTATTAGTTTAAATGATTAATTCCATGCAATTCAGAACGCATTGAAAATGTGTTCATTAGAAAAGATTATTTATTAGGAATTTAAGTAATGTTAAAAACTGTTCCAAACCTCAACCCCAAGGGTGAGAGGGCAGCTTAATTTGAGCTCAATTTAATATTGCTTTCGATAATACTAAATGACACTATTTTAATCTCTAGATCGGAAGTGTGAATATTCGAGGGATAATCGCAAAATTTCATTTTTTTGGGATTCATGTCAATATGTCACAAATCGAAAAAAATGTTCCAAAAAAAATCTACATATTTCAGGGTTTAGAATCCGAATTTGCAATAAAATATAGTGGTATCCATTTAACATTTTAAAGTTGCGCTCTTTCCCCCTACAAGGGGAGCTCGGGGGGTTTTCAATTTTTATATCATCGGATAGAGGACATTGAACTTAATATCACAGCTTGTTTTGTTAAAAAATATCAAAACCCTGAATTTAAAATTGGTGGACGGGTGGTTTGAGACAACCTGTATAAATACCTTTTCCGCAGGTATTACGGTGTACGTACACTGTAGATAGCATTTTTTTAATGGAATAACCATTATAAGTATGAGGGTCATTTTTTAAGTAAGAACCGTTTTATAACGGAGTAAAGGAAACTTTATTTAATAACACAAATTATATCAAAAACTAAAATATGAACATTTTTTCACTTTTCAACATAGTCGCCATCATCAAAAAACTCTGCCGCCTGACTATTAAACCATTTCGTAACTGTTTCTTTAAGCATGTCATCATTGTCCAAACGCTTCCCACCGAGAAATTCCTTAAGTTTTGGAAAGAGATGAAAGTCTGATGGTGCCAAGTCTGGGCTGTAAGGCGGATGATCCAGTACTTCCCAGTGAAAATTGTCTAGTTGCGTTTTTGTTCTTGCTGCAACGTGAGGCCGAGCGTTGTCGTGAAGCAGAACGACGCCGCTAGACAGTAGTCCCCGCCGGCGATTTTGAACAGCGCGCCTAAGCTTTAACAGTGCTTCACAATACCTCTCGGCATTTATTGTCATTCCTCTTGGCAAAAAGTCTATCAGAAGAATGCCTTTCCGGTCCCAAAACACCGTGGCCATGATTTTTCGTGTTGAAGGTTCTTGTTTGAACTTCCGTGGGCGTGACGGGGAGTTTGAATGATGCCATTCACTGGATTGACGTTTTGTCTCTGGAGTGTAGTACGCAATCCACGTTTCATCTCCAGTCACAATGTGACTCAAAAAATTGTCACCATCCTTGTGCTAGCGCTCCAAAAAGGACAAATAATGTGCTATTCGCTTTTGTTTGTGTTCTTCTGTCAACATTTTTGGCACCCATCTCGCACACATTTTTTTGTAGTGAACTTTGTCACTAACAATGTGATAAATTACCGACCTTGAAACTTGAGAGAATTTCTGATGAAGCTCGTCAATTGTGAAGCGCCTGTTTCGGCGGATTTCCTCATCAACGTTTTGTGTCAATTCTTCATTCATGACAGTTGGCCTTCCAGATCGTTCTTCATCATGAATATTTGTCCTCCCTTCATTGAAACGCCTCCACCATTTACGCACCTTACCATCATTCATTACACCTTCACCATAAACTTCAACAAGCTGCCGGTGAATTTCAGCAGGACGAACGTTTTTTGCATTCAAAAACCGAATAACGGCACGCACTTCACAATCGGCGGGATTACTGATAGACATGGCGACAAACTACGCAGTATAACCACACAACCACCACTGGCAGAGACGTGAAACGTAATGGCGGTGTAGTGGAGGACTGGCCAAGAGTTGCTGATCTTGAACTGGCGTCACCTGACTGAATGCGCAGACACGATGCGCAATCGGTTCTTACTTAAAAAATGACCCTCGTATAATAAGAAATTGCAATACATGGTTTTGTGTGATATACGAGTATCTTGGAGTTTTTACGAAAATTTCAAATTCAAACTTTGTTGCAGATATAATATTGAAGATTATACTCATTTAAAAGGAAATTTAATTCTCTAAAAATTCTTCTTGGAAACCATTCGTCTCAAAGGAACGACAAAGAAGATAAAAGGAAAAGTTAATAAAAAAACTTTTTTTTAAATTATCAACTTTGATGAGCGTATATCTCTTAATCTATAACAGATAAGAAAAACTTGAATAGGAAGATTCTTGAAGGAAAGTTAATGCTTTCCAATTTTGTACGGAGTGCTTTTGAAGCTATGGCTAACCGTTTTCGAGATATAAGCAAAGAACGGGACCTTCTCTCCCACCTCCTCCCTTTGCCGCTGTTACTAGATCACAGAAGTTTTAGTATGTTTACCTCTTAACTAGTCCAAACAAAGCCCTAAGTCGATTTTTGCCGTGCCGATTTTTCCATCTACAATCCCCTCATTGACTGGTCTAGTTAATGCAATTGGTTAATGCAATCAGTAAAATATTATTAATATTAAAACATAATAAATCTGTGTTGTCGAAACTAATCCCATTTGGTTTAGAATTCAAAATAATAATCATATTAATTTTATTCATTGATTACTAACAAGCGGTAAGTGTTCACTTTAGAATCCTCTATAATCAATACTGTAGCACAATATACTGTAGTGGCATAATCATGTTATATGTTCCCCTGCACACATGTAGTATTATCGATACAAACATAGTCAAACCTACATATCTATCATGAACACACCATCACCCAATAGGATTATCATTTTAATGTCTTTTCATCCAATTTATAAAGGCCAATGAGACCATTTTAATCGCTTTGAAATTGGTTAGGTATGTATTTAATGTATGATTCTTTCTATTAATTATGATCAAATGCTACTTATGAAGAGAATAAAATAGTGAAAGTAAACATTTGACATTACTGCATTCATTACTTAAAAGAGATATCAAAGTAATGATGCTTTTTTTATAAACTACTACAAATTATAAAATTTAGTTACCAATGTAATTGCATCAAGGAAATTTTTAAATCTTTTATCAACTCGGTAGAAAAACAAATTAGTGTAACAATTTTCACTGTGTTGCTGTTTCTGTTTGTTAACGGTTTTTCTATCAGTCGTTAGGCGCATCAAAGGTTCTGTTGAATATAAAAATCTACTATAAGATATATTGATACCTTCATTCTAATACCCTGTCTGAAAAATGGTTCTAATACCCTGTCTGAAAAATGGTTCTAATACCATGTATCAGAAAAATTTCCTTAAACGTCCAGACCTTAAACGTAGGTTGAAATAATCAACAAGCGTCTATACCTAAACCAAAAAATGAAGGATCTAAACCGAGTGAATCTAGCAGGCGCAGATTAGCAGTCGGAGTTGATTGTGAGCGAGCCTTGTTCCCAAATTGTCAAATTTAGACAGTTTGAAATTAAAAATTGTCATTGCAATCTGTCAAAGTTTTGAAAGGTTTTTCACAACTCCAATTGTTACTTATTAAACTACTATTAATAAATATTAATTGGAGTTGTGAAAAATCTTTTAAGCAGCAACTAATGTCGTACACACTTTTGCTATCAGAATGTTATCTATTAATAGTAGTTTAATAAGTAACAATTGGAGTTGTGAAAAACCTTTCAAAACTTTGACAGATTGCAATGACAATTTTTAATTTCAAACTGTCTAAATTTGACAATTTGGGAACAAGGCTCGCTCACAATCAACTCCGACTGCTAATCTGCGCCTGCTAGATTCACTTGGTTTAGATCCTTCATTTTTTGGTTATAGTATAGCGCCGGAGTTATCACTAATCTAATCCTGAACTTAACGCATGCGTTTTGTGCAGCGTCTTTTCAATTCGATAGGATATGTGCAAATTAATATTAAATATATTATTAATTACAGTTCTGATTAGAAGTAGATAAATACATAATTAACTTTTTTTAGTTAATGATTGCATATAGATTGTATAAGTTAAAAAACACAAACGACCAAATCCAAATTAACGTAAAACATGTAAACGTAAACGTGTATTAGAAAATGGTTTTCCACAACCATCACATTGACACATATTTTTAGGTGCATGTATATAATTACAATGTCTAGCACTTATGTTAAATAATACTCCTAATTAATAGTTAATAAAGTTCGTATAATAAAGAGGAAAGGCTGATTTTTAGGTTACGTTGCCTCAACTATTGCCACTTAAACGGTGTACGCAAAACCAAGATACTTGGCTACGTATCGTAAAATACTTACCAACAAACTGCGTTGGTTTTTTTATTAGGGAAACGATATTCCCACTGCAAAAACGTGCAGTCATAAAAATTATTATTTTATTTTATCTATACAGATTTTATTATAGGAGTTACATCGCCCTGCAATTAGCACTTAATAAAAACAATACCTAATTGCGTAGGCGATTTTCCCACTGTGAAAACATGCAGTAATAAAACTTATTTTTTATTCATTATTTCATTATAATAAATAAATATTTAAAGTTTACTAAAGTTTCTTTTACTAAAAGCAAAAGGTAATGACTATGACTTTACTTCTAATCAGAACTGTAATTAATAATATATTTAATATTAATTTGCACACATCCTATCGAATTGAAAAGACGCTGCACAAAACGCATGCGTTAAGTTCAGGATTAGATTAGTGATAACTCCGGCGCTAGACGCTTGTAAATAATCAATTTTAACTTTTAAGCGCACTTACTTAAGTTTGTTGTAAATTGTGTGAACCATCTTTTAAATATAAGATCCGACATACTATGTTGGATTTTCAAAACTTTATATTACTACTTTAATTAATTATTTATCTGTATAAACAGCAGGTGAGTTTATATGCATTTATTAATATAATAAGAGAAAATTACTAAGTATTTACTTTTTAGCTTTCAAATGGAAAAAAGGAGAAATTATTCTCGAATCCATTTAAAAAAAATTCATTTAAAATTTGTTATTGTATTAAATTATAAAACCTAATTAGCAGGTATCTATTAAAAAGCGTTTGCTTGGCATCTTCCTTTAATTCTTATAAAGTAAATTTACAAACATTAATTTTACTTAGGTACCTTACTTTTTAATTAATCCAATTAAAAACTTACAAATTATATTTTCATTCTTATCACATTATGACATGTATAACATGGAGCTTGTTATGAGTTTGGCTTGGCTATGCCTGTTTCATTCTCCTGTGTAATTTAGATTCTGTCATTAGATTGAAGATACTGATGTACACAGATAGAGACATACAAAACAATATTAAATTAACTACAAAAAGGTTGTCAAGGTGGATATTGACGATCATACTTGGCAGAAAATACCTTGTAAAAATAAAGCCTAAAGATTTTTTTAGTTTTTATTGAAAAAGTAACAAAAGGCGATCAACAGTGAATCAGACTTTTCAGTTTAATTAAGTAAGTACTTACATATATTGGTATCACTATAGGGTATCATGAATTAGAACGCATTAATTTTAAGGGGTGATAGAAGATATCAAAAGGAACAAAAAAGTCTGAATAAATTTTTTTCTATGTTAATAGGCTTTCGAGTAATTTAGAAAAAACAATTGCCATATCCGGCAACCTTGCTTAACGCTGGCGTCTGTCGTGGTAAGTTTCAATCTGTAGCTGGAGATGGCGCGACGGCAGAGATTTTTAAACTTTTTCGATCGGCCATATTCGGTTTAAGCAGTTCGGTAAATAAGCAACGCCTTCTAAATAAAAATACATCTTTGTGTTTATCAGACTTTGATATTATCTGTGATATTATATTACATAATTAAAATAAAGTTTAACCATTCTTTGTTTTACTTATGTGAAACTAACTAATAAAATCTTGCAAATATATCTCATACGAATGTCTGTGATAATAGCAAATATTATATGTAAATAATTGTAATTACTGTATAATTTACTTTTCATAAACGTCTACAAATAACGATTCCCGACAAAACAATGGAAACGAGAGAAACGTCCGTCTTATTATAGCTTGAAAGGCAAAAACTATAAGGAATTTGAATGTCATCATAAGATTATTTTTACAGAAATAAAAGGGTAGCTAGTTGATTTCTTTATTTCGGAATATTTCTGCTACACTGCCGTCCAAAAGTTTGGATGCACTTTCTATTAGTATAAATAAGATTTTTACTAGGATCTCACAATGTTGATGACCAGGCCTGGACATAGAGACCCAGGGCCCCTTGGCAGTTAACGGGTCTCCCTTTTTGGTAATTGAGAAAAAAACAAAAATTTTCTTTAAAAAAACCACTTTCATTTTTTATTTAAGCATTTGACGTTCTTTAACTTTAGAAAATAGACAATCCGACTTAGAAATGAAATGAAAGGACCAACTATAGTTTTTTCTACACATTATAATTTTCACATTTTCATATAATTACAAGATTACATTTCCACGTGACAAACTTTCTGCAAAGGAACACATGATCTCACTAGTATAGTCCACAGACTGCATTAGTTCTGACTCTACGGAATTAAGCCTATTTTCTTCTGTAGTAGAACATAAATAATTTTTTACTCTTTTTAGTGCTGAAAACGACGGTTCTGTCGAACAGTTTGACTCTGGTGTACACAACATTATCCGCAGCGCTATTCCCACGTTTGGATAAATGTTCAGAAAGCCTTTTTCCAGGATGTACTTCGTATGTAGCTCAGTGGCGTGCGGTGAGAATTTAGGCTAGGGAAGCAACCGCGATTTTAATTTTAATATACCTAGGTACAGGCGCGGATTCACGGGGAAAAAAATCCACCCCCCCCCAATTTAGAAATAAGTTAATAAGTATACATAGAATAGAAACAAATAATGTTTGTTTAATTATTATTTATTAAAACAATTATTTTTCCAAAAACTCCGCCCTCAAAATAATTCTCTGGATCCGCCCCTGCTAGGTACAATAAAAAAACAGTGTTTATAATTATTAAACGTAAAAGTTTTTCAAAGAAGAACTATTCACTTTATGCTTATGGAATTTGTTGACTATTATTCTTTATTTTAAAAAAACTACTACTATGTATTTATAATGCAACTCGATTTTCCAGTCTTTTAGCAAAATACCGATGCAGGTTTTAATCTTTGTTGTTAAATTTGAAAGTTCTGATCTTGATCTGCCTTTCTTAATAATTTGTAATTTCTCTCCAAAACCGTATACAGAAAATTCTTTATTAATAATTTACAAACTGAAAAAAGTCCCGATTCGGATGTATCGAACCTTCCACCGAATCAGCTGAATTTGCAGTCGTGACGATAATGCAACTTTAAAGGACTAGGCACCACTTAAATGGAAATCTAAGGACCAGTCGATTTTGTTGATTTTTATACCATTGGATAGATAATGAAAAAACGAAAAATTCATATCATTGGCCCAACACGGAGAAATTCATAGGAAAGCCGCAATTCGGGATTTTAGAGCAACATAATTCCCATTTAAAATGTATTGCTGTCAATCAATTCGTCTCAACAATAGAATCTGATACTAACCCTGTCAGTGGCTCTAAAACTTTTTAAAATTTTGAACGAAACAATATAAGGTTTTAGTAAGTTTTGTTTTCTCAAGTTGCACATACTTAAATATTTCAAAATTTCATTGACATTGGTTTGACAATTTATTCTAACCTTTTTTGAATAAATATTCAAAAATAAATAGCCTTTCTTGAAGTAAATTCTCATGAAAGAAATCGAATAAAGCCTAAATAGAAATCAGGTAGGTATTTACTGATACAAACATGCAGTTTTTGTAATTGTCTATTGTAAAAAGGTGATTTTAAACTACAATTTTGTGTATTTTCTTTTTCTTTTTAGTTATTGTATTAAGCAGAATGTAACTGAATTTAAATCAATTGAAGATATAAAAATATTGCATACGGAAAGGTATTTGCGTATAATAATACTACAACTATTTTAGAAACCAATGATTTAAATAAATCATTTTTCTGCTAATGGCATTATTGTCAAAATTATTGAATTGTATGCTAGTAGTGCTGTTGAAAATCGACAATATCCATTTTTAACTCGTTCTATTTAATACAAGTTTTGTAAGATGCAGTATTACGTTTGTGAACGAGAAGGACGTCCAAAAGAATTTCAACGTTTCAGTAATTTAGATATTTATCTAGAATATCAACAACTTGCAACCAAACATCGGTTAAACAATGGATTACAACCCAGAGATATCGACAGAAATGATGACGTTTTATTATTCATGCAAATTGCCACACACTTAAGTATAGAACCATTGATGTGGATGTAGGTGATCCAATCTCAAATTCAACTGCATAGTTCAAAGACGAAATAAATATTTTATATACAATAGGCAAAAATTACTCGGGAAGCGCTCTTTGAAGTAACATTGGAAGTTTACTCTTACAAGGAGGACCTTCTTTATTTCCAGAAATGGGTTCTGCATGAAAAGACATGTTCCCCAAAATATCGTCGATCAATTCAGCACATCTTATTGTTTTCACAAGGGCTACCATATGCTGAAACCTGTATTAGTCGTCGCACCTGATGGATATATTTTAGACGTTCACAGACTGTATTTTTCTGATTATAAAAATAACGATGCAGCTTTATTAAGAAAACCACATGAGAATAGAAGACGATGTGAAGATACAGACGGCTATGTAACTAGTTGGTTACATAATGATGATATAATAATCGTTAATACAAAAGCTACAATGAAATAAATAGCATACGCAAATATGTACTTAGTTTAAAATCAACTTGTGCAAAGCTGTAAATCTTTTACCCTCATTTTTAATTTTAGAAGGATTTTGCTTCTAAATCTGTGGTATGTAGCCACGTTCAATGTTGGCTACCATTTTAATGTATCCCACTTTCATCTAAATGTGTAAAAAATTATTGTTTCAATACTTAATAAATACCGTACCTAAATAGTTTTTAAAATTTTATTTTTATGTTTTAATATGTAGTTGTTCTAAAAAGAACAACTGTTAATACAATCTGCTTACATTTGGGTATTTTATAGAACGATACAACGTAGTTCTTCCCATTTGATAATCTAAATCTTGTTTAGCATAAGGAAATAAATCATTTGAATAAGTAAAGTGTGGTTTCTTTTTATGAAAATTGCAGTTTTTCCTTGATAACTCTTCATTTAAGAAGCGTACATATCCCATAGAATAAAAGCATGTACAGCTATATTACATGAAATCAGTACTTACTGAAATTATGCTTGCAGGTTTAGTAAAATTAGAAGTTTCTTTTTATTTTTAGAAGTTCCTGCCCCAATAAAATTATTATTCGATATTTTTCATGTGTATTTATTTCAAGAAACCCTATTTATTTTCGAATATTTATTCCAAGAAGGTTAGAATAAATTGTCAAACCAATGTCAATCAAATTTTGAAATCTTTAAGTATGTGCAACTTGAGAAAACAAAACTTACTAAAACCTTATATTGTTACATTCAAAATTTTAAGAAGTTTTAGAGCCACTGACAGGGTTAGTATCAGATTCTATTGTTGAGACGAATTGATTGACAGCAATGCATTTTAAATGGGAATTATATTACTCTAAAATCCCGAATTGCGGCTTTGCTAGGAATTTCTCCGTGTTGGGCCAATGATATGAATTTTTCGTTTTTTCATTATCTTTCCAATGGTATAAAAATCAACAAAATCGACTGGTCCTTAGATTTCCATTTAAGTGGTGCCTAGTCCTTTGCATACATATCAAACTAAATAGAATTATTTGTCTTTAAAAAAATCTAACTTATATAAATTGAAATAATAAAATGTGTCAAAATACAGTCTCATTCGCAGATTTACATTACTTAAGTAACATTCAATTTAACAAACACTAAATCGAACAAATAACCAAATTATAATAAATAAACATTTGGGCATGAAGCACACTAAAAATAACGGCCAAACAATGCTAACAGCATCGTCTGCATCACCACGCTCGCTGATCCACGCCAAGGCTACGAGAAGTGCAGTTATAAGCAACGAAATCAGTGCTTATATGCAGTGTAAGTAACACATTTGAATCGGTATTACCTTTCCGCGCAAGCTTAATGAGCCTAATTTAAAATAGTACTCCAAATAGTTATACTTTTTGCTGTACGGAATTGATTTTGAGCTTTAAGTTGATTAAATATTACAAATTTAAATAAACGGTAACCATAATTTTATAAAAATAATTTTGTTAGCATTGGTTTTTATTTTTAATAAATTCTCAAGGGAAGCATCGCTTTCATTGCTTCCATGGACCGCACGCCACTGATGTAGCTACAGTTACAATAACCCTTTCCCCCTGTAACCTCTGCGAACAACAAATGAGATCGCAAGTGTAGACACTGGTTTTCCAAAGTACCATCAAAATCTCCCGGATAGAAGGTTTACGGTACCGTACTCCGCCACGGACGTCTTGAGATTCCAAACTATGTAGCTTCGTGAAAATGTCAAACCTTTGACTTAACTTCTCGTAAGTAGAGCCACGTCTATGTAGCTCTGCAATCAACCTATTTATAATGACGTTGAAGACTCCGAATCTGCCCCTGCCGGAGAGTTCAACCTCTTTTTCCTTTACTTCGTCAAACTGGACTTTTCGCTTACTTTTCCTCTTCATATAGTATGCGTAGTTCTGTTCTTCGCTTTTTTTCCACAGCTTTCGACTCATAACCATCAAAGGTAGCGACTTTCCTTATATGTTCTAGGTATGTTATCAAGGACTGACCAAGTTGAGCGAACGTACCCATTTGGATGTTCACAGAGTGCAAACATTTACTCACTTTGTTAAATCTTTCCAGGATATCATCCCACAACAGGGTCAGGAAGCACATTTCCAGGGAGTCGATTGAATTAAAAAAGACGTGCAGTCTCAGAACGCATAGATGGTTTTCTTTGTGTCACTGACGATTATCTGAAGAGCTGCATGATCTTATTCCTGGAGCAACAGAGACTTCTTCAGGCATCGCCCCGAGCAAACCATCTTGTCTGAGAAAGCTTTACAACTGTTGAATTTGGCTTCAGTTCAGGTAACAAACTTTCCATCTGCGCGCCGAGACCTAGAAAAAACTGCACAATTCCTGTAAAGTACCAAAGAAAGATATAGCAGTCTCACGACATCCGACAAGATTCAGTGAGTCCAAGACATGATTTTTCAAGGTCTGCAGAACGACGTTAGCCAGGTATTCAGCTTCATGTCTACTGTTTGGTATGAATCTTATAAATCGTTCGATAGGAAATCCCTCTGTCGACACATATTGTACTATGAGTGAAAGTTGATTCACCTAGTAGATGTCAGGAGTCGAGTCGACAGAGATGGAAAAATACTTTGCATGCTTTATCTCAGTCAGATCGTGCTGATGGCCTTTTTTGCCATAATGTTGATAATTTCTTCGCATAGTCTAGACGAAAGGTATGATTTTGTGCCGCATCCTTTGTTTCCTTAGTTTTATTTGCGTGTCCAGAAAAGGATCGAACTTAGCCAAAAGTTCTAGGGCCATGACATATTAGTTTCCACTGTCTCTCGATCTAAATCTTTTCTGTGGACCTATAAACGGCAATCCGCATGCAGACAATGACCTCACAACAGACAAAATATACCACAAAACCTCATGCTAGTATTTTATTTCTTCTTTCATTTGAAGAACAAGACTCTTGTCAACTCTACCGCCAACCATCTTCCTCGCTAAGCGGACCAGCATCGCACATGCTGATCTGTGATCGTTTGAACTGACCTACATTTTTGTAGTCGTTGTATTTCATCATTAGCTAACAACCCCGATTTTACAAACAGCTTACAAGGGTCGCTGAACACGTATGAATAGTATTTTTACTCTTTAAAAATACTATTCAAGGCCGAGGTTGTCTTTCGCCATTAGACAATGTTTGGCTAAAGAGAATGGGATGGATATCTGGTTGTATCTGCGTACTCGCGGCGCTTCAAAAAAGATAAATCGGCATTCGTATTTTGTTTCACACCATTTTGTACGAAGTGTTGGAGTGTGGCACCTGCATCATCAGTATCCAATCGACAGGATCGTCACTAACAGATCAGATGGAAAAGATGGAATCGCAAAAACATATGTTCGCGTGAAATTCAGGATGTTCTCCAATGACAGCTGCGGGGTTTTCGGAAATTAAGCTTTGAGGAAATTTAGGTAGCTATTCACAGTTGCCTTTTCGATTGACGGTCGTCACTCCAATCGCCAAAGGCTGATGCGTACCAGGTCTAGAAGAGGCGAAGAACGAGTCTAACTTCGGAACATTACAAACATACAAATTTCTAGACATCGGTAATTTCTAAAAAATGAGAGGATAATGAGTAATAGTTTTGTTTGTTTTTGACAAGGCAAAAATGGGAAAACAGAGATAAGCATCGAAAAACGAAGTACTATTAGCACTCTACTTAATGAAAGTCTGTCATGTCGAAAATTTGCAACAAGAGTGAACGTTTCGCTAAAAGGAACAATAGTCGACTATTGCGCAATTCAGAAGTATCGGTACTAATAATAATGATCGTCCTCGTATTGCAAGATCAAAAGTAACTAGTGCTCAGCAGGACAAACATATTGTGGTGACAAGCAAATGAGATAGACAATTAACTCTATCAAAACTATGTGCCCATATCAACAAAATGCGGTTAAACCCGGTATCACTCACGGCAGTGAGGAGAAAGAAGTTTATGAGATGCAGGTTTAAAAAGCTTTGATGCGGTCGAAACCTTTACTACGGCCAATAAATAAAAATAACACACTTTAAGAATATACTTTGGACTGACGGGGCTGTGTTTGGAGCTCGTCGACGTATTTATGTCAGAAGACGCAGTTCTGAAAAAATGGCTCCTCAGTGTATACTACCCACAGTAAAAGACTGGGCTGGTTCTATTATGGTGTGGGCACAGCATAAGAATAGTGCTCTGCATAATAAAAGCACTCTTGCAAATATTTTCAGCCGACCGAGTGCGACGTTGATTGTTGGCGGGTTACAGAATAACAGTTATGCTGTAATATTCACTCCTCGTTATTACCGCAGCATACGATGACGATCGGTAAGCCTCGAACTGATCGTGATGTGTGCGATTTTCGAAACTAGCTGAAAAACATTTAAAGTGTTTCTGAATCAGCTGGTTATTCTTGTGCTGTGGTGTGGGGTTGCTTTTCTGGCAGAAATACTGAATATTTTACTAAAATAGACACGAGGAAAGAGGGTTACAAAGAGATATTCGCTAAACACGCAATACCATCTGGTCTTAGAATCATTGGCCGTGGTATCGTATTACAACAGGATAATGATCCGAAGCATAGTTCTCGTTTTTTACGGGGGTAACTTAGAGAAGAAAGAAGCAGATGGCGTACTTGTTAAGAAGACTTGGCCATCGCAATTGCCAGACCTTAACTCTACAGAACTTTTTTGAACTCTACTTCCAAGATGTAGAGTTCTGTTCATCGTCTACTGCGGAACCATTCTAGAACAAGAAAAAGTTAATAAACTAATAGAAAGAATGACACGACTTGTAGAAATAGTTATAAAAACCAAGGGAAGATGCTTTGATGAGCAAAATATTAAATCATTTTTTGTAGGAAAACTTTTGACCGGCAGTGTATATAACAATCCAATATTTTGATACCTTTGTTTCTTATTGTGCTGCTTGGAAATAACAACAGGTACCTACAGATAAATTAAAGAAACGAAAACAATTATGATTGCTATATAGATTATACTATAGAACTTCAAATTAAAATAAAACAAACTCAAATAAACAAAAACAATTTAATACTTTGCTAATAGAGGTTAAAAATCTGACACATGAAGACACAATAAATTATTTTTGATATTTCTTTCCAGTTCCCTACGAGTCTTTCTTTGGCTATTAGAAGAATATTTTCGATTCAATAAGTACCTGAAAGTTGGAAATGAACCTAGTATATGATAAAAACAAAATTATACCTTCTACATATACTCGTAGACTATCATCATTATATTTTCCAATGCATTTTCCAACATATCACTCCTTATTAGTTCTTATAACTATAAGATATATTTTTGAAAATCTCATACTGAAAGGATAAGAAAGTGGTTTTCAAAACCGTCATCACATTTTGATGATGTCACACGTTGCACAATTATTCTTGGCTGTTCTATTCGCTGCCATTATGATCGTTCAGCGTTAATAGCTTTCTACCGAAGTCGAAGACTCCGCCTCCTACATTTGAGCCTCCAAATTCAGATAAAACTAAATTTCGAAAGATATATAATTCAAAAAAATTTTTTACTTGCAATTTCAGGATCACTATTTTATCAGACATCACATGACATCTTTTCGAAAAAAATTTCTTTTTTATTTTTTTTCTTAAAAACTAAAGGCACTAACGGCTTGAAAATACTTCAAGCCCGAGAAAACGTTGTTATGTATTGCTATAAAAAAATACAGCATTGTAGGTTACATCAGTCTTCATAAATTGGATCTCAAAGTTTATATTGACCACCATAGGCAGACGGCAGTCTTAAGTATAATCGCAGTTGGGTTTTAGAAAATTTTAGAAAATCAAACAAACAAACTGATCATGACAGCCGTTGTTTAAAAATAATAAACATCGGACGCAGATTAGTTGGGTGACTAATTCTACGAAAATTGTAATCCGCACTGTTTTTCCGTAAACAGGATTTGTACGTTGTACGTTAAAAACACGATGATTCATAACAAACCAAATGTAAAAATAAAACAATAATTGACCTACATTCTATATTTATTAATTTCCGGGATATTTTCAAAATTTCTTGACGTATTTGTTTTTTTATTAAAAAATACTATCTTATGTAAAAAAATTTGGTTAAGGCACCTAATTACCATAAAATTAAAGATTGTTTAATGTAGCCAAAACAAGGTGTCCACAAAATCCCTTAACCTAATTACCTAATTTAAATTAGATAAATCTTCTCTTTAAAAGATATTCTCTTATAAAATTATTAAAAGCTGTTATTAAATAAACAGCAACTCGTGCGTTATTGACAAATTATTATTTCAAAGTTCAACAAACTCAGTATGATCTTACACTAAAAAAGGGGTATTATTTACAAAGCTGTGATCAGGCATTGACCAAAATATTCTTAAATTGCAAGGTTGTAAGCAAAACGTGTTTTATTTCAATGTCAACCAACTTTACATCAGCATTTTGTGCGAATGTGGAGCAAATTTAATTACAAACTTTACAGGGTTGTCACGTTTCTTAATTGAGTAAAATGAATTTGTAATTATAAAAAGAATTCAATTTTACGCAGAAACGACGTACGATACGATAAAATGTTATTAAGGTTTGTTGTTGTGATAGATGAGATGCATCTGCCGACAAAGCGCCATAACTAAAATACTATTATTAACGCGGCAAAATGATGTTTCCAACTTTATTTTTTTTTTCTGAAAAAGTAGTACGTTCTAGAACAAAGTTGTACAAGACTTTTTTGTTCCTTTTGATGTCTTCTATCACCCCTTAAAATTAATGCGTTCTAACGCGAAGCACGCTGTATAGTATGTACGAGGATACTGATCGCTTGTTTTGAAAATTATACATACACAGAACAAAATTATTTTGAAGATTCAGATTCACATTAAACCACTTTTTTCTAGGGATTTTTATAAAATTTCTACAAGGAAGATTATAAATAAAATCTTGTTACAATTGATTAATTGGAGTGTTGTATATCATAGGTTATCTTATTGATTGTGTTAAGATTGCAAACAAATGTAGTAAAAGTAAGTCCACTGTGCACCTTATGTGGAACCCGCATAAGGGACACAGTGATGAGTTATTGACTGCAACAGGTGTCATGACCGCTCATATTTTACACGACAAAATTCTTTAATTTTATATGAAATTGAAAGTTAATTTATAAAACTTAACAGTTGTGTAATTTAAGTGTATATGAAGTTCAGTATTACAGTGATTTTCATGTAAAACATATTTAATAATATATTTTATGAAATGTGTAGTAGGTTAGAATGATAAACCTCAACTTGGAATTGATAACTGACGAAGCGAGTGCGGATTAATATGTAAACATTAGCTATTTGTTCGTAAATCGTGAACTGATTGTTAAGAAATTTTAATTCTAACGAGCTGTAACGTTTAAATTAACGGACTAACAATCCTACTAGTAAATTACATACCTTTTTTATAATAAATTTGTAATTAATTTCGATGGCGGGTAACAACGCTACAGATAACTCAACGCACTGTAAACGGTGTAAACTAAAAGTAGTAAGTGGTATAAAATGTATTAAATGCAATGCCTGTTATCACCCTAGTTGTGCAAGAAAGTGTAATATAAAATTTATGGAGGATTCTTCAGTAGATTGTTGTGGAATTGTAGAAAACGACCGGACTCCATCATCTGGTAGAGTAATAACAGCTGATGATAGCAGTGCGGCGTTTTTTGACGCTTTAGATGAATTATGTGATTCTAACAAGAAAATAGATTTTAGAATTTTTCAATACATCATTAAACAAAAAGATTCACTAATATGTGAACTGTATGATAAAATAAAATTGTTAAATGTTCAAATAGAAATGTTAAACTCACAAAATATCTTACACTTGTCCTCTAAAACTGAAATGAAAAGTGAAATGAAACACAAAACAGAAACAAATACAAATGGGAAATTGATGGTTTTACCCATCAATACTCAGGCACAAACTAAACAATCAAAAAAAAAATCAAGGTAATAAAATTATTCAACCAGCTAAAAATGAAGAGTCTTTGAAAAGTAAAATGGTCACAAATTCGGATGTATCTGCTGCAATTGCACAAACAGAATCTCAATTATTATTGGATAAATATATTCATGTTACAAATGATGCTACTGCGGATCAATCCACTTCCAGAAAAGGGAATGATTGGCGCGAGGTTACTAACCGTAATAGAAGAAATCGTTCCATCATATTTGGTAACAACACTAATGGTGATGTCAAGGGTGTTCCTAAACTAGCACATCTTCATGTATCTCGAGTAGATCCATCAAACTCTTTGGAAGAAATGGTAAAGATGTTAAAAGTACATTTTCCAGAAGTGCGGTGCGAGAGGCTTGACCCTAAATTCCCTAGTGTTTATTCTTTTTTAAGGTCAGTATTTATGAGACTCATTTTAAACAAGCAATGGAACCAGAAGTTTGGCCTTATGGAGCTTGTATTAGTCGTTTTTTTTTGAAAAACAGAAAAACGGACTTTCAGAAATAATGGTTTTTAACCCAAATCTGGTGTTAATTAACATTAATACCGCTAATTGCGACAAAGTTAATTATCTAATTACTGATTTAAGTGATTTTTACGATGTATATTTTATATGTATAACTGAAATAGGTGTGAGGGCTGATATTGTTAAGACAATTCATGTAACTAGATATAAGTTAGTTGATGCCTATTGTCGAGAAACTCTGCGTTGTGGAGGAGTTGGTATATGGGCAAGAAATGATATTCATTGTATATCTTTTGATTTAAGTAGGTTTTGTGCAACTTCATTTAAATTTTCTAATAAATTACATATTATTGTTAACTGTTATAGATCTCCTTCAGGAGACACTAATATTTTTTTTAGTAAATTGCTAGATGTATTAGCTTATATTTATAAACCTAATCTAATTATTATGATATGTGGAGACTTTAATTTTGACTTGTTAGGTAATGATTGTAACTTTCATCAATTATGTAACATTCTTGCCTCATATAATTTAAGACATGTAAAGTGGCCCACTAGAGTCACTAGTTCGTCTTGCACCATTATCGACAATATATTCACTAATATTGAAACACAAACTACATGTGTGATAGATAATACATATTCCGATCACAGAACAGTACTTCATCAGTTTACTACCGAGAAATGTGTTAGTAAAATCACCACATTCAAAAGGATGTACTCTGAAAATAATATAATTAATTTTGAAATGGCTCTTCAATCCGAGACGTGGGATGACCTATATAATATTGATGGCTTTAATTTAGCTTTTCAATATTTTTACTCGATCTTTTTATTTCATTTTAATACCAATTTTCCAAGCCAAAAGCGTTATGTAAATAGTGCGTTATGTAAGGTTTCCAGAGTATTCTTCCCTTTACAAGGAGAGAAAAAAGGAGCATTTAATGTTGATAAAAAACACCAAGAAGAAATTTTACCAAGATCAAATAAAGAGCTCGGATAATGAAATTAAAGAGGCATGGAAAGTTGTGTCTGATTTGAATAATAAAAACAGTAGTAGTAGAAATATTGTGATAAATGATGGTTTAAATGATATATCTAACCCTGATGATGTTGCTTTACTGTTTAATAATTACTTTGTGAATGCACCTATTTTATTAACCAATGGTATCAATACTGTTACAGGCCAAGAGCCTAACTCAACAGAAGTTAATAGCATAAAAACACTGTTTCTAAAACCATATGCTGAAAATGAATTATTAGAATTATTAATTAGTAAATTCAAAAATAGTAAATCATCGGGATCAGATGAAATTCCTTCATTCATTATTAAAAGGGTTTTAAAAATTATGATATTACCTTTAACTTACTTAGTTAATTTCTCATTTTTATCGGGCACTTATCCAGAGGATTTAAAAGTTGGTAAAGTTACACCAATTTATAAAAAAGGGAATAGGCATTTATTAGAAAATTATAGACCAGTGACTGTACCCTGTGGTTTACAAAAGATTTTTGAGTATGCTTTCTTAAATCGGTTTATGAATTTTATTATTGAATACAACATACTGTCTGATCAGCAGCATGGATTTAGAAATAGTCCATCAACTTCTTCTGCTTTATTAAAGTTCTATGAAAAGGTCGTACAGTATTTGGATATTGGCAACTGCCCTGCAGCAATATATTGTGATCTTAGTAGGGCTTTTGATTGTGTAAATCATGGTAAACTTATGGATAAATTAGAATTATATGGAATTAGAGGTAATGCTTTTAATTGGATTAAGTCATTTTTATATAATCGTGTACAATATGTATCTATACAACATACTGACAATAACAGCTTCACTGTGGGTAAATCGAGTTGTTCTGCTTTATCCATGGGTGTCCCACAAGGGTCAATATTGGGACCAATTCTTTTCATTCTTTATGTAAACGACATTGATCGAGTCTTAGATAACACTAATTATATTGCTTATGCTGATGATTTTTCATTAATTATGTCTTCAACAAATACAACAGAACTATTAGATAATTGTACTAATGTTCTAAAATTAGTAAAAAGTTTTTTTAATAGCAATAATCTGTATTTTAATCAGAGTAAAACTGACATTTTGCGATTTCATTGTAGACAAAATCGATGCAATCAATTGTCATTTGATATTGATGGTGAACTGATAAGCAGTATTAGGGAAGTAAGATTCTTAGGATTGTACTTCGATGAAAATTTAAATTGGAAAATTCACTGTGATAATTTAACTAAAAAGCTTAATTCTATGACCTACTTGTTCAGGAATCTTAGAGATGTATTAGAAGATCTCCAATTGCTTAGCTTTTACTATGCCCAAGTGGATAGTCGCCTGAGGTATGGCATATGTTTGTGGGCCAACTCCTCATCATGTAGGGATGTATTTATTGTTCAGAAAAGAATTCTTCGAATCATAGCTAAAGTTGGACAACTACACTCTTGTAGAGATTTGTTCATTAAATATAAAATATTAACAGTTGCTGCCTTATATATATATGAACTATGTTTATATATATATTTAAAAATCGCAATAATTTTATGAGAAATAGAGATGTTCATAACATCAACACAAGGACTAAGAATGAATTTCATATTCCAATTGCACGACTTAATATAACCAAGTACTCTCCGAATTATATGGGACTTGATATGTTTAATCATTTACCTGTCTTTATTAAGGAAAGCAAATCTTTATACATTTTTAAAAAACGACTAAAGTACTTTTTAGTTGCCAAGTGTTTTTACACAACTGAAGAGTTCTTTAATGAACAATTCTAATAAGTGTATCTTATGCACTTACAGGTTATAAGTTTATTGTATGCACTTTCTGTACTTGTGTACATCTTATTTTGTTACTATACATCTAGTCTATATTTTCTAGTCTATTATATTTGTATATGTTTAACATTATGTATGTAATTGCGACTATTCCTATATATCATTATCTAAGGGAAAATAAATTATTATTATTATTATTATTATTATTATTATTATTAGTGGATCATGCAGTGTTTGCGTGGCTACATGATAGTCATCTTGATGCTGAAAAATATGTTTTATGCTAACATCATGATCTATAGAGAGGGTAAGAATATAACAGTTTATTTTGTTACCGACATATTTTATTACATCTAATATTAGTAGACATTACATTGCATTAGATTAATGCTACCAAACAACCCCAAAGGAGATCAAATTATTTTTTTTTTAGTTTTTTCTTTGGTGATGGGAGCTGGATTTAGCATCTTTATATCATTGACTTATCAAACAACTGATCAATTAGGTCGAGGAATCAGCAAATTCTATGTCTTCAAAATTTATATTCATCTGATTTAAACAAGGGTTTTTCTTGGAATGTGCTCTTCTTCTATGACAATGATGATTTTTATTTTTCTCATGGGTTGTAGTCTTTATTTTTCTTATTACCTGCTTTGGTGGTGTTTGGGACATTTTTTGAGAAATGTGCCATTGGATTTTGTTTCTTATATCCGTATGATATATTCTGAAGTTTTTTTTGTGATTTTTTGCTTGTGTTTCTTCTTGTTTCATCACATCATCCCCTTTTCTGATCATAGATCCAGTCAAGAATATATGTCTAGATTACTCTAAATGCTTCTTTACTTGTCTTCCGGAGTAGGGGACTTATTTAAGGGAGTTACTTCACTAAACATGTACTATCGCTGGACACATTATTACGGGCACCCTAATTTAAACAAAAAGTTTGTTTCTGAAGAGTGAGTGAACAGTTACTCCGCTACCTGTTTATTATGAAGTGGGCTTATTTTAAACAGCCAAGCAAAGAAACTTCATCAAAGGTGCCTGGAATTTTGAAGCCATGTGTAGACCATTAATGGAGTTATCTTTTGCTCATACTTTATCACGTGTATGTCATTTGTTGTAATGCAAAACTTTTTTTTGTAAATAATATCGTAATTTTTTAACTAAAATATGCCAGTTTGCGCAATTCTAATAAACTTGTATGTTTTTTACCCCATTTAAATTGAATATATTTTAGAAAAACTAGAATTTTAAAGAATCCCGTAATAATGTGTCCACCTATAGTATAGTTCAACCAAGAATACAAGAAATGAGTCATAACAAACACGTGGGCGAAAATGTAAAATGCATCTAGAATTACTAGAAGGCCACGCTGTAATCTAAATGATAAACTAAACAATAAATGAGCTAGAAAGATTCAGTAGCGGAACAAATCCCTTTTTTATTAAAAATAAATGCGAATGAAGCAATGAAAATCTGTCGGTTCAAGCGTGCGTCACTGAATTCTTAGCAACGTGAAATTTGCACTCTTATCTTATCTCACCTCGGGTCGTATTTGTTTATTCCGGTGTGATTACGATAATGACTCATTTCTTGTATTCTTGGTTGAACTATAGTCAGCAGCGGTAAATACATGATTGTAAATGAGGAAATTCTCGTTTTTAAGCCGTTTAAGCTCATAAGCACTGTCATAGTCAAGAGTTACCCTACTCTTTCCAAAAGCTTTGAGTTCAATGGTGCAGTGTAAAATGTCTTAAATAGAAAGTAGCAGTAGCATACCGTGATTGTTACTTGTTTGTCGTGAGAGGAGAAACTATATCAATGTTGATACCATTTTCCTTCACTAGGTTTATGGCTTGGATGAACATAATGGCAATGGTAATTGCCGTAAATCAATTAAGTTTGAGTTTCTTGGAAATGGGAGAAATGCTCATTCGTCAGCTATCCGCTTTTGTTGATCAAACCAAATATCCCAGGAGGTGCACCTTAAACCATATAGGGTTCGAAGTTCGGTCGCAGGAAAACCATGGCAGGTGGAACTGTATCTCTTGAGCTGTGAATGAAGCAACATATCCTTACGGGTATCCGCGGTCGGTGCTGCTTGCTTGTGCTATCTGTTTCACACCGTTCCACAGTGGGTGAAAATACCCTGAAAGTAGGTCAAAATTATTTTTTATGATTATTTTTGTTATACACTCTGTAATATTGTACAATAAGGTGACGAAACACATTAGGGGTTACTTTAGACAAAAAATTTAATAATAAAATGAAAATAACAAAAATTGTGTATTTATTATATTTTATTAAATAAGACACTCTTAAAAGACAAACACAAAAGGTGCAATAGCACTTTCATAAGCTTACTTTAGTAAAAAAATATGTGAAAAATGAAATTAACTAAACGTTAAAAAAAATCTTGGCTAGGAAAAAAACCAGATTGGCCGGAGCTGCCGTCGCACCCCCATTTACTAATTAAAGTTAAACTTGAGATGGTATTCATATCTAAAGTTTCTAAAATTGGAATTTGGACAAAAAGTAAACGTTCTGTGGTATCGTGTAACAAATTTTATAGTTTTTGAGTTCGGAACTTCAGCTTCAGTAACTGTTTTAGACTATTTTTTTCATATAACAACGTAACCCATTTGTACGTTCCCATACGCAGGGAACGCATGACATCCTATTTCCATAAGTGCAGATCTTGTCGTAATACATACTCGTATATTGTTGCCTGGTAGACTTGTTTTCCACAAATAACACATAAAGCTCCATTGCTACAAAGCACCCTACGAGATTCATTATGTAATCCTTTCAGTAGTTTGGCGGCTCTTGTAAACTTCCTATTTGTTCATCAGCTAAATCTTTTAAATTCTTTCTTTCTATAACGAAAGTCAGTTTTAGCCATGGCAACCGCGGAGGTGTGAGACGGCGCATTGTCTTGGTGAAACAGGATTTTCTTTTTCTGCAAATGTGTCCATTTTTCCGCAATTTCTGCCTTCAGCTTGTCAAGTAATGATGCGTAGTATGCTCCTGTAATGGTTTTTCCTGTTTGAAGATAATCGATTAAGATAACTCCATGACTATCCCAAAAAACAGTCGCCATCACTTTCCCAGCCGACATAACAGTTTTTGCTTTTTTTGGAGCCGATTCCCCCTTCGCAGTCCACTGTTTTGGCTGTATTTTTGTTTCGGGCGTATAATGGTGTATCTAAGTTTCATCTACAGTAATTAATCGGCGCCAAAACTCTGATTTATTGCGCCTAAACTGCGCCAACAGAGCGTTGGAAATGTTCATTCGAACACGTTTTTGGTCTAACGTGAGCAAACGCGGCACCCAACGCGCGGACAGCTTTCTCATGCCTAAATCTTGATTCAATATGTGACAAACACGTTCTTTGGACATATTCATAGCCTCTGCTATCTCTCTCACTTTAATTCGACGGTCGTTTAGCACCATTTGGTGAACTTTAGCGATGTTATCGTCAGTGGTTGCATTTTTGGACGTCCCGTACGTTCATCATCTCCCAAGCTGGTATGGCCACGTTTAAATTCAGCAGCCCAAAATTTCACTGTGGTAAATGATGGCGCAGAGTTCCCATACACAGAGTTCAACTCATCTTTGATTTGCGTAGGCGTATTGCCTTTCAAAAACAAATATTTAATGACAGCTCGATACTCGATTTTTTCCATTTTCACAAATGCACTTACATCGACTCACTCAAACGATTGTCAAATAACAACTGCGCGTCCAAAATGGCTGAAATTTTGGTGAGTACCTGTCAAAAGATGCACAACTACATTCCCTAGCTTTTATCAAGGTCCATTCATGTGTATGTATACCTAGTACACATACATAGGTCATCTCATCAAAGTTTTAGACGGCCATATTTGAGCCCAAGTTCGATGTCAGTTTCTGACATAAGTCAACCGCCAAAGTCTTTTTCCCAAAAAATGACTGGTTGTAGTGCACCAAACTGTTCTAGCAACTCCCGAAATGGTGAACGTTTGTTTCTTTTTCCAAAAGATACGAAAATAAGATAAATTTGGATAGATATGCGTAGCCGTCAGCATTGGAAATTACTGAATACTCAAGATTATGCGAAGTAAGCAAGTTTGAGTCTTAATAAAATTACATGTAAAACTAATATGAATTATTTAAGCATAGAGAAATTGTAGTTTTTAGATTACGTACACTCTTTTATTGCCGTTTTACATTTCGACGACATTTAACGGCAACATCTGACGAGAAAGAAGAAAGTAATAACTCGGAATGAACATGAAATTGGAATGGAACATGGAAATAAATTAATAGCGGACGTCAAACGAAAAACCATCAATTTATTATAAACTGCGAAAAAGAAATTTGCATCAAAAGAAACAGAGACACTATTCACTTCAGGTTTAAAAAAATACTGATGTGGCCGCTGGAAATTTTGAAAATGGCAGTATAAATACGACTTGCAGGATAATTTTCAATTACCTACTTAATATATTCTTAATTTTTAGCTGGTTGGAAAGGTTACAAAAGCTTAAAAAATAGTTGCAGCATCCACTTGCGTCATACTCCATTCTGTACAGACATTTACAGAAGTTAGATTTTCGTCCACGGCTTTTATGTGGCTTTCTGCCATATTTGGATAACAAAAAAGAGAAACTCAAATACTGTTTGAGGGGGATACCATTAATAAATTAGTTGTATCACAGTTAAAATATTCGCTTTAGTTGTTATTGTTGTTTTGTTCATATAGCTTTTGTTCATCTAACCAATAAATCTTCGCCATTTTAGACCATCATTTTTTAATGGGTTAATCTTTTCGTGGTTTTATTCAGTAGTAGTAGTTAATATTACTCAATAACAGAAGATAATTCGAATGCCTAAAAATATTATTTGTTAATAAGTTAATACATAGTATTATTGATTTGTTTTAATCAAAAAATTCGTAACCTTTTCTGTATGTTATGTAAATATTTGATTTGACAAATTCATGACAAATTAAAATTGCCGCCAAAAAGGCGCCATTTTTGAGCCCATTTCAAAAGCCAATAGTGGAAATGGGTGGGATAACCTTTACTTTGGATATAATTATGCACGCATCAACGGACCTTGGCTTTTATCACGGCCTACTAGATTTATATAAGCTTCGCTTAGCAAAGCTTATATGAATCTAGTAGGTCGTGGCTTTTATCATAGATAATATAATAATATACTACGTATATAGAATGCAAACTGAATACAATCAAAATTTTATGAGCTTAGCACCAAAAATACAGATGGCACCTGTAATGCGGTCTACCATGACCATCTCCATTAATAAAGCCAAGACCTGATGCAACTGGCCATGGACCTACTAGACCTACAGCTTGCTCTATAACTTAGTGACAAACCGTATCAATGCTGTTTACATAATATCTGTACAGTGTAATTGAAATGAAAGGTTAAACGACTAGCGCATTTTCAGCGCTTGCGTATTGTTGATTGCATTTGAAATGATTATATTAATTTGCTTTTGCAATATAGTACGCATATTACATTTTAATTTAATAGCACTGTATAATATAATCACGTGGGCTGTATCCTATAAATTCACTTTTTTTGTTTTAAAATTGAAACTGACATTTCTCAAAAAATGAAATACTCCAAAATATAATTGTGCCGTTTTAAGTTTTCGCTACAAAATTTATTTGCCATCGATTTTTAAATTCTACAAAGGACCTGAAGACATTCTTTAAATGGAAGAACTTTTGTCAACACTCTTACATTGAAAAACTAATTGAGAAGAAAATTAACAATTACCGTATTTGTGATAGGTATAACTAGCACCGGAAAATTAGTTAATAGTGCCTGTTCTAAAGGTAAGGTATTTAATGCTGATAACTTGTAAAGCAGACCTAGTAAATGTTTCGTCGAATTTCTTTAACTAAATTAATTACAATTTTATTATTGTAGCGCAGGAAGAATTTAGAGATGTTATAAAGTATTGCTGGAAAGCCATACATCAATTTCGAAGACACCGCATGTTCCGAGGATACAATTTCAAATTTTAAGTCAGGCCAACCAAAAACAAAACAGTGTCCAAAAGCAAAAAAAGTTATATCAGAAAGTTAACAAGTTAAAACAAACAATCAATAGACAATTTATTATAGGTTTTGTAAAAAAATCAGGTACATTTTCTTGTAGTCATAAAGCTAGTTTAAAAGATAGCATTGTTTGCAAGATAGTTGGTTTAAACAACAATAATAAGGCAAATGTAGGTAGTAGAAATTGTAAATACAATCTCTATTTAACCAATCAAGAAAAATGTAGGTATTTGTTACGATGTAAGAATAAATTAACTTGGATTTCTTTCTAAGCCAAAAGGAAAAAATAATTTAAATTCTTAAAGATGAAACCGTACAGATAAAATGCATTTAAGATACTTAGCCCCAAAAATACAGATGGCGCACGAATTATTCATCGAACAATGCTTGGAGTTTGCATTCTATATACGTAGTATATTATTATATTATCTATGGCTTTTATTGACGAGTGCTGCCATCTTCACGTTAAGGTCGGAAACTTATCAGACCATCCTCGTAGGATGGTTGTAACTAATAAATAATAACAATTACATAAATTAATGCAAATAAATTAGACAATACCAACTTGCACCAGCATCAGCCAATATAATTTAATATCGTAAAATATATTTTAAATAATTTAAATCCAAGACAAACTTCAGACGCTTATTTACACTTCATTTGCACAAACACAACTACCCCAACTTTCCCAACCGATTACAAAATAATCAATAGTTACACTTGTGATTGTTTATTAAAAACATCTTTAGTAAGGTTTTGAGTGTTGTAAAATGTAAATATATGTTATGTTTTATGCAATTTATTTTTGAGGTTTTGACGTACTTTTACTGTAATGTGCCTCCGTGCAATAATTTTTTGCACGTTAACGGGTACTTCAAGTTTCTGCCTTATCCAGGATGTGAATTCTTGAATACCTTTCATAAAGAGTCTTCAGACTTCTGAAAAATGGTTCAACGGTAGACTCCGTTACCTTAGAGAATGGTACAGCTTCTCGTCATCGCGTTCTCATAGGAATAACATAGGAATTGATAACGTATCTGTCACCTTCTTTAAGGTAACGGACTTTATGTCTGTTGAAAAAAAGTCGCCCTTCCTAGGTTACATGTTTTAGATCAGCGTTTCCCAACCGCCGTCCGCGGACCGCTGCCGGTCCGTGAGAAATTCTTACCGGTCCGCAGAGAAATACAATATTTTCAAAATCTTACTGAACGATTTTTTTAATTCGTGTTATTCTGGAGGGAATGTAGGATTAAATAGTTTATCGGAGTTGACCAAGAGTGAACTCTGACTTTTAAATGGAGCCGGCGCTATACACGCTATCTCTATTAATAAGCAAGAAAACATAGTTTTTTTCATATAAATCCTAAAACGCTTTTTGGTTGAGAACTAATAGCATAAGAACCGCAAGATTCCTTTCTAACCCCTACAAAAATTTCATAAATATATGGCATATAGTTTCTGAGGAAAAAAATATTCAACTTTTCATGAAATTGTCCCTAAAAATAGGTACCTTTTATTAGGTATAAATGTACGTTTCTCATACATTTATATACGGGGTATATAACGCGCCGCCGGCTCCGTACCTATGTGGTGGGGTAATATCCAGTAATAGGTAATAAGGAGGATTTAGGATCCCATTTTAGAATTTTTAAGCGGGTTTGGCGTACATGGGTCTAGCCATACCGGAACCGAAAGAGTTTTTGTCTTGCATCCCCGATTAATGCGAACAATCAAAATCCAGGTTTCGCGGGTTCGCGGGGCCGCAAAACTTGCTTCGATCCGGACCGTTTTTGTGTTTCACAGTGTTCGTTGGGTAGTTCCATTCTCAGATTTGAAGTCTCGACCGTCTCCGGTATACCGTTTAGAGCGGTTTAGGCGAAGGCGGCAAAAAACTGTCCCCCGCCTTTCTGTAGGTCGGGGCGAAAATCCGACAACGGAATCTTTACCAGCGCAGTACCCCAATCGTTTATATCGGAAAAGTCTTTTTTGCCAACACTCTTCCAGGTGCGGGGGCTAGAGGTGACATGGGGTTTTTGGGGGCGATCGAACATGTGTTGGCGGCATTCGATGTCACACGGCCTGCTACGAGCGGTGCATCAATTGGATTTTCCATACCTCCGTTCGAGAGAGCTCTGCCCGTTTTCGAGAGGCGGTAGCTCGGAAACTATAGGAGCCAAAACGACTATCTTGACATCAAACGACGGGCAATCTCAAAATGTCTCCCCTTCAAATGCCGTGCAAAACCATAAAAAAAAGTAACAGCCGAAAAACTCGAAGATCTTTATTTGTTTTTCGCCCGAGAATCGTACTAAAGTAATATCGCCGGCCTCAGCCTAAGTGGAAAGCCTTTTGGCCTTTTGGCCTTTTGGTTCCTAAGTGGAAACCAGTTCTGGAGGTCTTATATGATTGCCTGCTAGGTCGTTTGAGCCCATCTCCGTTTTTGACCGCCGCTCCTGAAATCCACTCGCCAGCGTTTTCGGTTATCCCGGTTATTCGGTGCTCCCGGCCGAGCTACCTTGCGCTGATTTTGAACGATAGACCGTCCTATGTGTCTAAAACCCGTAGTATATCCTTTTTTCGCCAAACTCTTGAAAGAAACGATCATTTTCCGACGTTCGTTTGGTGAAAAGAAAAAATCTCCAGCCTCTCGCCGATTTCGGGCCTGTCCCCGTTTTGGTCGTTCGAGGTTTGTTACGCGGGAAGCGAATGATGTACAAAAACCGAGTTTTGTTATTACAAAGAATGGATACTTATTTATTTTAGATTGTTCTTGTACAGTGTAAAAGTAAATTTATTATTATAAGATTTATTTTGCGAAATGTTTTCTTTAATTTTTTTACCTAACCGGTCCGCAAGTAAATGCTACGTCGTTTGGCGGTCCGCGAACGAAAAAGGATGGGAACCGCTGTTTTAGATTGTTTCACACTTAAGAATGGTGTCGTGTTTTAAAGCATTTACGCCACTCGATGCCGACTATTTTATTTTTTTCCAGGATCGAGAGATTGGTCGCATTTGCCTTGACAAGTTTTTACCGTGTACGCTAATACTCTGTACTGTTTAGGCGGTCGTAGCACATGCTTGAACATTCGACAAGTTCTTCTTCTTACTTTGTAAAGAACATCCTCCTATCATCATATGAAGGGAGATAATTTGTCCGCGGTTCATGCGTATAACAGTTAATCTTAACATATTATAATCGCATATCTAATTCTGCCCATGGTTTAATGGTAATCTAAATATAATAATGATTTATTGGGCATCACATTTTACTGTACCGAAATTCGGTTTCAACTTTCAGGTCAATTGGTTGAATGAATCAATACAAATAATTGAAAAAAATAAATTTCGAAAAATGTTCCAGAACATTACGCGAATCTAATGACCCTTGTACGTTGGTTTATTTATTGTTAAATATTTCAAAAAAACTTTATTTGACCTTAGTACTTGCTAACATACATAATAAATCGGACGCACGAATGATGGTCGAGTTACGCCAAAAGAATGGAGGTGTTGCCCCTTTCACACCAAAAATCATCAATTCGGTATCGACCAATAACTAGACGAAAAGTGATTCTATTGTTTGAAGTTGTTTTATCTTCGACTTTAAAATGGGTTCTCGGAATAGAAATTTTTTTCTTAGGTCATGAAGTTTTATTGCAAGGATAAATTTGAATTAAATACTTTCTTAATTTTAAAATGATGTCAGAAATAAGCCAACTAAGAAATAAACCAGAAACTTCGTTTTAACTTTCTTTTAACAACTCACAAGACAATTTAATTTTGTCAGTGGAAAAACAAAACCATTAAATCACCATTAAAGCTAGACATTGCTGTGCCGATATGGCAGATTATAGACCCTATATTTCTTAAAGATAGGTTAAATCCCAGGCTCGTAGCTAGGATTTTCTTTCGAGGGGGGATATCATATAAATAAACTTTAAAGTGAAAAACAATTTGAAGTCGCATATATGCTTCCGAGGGGGCCTCAGCTCTACAAGCCCCCTGGCTACGTGCCTGTTAAATCCACAACGATATTGAACGATATTGTAAAGTTCTTTTAAATTAATAATACTAAAAACGCAGTTTAATCTTCTATTAACAAGAGATATATTATTTACATACACTAATTACAAACACTATAATTATAAACTATTAACGAGCTTAAACTAGATGTTTACAAACTATTTATTTAGAATACAACATTTATTTATAACATTTATCTTGTAATAATTACACGATGCGCGCCTTCAATTCACTTGTTGAACAATGATTTAACTTGTGCGCGGCCACGGTATATATCCATGCGTCCACGCTTTAGAACAAATCCGCTGCCGACTTCGAACATTGTAGATATCCCGGGAACCTTCTCGCAAATTCGCCGCTGGTGTATAGGGGTGTTAATTGCGGCCGATGCGTCATACAATCTCGAATGTTCGACTGCGACGTATAGGGGTTAATCCCGTTTATTACAATATCATAAAATTATATTAAAATTAAAGAATCACAAACCTTAAGAATCACAGACGTATATTTAAAATTTTGACTAGTTGCTGGTTAAAAAATGAGGTGTTTTAAAAGTATTACGTATTAAGTGTTTAAAAATGTATTACTAACGGGATAAAAATAATGAACAATTTCGGCTTTTAACGTCCCAATATGCAGGGCCCGATCTAGTTATTTAGCCGCTCCGGGCAAAAATAATATTCGCCGCCCTTTACACTAACACCATATAAGTCATGAGCTTGCTATTCCAAAGATGGGATGTTATATATGTGATATTGTTGGAATTGTATAATATTCACATGTTAGTCTTCTGGGGCTTCTGAACAAATATACAAAAGTTCATGAGAGTATGTATGTTTGTAAGTATATATGTATGTGTGTTAAAGAGTTTCTCAGAAACTACTGAATGGATTGAAATATTTTTTATCGACATATGTATCTTTCAACTTCATCATCATCATCAAACCTGTTTCGACTCACTGCTGGGTATAGCCATGGGCCTCTTTTCCCTTGTGCCATTTATTCCTGTCTCGGGCTAATCTTGCCTACGTATGACTCTTTAGCTTAGGGAACAATAAGCATTTTTCATCAAAATCGTTTCAGAAGTTAAAAATATTAGGACCAAACTGTTAAAATTATGAAGTCGGTTTATACGTATCAGTATTTAAGTTAAGTTAATGTTCATACGTTAAAAACACACAAGAAATGATTTGTTTTTAAATTTAATGCAATAAAAAATAGAATGCAGAATAGAACTTGTAGACTTGGCATATATTTCGCATAAATAGATAATATATATTATGTAATTAGGAGATCAAGCGATACTTTAAATCCGAGATGTAGTATAACATCTTCGAGGATTTAAAGAAGCTTGATCTCCGTATTGCATAAGTTTTTTTTATTTTATTTCGTATTTCAATCCTAATTTCTTCCTTTTAAAACTCATCCGAATTTATTGTATAATAAAGCAAGTTGCCTTGTCTGTGTCATCATACGCGTAACCAAGGATATAAAAAGCAGCATGTCACGTGTGGCTATAATGCAACATCAAATTATTTACGTTGCCAACAACAACGGAGATCAAGAACGTCTTGAACTCCGGTGTCATTGACAACGGAGATCAAGTTATCGGAGATCGTCTGTTATTGTAGTTTTATGTTTTATTATTCAATTTATATTTACTTATTAATGGTTTCTCAGTCCTGATTTATAGGAAACAAGCCGTTATGTGTACCTCATAATCTATTGCTTTCAATAAATATTACCGCGCACAAATTTTTTGCATTTTAGTTATGCATTCATGTTACCACAAAGTTATTTATGTATACCAACAACAACAGAGTAGTGGGGTGTGAAAAAAGCTATGTAGCTGGGAGTGAATGAACTCATCAAACCTTAATCAGAGTAACTGGGACAAAGGGCAACACCGACCGTGTCGTGAAACAAACGCGCCTGTTGAATTATTTAAAAGGTTTTTGATATAGTTCCCATTAACTTAAATTATCATCGACTATTTTGTATCAAAAAAGTCCTTGGTAATTATGATTCATTGACTTACTTATTTTAATAAATTAGATTTTTCTTTAATAAACCATCAGACCTCATCTTGCTCGGCCTAATTACATAAGATAATTCTAAAGCTCGCAAACTTTTGCGATGACAATGTCAGAATCTGTTAAATTTAACTCAATAATCGAAAGTCATGAGAATGAATCCATGAATAATTAAACTTATAAGTGGCCCTCCAGCTGTCAATTAGTGTAAACTGCATGACCAGACGTTCCTAGTACGTTTCACGAATAAGGAAAAGTTGTTAGGGCGTAGGGTTAAAAGGAAGAAGATCGATGCAAGTGCAGGTTTTTCTAGATTCGTCGCGAAATGCGAAACACGGTGGTGGTGGGATTATATTTTAATGAAACTCTTTAGACAATGGAAAATTGAGAAGTAAAACACCTGCTCTAGTATAGGATCTTAAAAGCTTTTGGGATAGTTAATACAAATTTACGAATTTTAAGAACTGGTTCTCAATTAAAGTGATATAAAAACGGTGGAATTGTATTTTACGTTGTTGTTCTAAAATAGGAAACTTTATGCGAGTCCTAAGTACCTACCTATAAGCTTGTTAAAAACAACTAAAAAGCGTAATTAACAAGCAAATCGAGTGTTTTGTTTTAATTTCCCAAAACTAACCTAAGCATCATTGAAAGTTTTTTGCTAGGCTTGTAGAATAATTGTTTTTTTAATTATTCAAATCGTCCCCTTCAAAAGTTGAAAACGAAAAGGCGTAACTCATATTCTGGACATTCTGATAAAAATGCGTTTATAATTGTTACTAATATAAGGTGGCCAGATTTCTAAATCAATAAAGCGGGACATTACAGATGCCACCCCCCATCAATAATTTATTAAGCAAGATTTTCGAACAATTTTTGAATGAATTTAAGATGTGCATTCCATTGACCGGAAACTTTGATTTTTATTAATAGTATGAATTTCAAACAGTCTTTCAACTTAGAAGAAGAGGCAGTAACATTTAAATATCTTTTATGCTTATCGGTAGCCAGATGCTCTGTGCCCAAGTAGCGTGTTATAGAAATTCATATGCAAAATTACGTGCTTCTAAATCTTTTTGCATGTCACAATTAATATTCCAAAGCGATGCTCAATGGCATGTAATAATTACGTGCCTCTCGGTATATTTTTTGTGTGTTAAAATTAATACGTAAAAAATACCTCTGTTTTATGTCTTCGACATTGCCAATAAACGCATGTTGTTAGTTGAGTGGGCTTCCCCTATTTTACAGATTCTACTTTTGTTTGATAATAAATGTGATTGGCATTATATAGATGCTGCTACGGTTATCTGTTGTAATTAATGTTAATTTAGAGCGTTTGTATTTCAACCCAAATGCAGTGTGCGATATTTTTAATTGGCACGGCCAAATTAAAATATGTAACTCTGTTGGATACTGGTTGGTTTTCGTTAAAAACACTTTTTTACTTTAATTTTTTTTATCTTTATTTAACTTATTTGCTTGTGTTGTGTTTGATCAGTTGAAACCTTTTTATTTTGAATTATTAATGAATAATATTTATGTTCATTGTTCATACTTCTTGCCATTTATGGGCAAATTTATGTATTTGTATATATTTATGAAAGTTATTCAATTCCTCACATGTTATAATGAGGTTATTTTCAGACTAATATATAGAGGGTGACTTGTAAACACTAATGTGTACTATTTTTGAATTTGCAAGCAGGCTTTAAAAACAAAGTATAACATCGACGCGTTGCATAGAACTGTTGTAAAAATAATAACTGTCAAATATTACTGTTCATGTTATACGCATTCTTTCCACCATTAATCTATTATTGAGCTAAATGTGGTGTCCTACCCTCGATGGATAGTGAATGAAATCAGAACAGAAGACTTTTCCGCCTACATTTGAGACAGGGGCCCCTTGAAAAAAAGTGACTTCGGATCGCTATACAGACGTGAAAAATTCAGAGGTAAGTTACCCTCTATATCATTCTTGCAAATTAATTTAACTGGCCTCATCGAAAGTATTTTGTAACTGAAAATAAACATTAATTTTCACCATAAATAAGACACAAAGAAGATTAATTAAAAAGCTCTCATTTACGTTTATTATTACAACCAATAAACCTAATGTAGTTGATTTGCTGTCTATATGTTCGTAAAATCGTGATTATCCATAAAAAGCGGGACATTTTGAAGATTTTGTAGGTACCGGGACCGATGAAGCAAAAGCTGGGCTGTCCCGCCAAAATCGGGACGTCTGGTCACCTTATAGTAATATGTAGTTTATAAAGATACATACTTTAATTATATCAAGCGATTTATCTAAAAAAAAAAACTGTTATTGAAATAAATTTACATTTTTTTAGGCGTATCTCAGCTTATCTTAAATATTTTTATTACAAATCTCTTCAATCGCTCTTCTGTAACGTTGAGAAAAATTAGATACGCTTTTTCGTTATGAAGGGGGCAAAATTTGAAGGAGATTGAAGCCTACTATCCATTTTTTTTCTAGAGTCCTCTGACTTTGAAAGCGTATTGCTCGTAAACTAAAGAGCCAAATTAAATGTTTTAAAAACGAGCAGATAGTAAATTTATTTCTACATGTAATAGTAAAATATTACATTTCTAAGTACTATACTTTTGTTTTTATCGGACGATATGTAATAAAAGGTACCCGTTTTTACGGCCATTTCCTTTACGTGTTAATTAAACAATTTTTTTCTCAGAAAGTATATGCAATATATCTATGGAATTTTTATAGGAGTTAGAAGAAAACTTTGCCTTTCATATGCTACTAATTTCCAGACAAAGAAACATTTTATTGGAGATTTATATGAAAAAATAACGAACTATGTTTTCTTGTTTATTAATAGAGATAGCGTCAAAAAAATTTCACTAATAGAAAATTTTTCATATCTAAATGACCCTTAATGAAAAATAATTTCAAAAATCTAATTACAAATATTTAAAAAAATAAATATAAAATCGACCAAATAAGAGTGAGATAAAAAACAGCGTGGAAATAAATGATTTTCATCAAGTTCCCTTTGGAATTTTTTCACATGTAAATTTTTCTGTACCGCTCTACTCTTTTTGATTTAGTACTAAATTAGTTCTGTCAATAAACGAAATCAATCTGTCAAACAATTCATAGAATTTATTGAATTAATTTATTTTGAGGTTATGGTACTGCCTTCTCTATTTTCGTAGAGCGGCACGTCGTGCTTTTACATGGAGAATGCAATGGTAACTTGATGAAAATCATTTATTTCCACCCAGTACCATAATAGCAGATTTCCTCCTGCCAGTATTTATACGGAGCGTTGTTATTTTATTACGTTCTGTCGTACATAAATTGCAACGGTTATTAATAATCTTTTTTCCATTTAGTACTTATTCCTAATTAGATTAAGATAATTTTTGCATTGTAAATTAGACATCTATTTATTTTTCAAATCAATACACATATTATTATAATGTCTACATAAAATTAGAACGAATCGTTTATAATAATAGTAAGTTTTGCGGTTGTGGTTTTTGATATTTTGTTTAATTTGCGTTTACTGCAAAATATTTTCTGGGGAACTGAGATAAAGGTTAAAAGGAAATCTTTCATAAATAATCTTACGTATGTACTTGTCTTGCGTATTGTACGACAAATAATATTGCAGAAAATATTTATTTCGGAATCAAGGTAATGAAGTTTTGTTACTAAAATATTTTTCAAGGAAATTAGATAAAGGTTGAAACACCACTTTATATAAATAATATGTACATACAAATAAGCCAAAAATATTTTTTGTTGTCATGTGTTTTTGTAACTTCAATCAATGTACTAGTTATTATAAATAGGAATGCTACCCAAATTTACAATCATTGTGAAAAAGAAACCGGCGTCAACTATTATAATTCAGTTGTTCAACATGCCAACGCATTGTGATGAGTCACTCAAGCAAATAATATTAAAAACTAGAAATTACTTTGAAGAAGAAAGAAGAAATGGTCTGGAGAAGATTAATATTAATCAAGTGGTGGAAAGAACAGCTGATTGTTTGGGTATTAACGTACGTACAGTGACACGAGTAACAGCAGAAGAATTAAATACCGGCACTTTAGCTCCGCCAAAACCCATGGGGGGTAGAAAGAAAATTAAACTGGATGAGGTTCTGCAAGGTGTCTTGCGAAGAACGATTTTGAATTTTTATTTGGAACACAAATTTCCAACCATCAAAGAAGTTTATCAGAGATTTAAAGGGGATGTGGAAGATTTGCCAGAATTTTCCGTATCAACGTTGTACAAATGGATGAAAGAAATTAATTTCTCTTATAAAAAATTAAGCAGCAAGCCGATTTTAATGGAACAAAACAGTGTAGCTGCAAAGCGATCAGAGTTTTTGAATGCTATTAAGAACTATCGACAGACTGATTGGAATATCTTTCACACCGATGAGACGTGGTGTGGCGCAAACCATTCAAAAAAGTTTGGATGGGTTTAACGCATTAATCCGGAAGTACGTGCAAATTTTGACCAGTATCGTGGGGGCATACAAGAAATCATTGGTTTTAGGGGCGGAATAAGACGTCCGTCTGGATCTGGACAAAGAGTTATAATTTTGCATATTGGAAACGAAAATGGATTTTTGGAAGGGTGCTTAAAGTGCTTTGTTGGGAATAAGAAAGCTGCTACTTTAGATTACCATAACGAAATGAACAAAGAACATTACGAGGAATGGTTTCGTTTTGTACTATCTGTAATACCAGAAAAATCAGTTATTGTAATTGATCAAGCTGCATACCATACAATGCTGGAGCCCAACTTTAGAAATCCAACATCAGCATGGAGGAAGCAAAGAATTATTGATTGGATGGCAAAAAGGAATGTCGCATTGCCTGATGAAATCAATCGTTTCGAAGATTTAACGAAACCAAGACTTTTGGAAATAAGTAGAGCCTACCATTTTGAGAAAGTATATCTACTGGAAACGATAACCAAAGAGCTCCGAGGGGATGGTGTGAAGCTTTTATGGTTACCAGTGGCACATTGCGAATTTAATGCCATAGAGCTAATTTGGGCGTATGTGAAAAACAGTGTTGCTAAATTAACTTGCTGACTTTGTCAAGAAACTATACAAAATGTTCCTACATCAGTGTGGAAGAATTGTATTGAACATGCTAAAAAACTTGAGGAAACATATCGAGAAAAAGATCATCTCGTTGATGTTGCAGTGGAACCGTTAATAATCAATCTCGGTGAAGACAGCGACGAAGAATCTGATTTTTCTGATGCACCCAGTGATATGGATGATGTATCAAACGATTTGTAAAGATTCGTTGAATTATAATAACTACTATGTACATTTTATGCTAATTATATTTTAAACTATTTAGAATAATACGTTGGGAGATATATTTAATAAATCTCTATTTAAAGAAAAAAACCCGACTTGCTTTATTTTAAAGCATTTTAGTTTACATACACATGATAATATATGTATTAACATGCTTCTTTTAGCAAAACTCTGGCTGGTTACATGAATAATTTTACTTTTCTCTTCAATACTTATTACTTCTATTTATCAGATTGTAGGTTATTGCACTCACTCCATCTTAATTAGTAAGATTATCAATATAATGCAATTTAAAACAGCAAGTGACTAATACAAAAGTTTGGAGGTTACATATATACTACTATCATAAAGAAAGCATATAATAATAAACAAACGCCGCTACATTCTTAGCATGGTTAGGCTCACAGGACACTCCGCGCGTCTTGACCCCCTTGACGCTTTTGCATCGGATCTCACTAACAATCGTTTTCTTCTTAATACATTTTTATTGTTAAAATTAGGAAACTCTTTTGATGAAAATAATGCCTACATATGAAAAGTGTTCATTTAGCGAAAAAATCTTGACGCTATCTCTATTAATAAACAAGAAAACATAGTTCGCTATTTTTTCATATAAATCTCCAATAAAATGTTTCTTTGTCTGGAAATTAGTAGCATATGAAAGGCAAAGTTTTCTTCTAACCCATACAGAAATTTCATAGATATATTGCATATACTTTCTGAGAAAAAAATTGTTTAATTAACACATTAAGGAAATGTCCGTAAAAACGGGTACCTTTTATTGCATATCGCCCGATAAAAACAAAACTATAGTACTTAGAATTGCAATATTTTACTATTGCGTGTAGAAATAAATTTACTATTTGCTCGTTTAAATTAAAACATTTAATTTGGCTTGTTAGTTTCCGAGCAATACGCTTTCAAAGTCAGAGGACTCTAGAAAAAAAATGGATTAGTAGATGAAGCGCTTGTTTGCAAATAAGGAAAGTAGTACACAAATTACTAGGGTACGTAGCGACTATTAAGCAAGCCATGAATGATTGTGACAGTAAATTGTGTTATGGACAATGGGATCTACGATTGCAGCAGCTCCGCGTCATCATAACTGTGGAGAAATTTATGTTTTGCGGTAACCTATCAGCTGGTAGCTGCTTGCCTGATTTTATAATAGAGGGTGATAGAGTTTAAATGCACGTGGATTTATGGGGCGAAACATGAAGGTGGATGGATCACAAAAATGCTAACCAAAAATCACTATTTTAAAAAATGTTTTCGTTAAAGATGCTCGGGCCCCTCAATACTTCATCGAACTTAAGCCGGTCCTGGCAATCTGGTTGTTTAATATGGCGATAGATTCCTTATTATTACACAATTAGTACAAAGATACACAGCATATCCACTCGCGTATCGGCACATTGAAGTCGTTAAGCTAGCTTCGAGTATCACGCCCACAAACGATAGTTCGCAGAGGATTGCCGATCGTCATCGTCTGCGTTGCAGTACCTTTAGTAAACAGCAAGTAGATAAAATTAAATTAATGTAGCAAATAAATTTTATAAAAACTGAAAACACTTGTTATCATCATAGTAAAAGAGGAAATAGAATTGTGTGCAAGAACAAACTTAACTGGCGCCTTTGAACAATTAGTTTGTATAAACTTAAATAGGTACATGCATAACTCACCATTTACAAAAGTAAAGCTTTCTTGTTAAAAAATTCTTTATTATGATAATTTTGTATTTTGAGGACGGGCTGCCAATAAAAAAAATTTTTTAAGTATATATAAAATATTACTACGTTTCGCCTTCAATGTAGACTTTTTTAAGTAATTTTTTTATTATTGATAAGTTATCATTAGTACAAAGTAGTTGATCTGAAAATATAACGGAGTACATTTAGATTTGTGAACGTGTAGAAATTTCTTTTTATTTTATCATTTTAGAGATTTTTTTATTTTATTTGTTGAAAATTTAAAAAAATCGTTAGTTAGAAAGTCGTTGTTGAAAATGTACCGTCTGACTTCGAGCGATTTTAAAATAACCCTTTAAAGTGTACGCGGCCGTTTAAAGATTAAATTCTATTATAGAATGCAATGTAAACACATTTTATAAAGTGATTAAGTTACTTTTTGAATCGCTTATTACTTCATGCCCATCTAAAAAACTGTTATAGCAAAAAGCAGACCATATACCTTACATTTCACATACCTGCACTTACAGCTTTATTCGTTTATTATTATTACAATAATAACATGCAATATTTACCATAATTTAATTATGGTTCAACATAACTAGAAAGTCCTTCTAACGAATGGAAAATTACAGGAATAGTCTTTTCGCAATTTTTCACTTCATCATTTCATACGATGCGGGGACCACTACACAGCGCTACAAGTTATACGGCTCCGGCGTATTTGATGTTCGCCTGCGCGTATCAAGCATAACTGCTGTCTACGTCCCGAATACATTCTAAATAGCTGCTTTCACTATTTGCGAGAGTGAGCCTACTGGTTGTTATTCTACTTACTATTAGTTTGTTAAGGTAAAATAAGAAACAACAGATGTTTGTCATAAAACTGCACCAAAAGATAACAAATACAAACGTTTGACACTTAAAAAAACTGTAATAGGAGTACTTATTGAAGATCATCACCTAGTACGAATGAATGGAATTTTTTAAAGACTATATTTTAGAAATTAAATTAAATTGAAATTTAAATTATGTATTTGTCCTAGATTGCAATACCTGTTGTATTGGTTGCAAATGTTAAATTGTTGCATTTTTTGCTATTACCCGGAATATAAATGATTTCTTATCCAGTTCGTGTATACTATACATGGTGACCCACTAAGGAATAGCCAGACTTTGCCAGTGGTTAGATATGCATGAAAGAATGAAAATTTTTATATACTATCTTTCTCGTACTTCGATACTTTTGGAGAAAAACAGCATCGAAGTTCAGCCCAATGTTTCCTAATGGAATAGTAAGAACCGACACATGTTATAGTACATGTAATAGTGACACATATTTTGAAGTTCAAGGAGATAAACAATACTGTTTGGAGTGTTTTGTTTCCCAAATGTGCATAGTAGCAGGTAATAAAATGATAAGTCAGCAACAACTACTCTACGTACTGTTTTTGTTATTATTATTTCATGGAACACAAATACAGCTGGGCACTTTCTTTGGGGTGTTATATTTCTTGCAATCTTTTAGTTCTATTTCTTGGGATTATAAATTTTTAATTTTATATTTTAGCTGATTAAATTAATTAAAGAAATAATTAACGAATTTACTGAAATTCGTAGCGTATTTTTGTGTTACCACACATACACTTATTCGTAAATAATTTGATTAACCATGTGGTGATTTCAGAGGATGCAAAATTACATTTATAGATTATTTATTCGTCCATCTCGAAAAACGAGCAAAAATATATTCAGAACCTAAAACGAGAAGTGATTCATATCCCTTCAATGATGGTATAAGAGGGTGTAGAGGATTAAATAATTTATATCTAGGTAGTTTTTATTTTTAGTATAATATAAAAGTTTTTGAAGAGAAATTTATTTTTGCACTTCGACAATAAAAACGGACATCTTTAGAAGGTACACTTACACTTATTGTTAAACGAAGTTGTAATTGTAGGTATGAATGGCATATTACTAGTTTCGTTTGGGTTCAAATGAAACGAGTTTTTAAAAAGATTTTTTGTTTTCCCAGGATCTTTATTTTAAATCAGCGGAAGTAATGACAATTATAATACACAATAATATAAATGCTCATTAGAGCTTAGATATAAACTTAACTATGAACTGATCAAAACTTAATGAATCTACTGTCTAACACACTATATATATGATTCTCTTATCTAAATAAAATATTACTCAGCAGTTCCCACCAGAAAGGTAATGCAATACTATCTGCATGATAAGCATTTCATACGAAAGATTATCCTTTCTTCTTATCTTGAAATGTAATATGAACTTATCTACTTGCTGATAGTAAGCAGTATTTCTACGAAACTTACTCATGTTTTATAATTTATCTTTATATATTGTAACGTTCTTTTTAAAATAATAACAAAAATGCTATTTAAATCGTCTATTCATAAGAGAAATATTAATTTACATACACTTAATTAAAAAAGCACTATAACTGTAAACTATTTAACAAACTATTTAAATTCTAGGTATCTACAAATTTATTTGAGGACTATTTATATAAAAATTATTTATGTAAAAACTATTTATGTACTACGATAATTATTAACATTTATTTATTCACTAGTATTCGACTATTAACTAATTATTCAGAGTACATTTCGCTATGCTGGTCAAACATTAACTACCCTCCTTCTACCCGCGAACTTAATTTATATCTTTCCTAAGTTCTAGAACATAACCGATGAATCATACATGCAGCTGTTGATGAATCACGTCGATAAGTCGCGTCGATGAGTCATACACGCAGGTGTTGATGCGTCATACATGCAGGTGTTATTGATGAGTCATACAGTTGATGACTCATACATCTAGAATGTTCTATGACGTCATATCTTCGGCTTCATATGAAAAGGGCGTAAGTGCCAAAATTGAAAAAACTGAGATTTTAACGTTATCTGGTTAACACTTACGTTGTCTATAAAATAAATACGAGAAATTCCGAAAATAATTAGTAGAAGTCGCTTAAATAGCAAAAATAAAATCAGGCACAAGTGCAAAAGCATTGACAGACAACATGAAAAATGTTACATTTCTTGTAAACAGGTTTTTCGGACTTATGCACTTTTCATGTGAAGCCGACGATATGTGGGTTTACTATTCGTTACAATATTATACTTTATTTGCACTCAAGTGAGTCACTTGGTGAACCACGGATCATAGGTTGCCGGCGCCTGGTATAGATATACCAAACTCATTTTATACTACTGATTAAAAAGTTTACGCTAACAATATAAAAAAGGGCATTCTTTTTGCTGCTACTATACAAAACCCCATGTTCCCAGACATACTTTATGATCAAAAACAATCCTAGAAAAATAACGGTCTTAATAAGAAGTGAATAAATATGCTATAGTTCAACCAAGAATACAAGAAATGAGTCATTTTCGTAATCACACCGGAATAAAGAAATACGACCCGAGGTGAGATAAGATAAGAGTGCAAATTTCACGTTGCTAAGAATTCGGTGACGTACGCTAAAACCAACAGATTTTCATTGCTGTTTTACATTTATTTTTAATTAAAAAGAGGTTTGTTCCGCTACTGAATCTTTCTAGCTCATTTATTTTTTAGTTTATCATTTAGATTACGGCATGGCCTTCGCGTAATTCTAGATGCATTTTACATTTTCGCCCACGTGTTTGTTATGACTCATTTCTTGTATTCCTGGTTGAACTATACCTGTATTTACCCTTGTTGTTCTCATGATCCACCAAATATCTAAATCATATTTTATCCCAATTGCATTTTATCTTTAATTAAACATTGTCCCCATGCTGTCCCGTTGTGTCACAAAATTTAAGTTGTGTCATCCTAATAAAAAGGTAAAGCAACCAAACGCTAAACTAACAAACATTGTATGACGCATAATTATGCGTCTATAATGCACTAATTATAATTAGTGCTTTGATTTATGATATAATTTTGGCAGTTAAAATCAAAAGTTCAAGTTATTAGCGCAAGAACAGATGCAACTGCAAGTGCGTCTGTAAACTGCATGTCTGCTAAGTCACGTAAATACTTTGATAAATAATAATAATTTCTACCTAATATAAGCTTTTAGGATACTAATGAATTAAGATTATACCGAAATAACCATCTATCAACGAATAAGCCTATTTAGATATTGCTTTATTAATAATTTTCTGCTAATTGTCCACTAAGTCACAAGTCCACTTAGTCACTTTGAAAGATATGACGCAGTGGACCTAGTTGTGACGTAGTCAAACCAATAAATTAAACTATGTCCAATCCTATAATATATGGCATACATCATTTCAACTACTAATAAACAAGGATAATACTGTAATGATATTCATTCATAAAAACATATTCAAGGACAACAAAATATTCCCGCTGACGCATTAACAAGAGTGCAACTTATTCATATGCCCGATTCTTCAATTAATTACGAGGAAATTTCTCGTGCCCAACAAACGGACAAAGAACTGCAACATCTTCGAGAGTGCAATAATTTCAAATTGGTTCAAATTCAAAATCCCGGTCAATCACCTATTTGGGCGGATGTAAGCAAGAAAAATCCCAGACCTTACGTTCCTCAACCATTTCGCTATAAGTTGTTTCAACAACTACATAATGTAGCGCATCCTGGTATCAGAGCTTCAAGGAAAATGATTTCCCAACGTTATTTATGAACCAAGATATATAAAAATGGGTTATTTCCTGCACTGATTTCCAACGTCACAAAGTGATTCGTCACACGAAAGCTCCTCTGCAACCAATTATAGAACCGGAGCAACGTTTCCAAAAAATTCACCTGGATCTAGTACATTTGCCACCTTCAGAAGGTTATAAGTACTTATTGACCATAATAGATCGCTTCAGCAGATGGATAGAAGCTATTCCTTTAAGGGATGCTACGGCAACTACAGTAATAGCTTCTTTTATCAACACATGGATAACACGCTTTGGAATTCCCCATTATATAACAACAGACAATGCTCAAATATTCCATTCTCATTTATGGAAGCATTTCACAAATACATTAGTGATAAAACACATTACTTGCACCGCGTATCATCCCATAAGCCAAGGGATAATTGAGAGATTCAATCGTACACTCAAACAGGCCATACGCACCAGTGGTATATCTTCTTGGTTAAAGAACCTACCATGGGTGTTACTTAGTCTACGAGCTACGATAAAATCCGAATTAGATGTTTAACCTGCAGAAATGTTGTACGGAACTGCACTTCGTTTACCCGGAGATTTCTTTGAAGAAAAGAAACCCGATGAAGATTTCCGCATACCTCAATTTCTTCGTCGAATGAAATATCAAATGCACAATCAGAAATTTTTTTCACAAGGACATATAAATCCAATTATTTCGTTCCCAAAGAATTACATAAATGTACACATGTTTATGTTAGGAATGATACACATGACTTAAACATTAAAGACACCTATGTTGGCCCTTATAAAGTGATAAACAGAACTGCAGAGTATTTTATGCTAGAAGGACTAGATCAACCCGTATCAATAGACAGACTTAAGCCTGCTTATTTTACATGAATAAAATTTTCATTCGCATTCTCTTTTCATTCTAGAAAGAATACCTTCAAGAGATGAACTGCACTTGATGCTGATAATTAGTGTTATATGTTCAATTTAATTATTCAGTTTTAATTCAAGTGTTCAATTTTGTATTTGCCGAGTTGTTTTGCTTAGGTTAAGTTTGTCATATTACTTATTAAAAATAAGGACTTTCAATTCTTTGATCATTATTAGCACCTAATCCTTAGCATAAGTTTTATTGTCATAGCATGTAGAGAATTTTATTGAAAAGATGCAAACGACCTCAATTTTTTTGTAGCTAGTATACATTAAACATGCCGCTACATACAAGTACGACATTAATGTATGCTATTTTTTTTGTTGAGGAATGCATTAAATGCCCTTTTGACTCACGGCTCATTTTTTTTGGTACATGTTCAGCCTTTTTTTACCCGGTGTGTCATGTAATGATATTCATTCATAAAAACAGTCATTACATACATATTACCTCAAGAAGGCATTAGATGCTAAGTGATTGCCATAGTTACAAGAATAAATAAGAAGTAGTAAAAGATATCTAAAATGAACACGTTTTTTAGTAACTCCAAGATTAAATATAACTTCTGGTAAACATTACCGTTATAATACTGCATTAGAAAAGAATTTTACGAATTATTAATATAACGTGACATAGTGGACTTTTTGATCGCCAACTACATTGTCAAACATGATAAAAATTCATACTTTAGTATTGAGCTCTGCTGATTATATGAGCAATAAGTTGCATTCATATTGTTTTAAATATATGTTTTTGAGTTAATCGGAGAAATTCACTATGTATTGCAATGGCTCTAAAATAGTTTATTGACTCATATATTCTATTAATAAATTCTAACCACTTTTAAAATGACAACCAAGTAGTTTAGAAAGTTTACGAATGGAAGGATGTAACTTGGAAATAATCAAAGTAACTTTGGGTGCGACGCGACGGCGGTAATGGTAATATCATAAAGTAAGTTATCTAAACTTCCCGTATAAACGCTTTTGATACATTAATTGATACTTCTGCAAAATAAAAGCAGCTTGAAATCTAGAAAAATACAAGATATTTTTCTGCACATGTCGTCTGTTGTTTCCACTTTATTAATTTTTCAGTTATTGCAGAAACTATGTTCGCTTCTTACAATTGTTATATCGTTCTTGTACTACACACCATTAACAGCATTGTTCTGGTAATATAAAAGGCATGTAGTTTCTCAGCTAGAACTAAATTCGCCATTTTAAGCACGAAACTCCAATTTCTTATTTGGGTCAGAGGATTGCACTTCACATGCACCATTTAACTTTGTAATTGAATTACGTAATTGCTTTATGAATGCGGGGGAAAAGAAATTACATTAACACCGAGCTAGTTACCTATCATTTAAATGTAATTTATCCCCTGCTTGAAGTGGAAAAGAAGTAGGCTTACGTAGTACATCAAAGCTACTAGAAAATGAAATTACTTTTATAAAGGTCTGTGTACATAAAAAGAAGCTAGAATTATTAATTTGTGTTGCACAACCGGTCGCTAACCACCTTCACCGAATAAATGCGGTAGTTGTGACTGATATTTCAATTGCAACCATCTATAAATACAGTAGGTATAGAAAGAAATTGTGCAAAATACTGACATTAAAAGAGTTACAGTTTTTATTTACAATAATAATAATAAATATATGGATATACGGCATATCCACAGACACATTAATAAATAAACAGTTTTTCAAGCACAGCGGTCCCAAACAAACGAAGCAAGAGCACTCGTATACACAATAAAAAAATTATGTACAGAACCTGTTTTTGGTCTAGTCAATCTAATTTTGATCTCAAAATTTTGCTTAGTTGTTAATTACCTTTTAAATTGTACATCTACATTAAGTTATTGAAAGATTTGTAAAATGCTGAGATTTCCACCTATTTTAGTAACTTTTGAAATTGCAAAGTTTCTACAGTTATAACTAGTCGAAATCGAATACAGCAGACAGCTGATTGTCGCCATTTTTGTTAGTGTCGTTATTGCACACACGCTTCTTTTTCCAAATACACTGTCAAGTGTATATTGGTCTTATATTTGTCTTATTCACTCTAACTAGAGTAACATGACCAGTAACAAACATTTTTTTACCAATTTAGATCACTTTTTAACGGTTTTCTTCTCTTAAAAAATTAAAAATAGAGTGCATTTTGTTATACTTTTAAAGTAGAATACTATTAGATTGAGAATATAATTCACGTGTCACATGGTACATTTTTTATTAATTTCATTGGTGAAAGTACAAAAACAAACTCGCAGAATAGGCTATCAAATCGATGATAATTCTATCACCGCATGTTGACTGTCACCTGTTTTTAATAAATAAAATTGTTTACTGTCTATAGTGACAGAAAGTTTCAGTGTTTATTTTCTTTCAACGTTCATTATATTCTCTCACCAAATATAACACGTGTTATGATTAATCAACGATGATACCACTCGTTAAAACCTTTAGAAAATTGAACTCGTGCTTCGCACTCGGTCAATTTTCGTCGGTTTTAACTCGGGCTATCACCGATGATAATCATAACACTAGTTATATTATCCCCGAATATTCAATCTATGTAGAGTTAATTAATAATATAGAGAGAAAATAGATTTCCGTAGTGGAGAATTATTTTTGTTATAAGAATAGAGTGAAAAAAATGTTTTTCTACTCTAAATTTTAACTCTAAAATCTTTACTCAGTACTCTAAAAATTGTTCACGCGGCTGACTTTTTACTATGTACTACATACCGATATATCTAAAGTGTTTATTGACATATACTATATGGGGTATTCAGTGTTGTTAATATCTTGGGAACTGCTCCGGGGGGATGGTATATTTTGTAGTTTAAATTAACGAATAAAGATTTATTGCGAAGAGTTCACTGTAAAATTTAAATACACGATTTAAAACGTGCCTTGTGGCGTTCCCTAAAATTAAAAGAAAGTTAGAAATTAAATCGTGTATTTCAATATTACATCAAAAATTATTCAAGAAAGAAATTTACTCGATACCAAGATCTTATAAATAAAGGAGATTAGGATTTCATAAAAAGCGAAACACCCTGTACGTATTGAGATGGATACAAACATAAACTAGTACAGTGTACCCTCCTAAGAATGAACTTGCCAATACGAATTTTTCCGCCGAATGGCACCAAGAACATCGATAATATCGTCTGATGGATTTATAACCATTAACTATTGTTTGAACAATTGCAACAAATAGATAGCCTAAAAATCTCCTTTCCAATGATACCCTACACTTGTATTGGCATAACAAAATAAATTCACTAGAACTTGTCGACCAAATCATCTTTCAAATGCAATTATTAAATAACCAAATTTAACTTAATTACTTTAATTTGCATAACATTACTTTAATTACATCTTCCCATCCTTACAGCTTATTTAATATTATTTAGATATTTTTAAAATATCCAACCATGAAATAATAACTAAATTACATTATTTTAGATTGCTATGGCACAACCGCAGAAATTTGTATTTTAATTTAAAGATATCTTCTATAAAAAATAATCCCCACGTCGTTTACATTTATGTCAAAATTGTGCTCAAAGAACTACTTGACAACTCAATGAAATAGTTTAGTCACAAGCTAAATAATCTTACTACAGAAGAAGTTTTTAACGAATTCACCAAATCATTAACTTGAAATATATATTTTTTAAATTAAACATGCAGGTAAAGTAGCAAACTACATCATCACAACTATGTACCTTGTCTGTTTTAGGTCATATATACCTTGACATAGCTTCAAATTCATTTTTATGTACACAAATAAGTAACGATACTTATCGTTACTAAACAATGACAATTTATCAAGATACTTAGTAAGAAAAGTCAACTCTGAACTTTATCCTTTTACTGCCTAGTGTGCTCCAAAGTTAGATTATAACGTTTTCCTTAGCTTTATATAAAAAAGTGTATTTAAATATTTTTCCCCTTGAGATTATGCAACGCAACAAACATGTTTTTAAATGGGGTAGCCTAATTTCCAATGCATGTCATACTATCATGACAATATGTTTTCACATTGTTTCCCAATATTTACGTGGGAATATTTATGCACCATTCTTTGTGGCATATGTTTAAATTTTTATACCTGAAGTAGTTAAATATAGTATACATTTACAAAAATTATTATTTATAATTATTATATATGTATTAACGTTGAATTACTGTTGCATATTCCCATCTTTGGACAATTGCTCATGGCGAACTTTGGTTCCACTTTTGATTAAACATAAAAGAGTGCGTAGCTGTAAAATCTTACTGCAGCTGTATGTTTGTCATTTTAAAAACCTTATTCGTCTGAAAGGGCTATTTACACTTTAGCGGATTATTAGAATCAAATTTTACTTACAAAACAAAAAATTTAGGAATTACTTAGAGGAAGATAACTTTAGTATATTAGTGACGTAAAGTAATGAGTTATCGCTACAGTTACTGAAAACTGAAAAAGTAGTTAAGTTACTTACAAGATAATTAAAAAGTAATTAGTTGCTAGTAACGAGTTACTTGCACTCAGTTACGACCCAACACTGTATATATCATTATTGTAATATAACATTGTATTCAACTAACATGACTTCATAAATTCATAATAACACAATTTCCCAATGTTCCTTGCTTATAAATCTATACCTTACATCTTTGATGATCTTAATTGGCTATTTTTCTAGGTAAAATAATTACATAAAACTACTGCACGTTACAAAAGCGGAGCGTGTCAAATATGTTTTTCACTTATTATTTCAAAACGAGCCAATCTTTATATGATAATTAGTATTATGTGGTTAAGATGCTATACAGTTCAATTTCAACAAAACATCTTATCAAAAAGCATTAAAAACATCAAACTTGTCTGTTATTACACAAAGGTACTACACAAACAAAATACCTCTTTAAAATGAAACAGTAATAAATACTACAGGTGAATAGTTATATCTTTGCATGCATCTTAAATACAGCCTGTTCTGTCTGTTTCATATAATTTTTATCTTTGCAAAAGCAACAAATTCATTAAGGCTTTAAAAACGATTTGGGGATCGTTAACACATCCCCCACATCGTTAACTTTATCTGTGAAAAGTGAAAACTAAATTTTTGCCTAGAAAAATCCTTTTTAAGTTCAAAGTGTTTTAGTGTGCGTATTAGTCTTAAACTGACTAGTTTTATTTATATTATGAAGATTATTTTCCCCAATTATATCAAACAGTGAGGTTATGCCACTCATAAGAGGGAACCTCTAAAATTTGCATAAAATATACCTGTTAGATGTTTTAATATGGGTTGTATCCTCCTAACATGATTGAAAATCATAACAATATGTAACAAATTACAAATTCCGATGATAGTTACATACAACTAGTTTACATTTGATCCTAATAATGTAACTATGATGATTTGGAAAAGTTTAACTAAAACCCAGAGAAATCGTAGTTTAGAATATGTAAACATTCAAATGACTAATATTCCCTTGTCTTTTTACAATGAAGTTAAAAACCTGGCGCTAACTTGCTTTAAAACACCTCACTAGCTATTCAAACTGTTATAATATTAGATAATATTAGAATATAAAACTAATTTAGGGCCGGCGGTAGACGAGTGGTGTTAGCGCACGCCTCGTTTCTAAAAGACCCATTGAAGGATTTTTCTATAAAGAATTCATCCATAGCTGCACCTTAACCATAGTTGTGTGCGATTTGTCTTTACATATTAGACGAGGGATGACCTCTAGCTAGCAGTAGGTTAGGAAATAAAAAACTAATTTCTTAAGATTTTCAATAAAAAATTCGACATTTCTATTAAAATCTTAGTTGCTGTTCACAATATTGTCACGAAAACAAAAACTTTTTCAATTTTTACTTCTAATTTTCCGTAAACGCGAATTCCGTTATGATGTTTTGTTCCAAACAGTCCTTAATAAAGGACTTCTTAATAAAGAACATTCTTAATAAAGTTATATACAGGGTGTAATGATTCAATAGGTAAACTCTCCAGTACTGTACGACGACGGAAACTGTGTTAAAAACATAACATTTTTCTCCGGTGACTCCTTTAAGACAGTATAAGGGCTACAAGCAGTTAGAATCGCCCGACATTGTGTAAGAGTATGCAGTTGAATTCTATTATTAAAGACCTCGTAACTTGATTATTGGATTTTTTGTTTCATCATGGATAGTGGTTTCAAATATTCCATTGCAAATAATGGAAGCACGCTATATGAAAGGTAACTTCGCGTTAACAAGCAATAATATCTTAAAATTTAATAATCTCTTGGAAATCTTGAAAGTTGGGCTTGACTTTACTTTAGCGTATAGACGCTAGGGGCGTACCTTAGCGGAACGACACTAAGGGGACAGTGCTACACCTCATTGGACTCCTCTCGTCGTCGTTCGTTTAACAGATTTAGCAATTACTATATCCCATGTTAAGTCTATAGGAACATATACAGAGGATTAAGTCGACTTGGCGGCCGACTAAGGACTGGTTCCGTGGGCACAATGTGCATACTACCTGTCCGAGTACTTGTATCGTCGGCGGCATTGTCGAGAGTTAGGCTTCAATCCTTTTGAAGCTGTATTTGACGTTATCCGACAGCAATATGGTGATTTTCGCCTTTAAATCATTTGTTCTGGTTTCTTTCTAATAAATAAACATGTAACTTTGAGAAAAAAACGTGTTGAATTTAATGGAATGTAGGTGCATATAGTTTCGGAGTTCTAGATGGGCTGCTTTTGGCAGATTAAACCATATACTGAGGAATCGAAAGATATCTCAATACCTTAAGTCGAGAGTATACGACAGCTGTGTGCTGTGCTCGACTAGACTTATCGAGCTCAGACGTACACATTGACAAACAGAAATATGGACAAGGTGATAAAAGACCCACACAGCTATGGAGCGTCAAATGTTACAAGTAACGCTAAAAGACAAAAAAGCAAAACACATAAGTGAGAATATAAAAGTTAAATAACATATAAGGGAAAAAGTAGTTAGACTCAAATGACAATTTGCAGGACACAATGACCGCCAAACAGACACAAGGTGGAATGCACAAGTCTTTTATTGGCGACCATGGTTAGACAAAAGAACTAGGGGAAGACCACACGCCGGTCTCGTATGGAAAATAATTGAGATTGAGATCCAGAATTAGGACACGATGGAAAGTCTAACGGCATATTTTTATTAGTTCTGAACAAATGTAGTTTTGTCTACATATTTACTAAAAATCTTAAGTTCGGTTCTACAAATTTGCGTTCTTTTTAAAATGTAAACTTGTGTTAGCATTTGGTATAAACAATCCTATAAAATTTATTTTAAAAAAGGCTGTGTCTCGAACTTTCTTAGAATTATAAAAATATTTGGGCAATAAATTGTTCCCTTCTGTATTTTATTTATGCACGTGTACATTGGTTAAAGTGGCTTCTTTGTTAAAAATCTCGGAAACTATTAAATATGGTTCGTGATAAACTTAAAGTAAGTCACCTTTATCGAATTTCGTGCTTGCTATGTGTTAAAAAATAATAACTTGAAGCGTCTGCAGTCTTAACAAAAAAACAACATCTGCATTGCACTATTTGTCCGCGGGAACATAAAATGCGTAGTACTTGGTTCTTTAAGGTCAAAGTCTAGTATTAAACACTAAGAAAATTCTACCTATTGACTCCACGTGGACTACATTAGTTCTGATTTGTTCAATTTTGGGCGGGCGTCCTTTCGATTGGTGTACACGATCTGCACCCTCCGAATTATTATAATATAACTTGCAGTTTTTAAGACGACACGACACTACCGTTCAGTTGCTGGTCCGAGACACACTTCAGTTTCCGTCTTTACAGAATATAGTTGCAAATAGTCTAGCTAAAGTTTTTGCGCGGGAGCGTACCTCGTGCCTCGGCGGGGTATAATAGTCCCGTTAAGTGAATTTAGTAATTTTCCGTTTGAGTATGTTGTGATTACCGTTCGATTTGTTTATTATAAAATAACAAATTAACTATTTAAAGTGCCGTTTAGTTTTTCGAGATGTTCCACCAAGAATCGGAAGATAAAGTAAAATAATTCAGGGAAAGTAAAAGTTATAGAAAAGTGAGAATTTTCCATAACTCGATCACAGTCTCTAAAAATTCTTAATTCTATTACTACCACTGATAATTTTAAATTTTAAATAAGAGTAATAATTACTTGGCATTGCTTGCCAATTGTCAATAAAGTCAATTGTGATTATTGACTGTTTACCGACAGACGTTTAGTTAATTATTGTGGTTATTCTCCTAAAAGAGCTATTGGCGAAGAAAATGTTGTTAAAGTACGCACCAAGTAATATCGTACTTTACAGAGTTTTACCTATCGAATTATTACACCCTGTATATAATAAAACAGATTTATCGTGTAAAGCTCTCTATAACAGGTACCTTTTACTGTTTTATTGTAAAATAATTAAAAGAGTAAAATATTCTTTCTTAATTGATTGTCCATAAACTTGTATGGATGGTACTTTAAATACTCTGTACTACTACTACCTGAGATCTTATATTTATCAGAAAAACTAAAAATATTTAGCTGCTGCACTTTACTTAACTTTAACTGAAACCATATTGAAACATAGACACTAACATAAGCAACTAACTATTAAAATTCCTCTGTTAATGCATATACAGATATACACATACATATGTACTAACATAAGAAATGAATCTATCACTTCCTCTTTCCAAACTGAGGTGTAAACTGTAAATTAATTCTTGGCAACCGTTCCAACGAGTCGACACTGAATCTATATTTAAATCGGAGTTACTACAATTCTTAGGTTGATGACCACATCCAATGCTATAATACAAACATAAAGAATTAAGTGTATGTATATGTATGTTAGTTATGTTATGCATATAACATATAATGGCAATGCCTTTTATTTCTGTATTCGCACTATGCACTTTAAGTAATAACTAGTGGAAACCTCCAATCATTGTTTACTGTGTAACTACATGGAATTGTCATTACTCGTTAACAATCGAGGAATTTTATCACTGTTGTTGTTATTGTTTGTAGTTAATCTGAAGTGGGTTAATTGTTAGTAATTAATCCGGTTAACAAATGAAGGCTTTGGATCAACAATAAAGTATTATTTAAAATGTTTTAGCTTACAATAAATACTATAATTATGAAAGCAAATAAAATTTTGAAAGTAACCCAAAAGGTACTGTGATCCCCCTCCACATTTATTTCATGATTCCAACCATGTTTTTTACCGCTTTGATTCTGAATTTGCTTTTATTATGATGCGATCAATAATCAATAATAGTCCAGTCAAAATAGGGATTGTATTATAGGGATTGTAGGGAGTTTTGGTATTTTGCAGACTTGTTTACTAGTGTCCAGGGAAGGTAATATCAAAAGACATGATGAATCGGAGAGGAACTCGAGTCAGAAACTAAAAAAAACTGCCTTTATTTTTGGGTTTTCTAAAAATATCTCCGAAACTAGAAAACCTAGCAAAACAAATATCATCCGACGAAATATCACGTTTAAAATATCACAAAACAAAATATCATAATAAAAAATATCCCAAGAATAAAATATCATAATAAAAAATAACTCAAGAACAAAATATCACATGACGAGATATGCTAATAGTTTTAATAAAATTTTATTTTTAGTAAAATTTTATATTTAATAATAATTATTCGATATACGGACCCTTCTGAACCCAGGTAAACCAATGACATTGAGTTGTAGAGGATAACTCAGAGAACAAATAAGAAAATAAAAATAATAAGAAAAACAATGTTAAAATCGCTATTTTGAGGTTAGAATGTTATGATGTTAGATTACAGTTAGTAAAAAAGTTGGCTGTATTTACGTGAAAATGGTGTTTGTGTCATATGAGGGGAAGATTTTATAATTTTTAACTGTTTTTATGACGTCTTTTCAACGAAAATCCGTAGCGCTTGGTATTTCCGTATGTATGAATGTACGATCGGGGTCGGTATAACGAATAATTACCTAATAATATTTACTTCCGGGTATACATGGAAGTTTGCTTTAGGACAACATTATAGAGATGTCTCCAATTGTAGTTGTTACTATTAATGTAAATTCGAGATTTACATATAGAGAAGCAACAGGTACAGAGGTTCAGGGTTTCAGACAATGCCTCCCATACTGAGGAGCAGGGACTGGAACAGGAACCCAAAAGAACCGGAATCGGAACCGAAACCGATTACTTTTATGGAACTGAAACCGGAATCGGAACCCTTACTAAAATTCGTGTTAATGTTAAGACGAGAACCGGTATTTTTCGGTTTCACATTTCGGTTCTACTGGTAAATAAAAAAAGTAGTTCAATATTCTCCCAATAGCGCTACCATAACCATTTCTTACTAAGTTGATGTTGATACTAGATCCATTTCCACTACTAATTGACCAATAGCAGTGTGTGAATTGACTAGAAAAGTGTTACGTCACGTTTTATATTGGTAGCCCTGAATATTTCCAAACAAATTTCATCTTGAACAGAATCTACAATAATAACCACGTTCGGTACTTCACATCTGTTTACTCCAAGAGCTCAGTTTCTATGGTATCCATTGTTGTAAATAATTGTAACTATAGCACTAGAGTTTCCCGAGTAAAAAAAGTTGAAATACCGAAGAGCAAATATATTTATCAATTATCACCTATATTATAAGCAATACTTTAACCTAACATGCATCGACTGTCAGTTATCAAGGTCATATTTGTTTGGAGATATTTATTTGGAGCTATATACCAACATAAAATGTGACGTCATTACTTTTGCTTCCGGAACCCTTATGGAACCTAAAAAAAATCCTGCAACCGGAACCTTAATGTTTAGAAAATTAAAATTGGAATCGGAACCGAAACCTTTATTTCGAATTTTCAAAAATCGGAACTGGAACCGGAACCTATATTTGTAAAAGGTTCCAGTCTCTGCTGAGGAGCCCAAAGTGAGGGCGAAACAATTGTCTAAGGGTGTTTTTTAGGGTGTGAAATTATGTGGCTCTCAATTTGCTGCTATACCCAAGATTTAATTTTATATGTTTAAATAATTTATTTTAAAGCAAAAAGAGAAAATTTTATTTTTAATAAAATATTATAGTATGTACAGGGTGGAAATAAATGATTTTCATCAAGTTACCATTGCATTCCCCATGTAAAAGCACGACGTGCCGCTCTACGAAAATAGAGAAGGCAGTACCATAACCTCATAATATACAACAAAATAATTTGTGTATTAATTAATTTTTTTTGACAATTGTTTGACAGATTGATTTCATTTATTGACAGAACTAATTTAGTACTAAATCAAAAAGAGTAGAGCGGTACAGAAAAATTTACATGTGAAAAAATTCCAAAGGGAACTTGATGAAAATCATTTATTTCCACGCTGTATTAATATAATAGGAAATATCACATGAAAAAATATCTTAAAGTTAGTAAGAACTACTGTGATACTGTATTTAATATCGAGGGATATATTTAATTACAATGTTAGGTTAGGTTTAAGGAAATATGGTTTGTACGCATACTATAATTACAGTTGTAAATAAGAACGTAAATGCAATTATTTGTATAATGAGTATTTAAATGTTGATAGAGGTTTTTTACTGAGTAAAATAAATTATTATTATATTTTAAACATAATAGTGATATTTTGTATTAGGATATTTTTGCATGTGATATATTAGCATGTGGTATTTTGACTATGATATATTGTCGTGTGATATTATGACTGTGATATTTAGATATGTAACCGACCAAAATCCCTCGCAAAATCCATACTTCATTTTAAACCGGAATGTCACTTTTCAAACGTTAATATTTGAAAATCAATTAAATTTAGAAGTAAAGTGTATTAGAGAAAAATGTTAAGAATTATGAGCAGATTTCGAAAACGGAATAATATACAGGGTATTCTATTTAAAAAAGTAATTCAAGAGGGCGCTCAGCCGCTATTTTGAAACTTTTAGCTGTCATTTTTCCATAAAAAATTAAGTTCTTATCTCCTGTTTAAGCCCTCCAAATTTCGTTGCGATATACCAGGTGGTTCAAAAATTAGTAGGGGGGACGGACTTTAGACGCGCACTGTATATATTTTGAATGAATTTAATTTATTTTTACAATGAATAATTTAATTTGTTACTTTAATTTGAATTGATGAAATTAAAAGAAATATCTTATCACGCGACCCTTTGTGCGTGCTACTTAGTATTATTGCATCCTTGTACGGCCGTCGGCGTCGCGGTGCCACCGCAGCATAAATCGTTTTTTGTTTGCTCAAAAAGTAGCAATTTTAGTGATTGCAAGTTTTCCTGCTTAAAATGTTTCAAAAGTTACTCCCTGAGAATGGAGGTCACTTAAGAAACCTATAGATCCCAAGAAATTTTGTATTAAAAGAGATTTAATAAGGAGTTAGAAGGGTAAAGCTGTTAAACATTTTTAATTTGCCAATTAATATTTTTTAAATGGTAATTTTATGTGAAATATATTAAAATACTTAAAATCTTTTAAGTGTGACTGCCAGAAGTTCCGTTTTATATGATTAATGAGGAGTACGAGTGTGCTTACCTTACTTGTAAATATCAAATTACTAATTGAATCATTAAAAATTAACGTTTTTAAATACAGATGCGGTAAAATAAAACTGAACTAACGGAGCTCATTTTTTGTATTTGTAAAAGCCAACTTCCATTTAATCTAAATAAATTTCCATCGACATAAGTGATAAGTAGATTCGACAATATTTCATTCCTCGAGTCACATTTAAGATACATACGCGTAACTGACTAAATAACAGAGTTATTTTAAGTCTGTCGCGACCGTACGCATAAGGCATTGCTCAGTCGTCGCTGAGACGTTGTTATTAACACTCCTACCATTTGCATATCACCAACAACTGCATTTCATAATGAACGCATTATCTTAAAGCAGTGAGGCGACAATGCACCAAAACGAGCTGGTCTATTCTCGCGGCCAACGGCGCCTATTCGCGATTATTCTGCTTTCACCGTAATTTCCATTTAACGACATCATAATCATCATTTAATAATGATGTGTGTGTGCGAGTGAGTGGTATGGTTGACGAAGGGTTGTTGTACTACTATTATTATTGATGGATTCGAGAGAATTTCACGCGAGTTAAGTGTCTCAAGCATAATAAATGAGTAGCTCGTAAATCAATGGAGAGGGCACTTATGTGGACTTACCGTCGTTTCTTATACTATACGTGCGCTCTACTACAAAAGCAATAATTTAAAAATAAACCGCGATGCGCGATCATTGCCGTGGGGGTGGTGCAGTGGTAGCAGCAGCTGTAGCTGTCATCGAACAACAAGCGCTGAACGGTGGCGGAGGAGGAGGCCGTCCTTTTCCCGATACGACGAATACTTCCGCTTCATCAGAAAATCAGACGAGGCACTCGTTATCCCGTTCACAACAAGTCAGCTCGCCGTCCCAATCGAACAGCGGTAATCAAAGTCAAAGAAAAACAGAGTCCTCGACTATAACTAACAATGACGTTAAAGAATCTCTTCGGCAGTCTAAAAAATCCTCTTCCAAATATGCATTATTTGTCAGTGACATGGAAAACGAGGCGGGAACGAAAATTGATGCACCAGATGATGAAGAGCTACAATCCCGTCTTAAGCTTAACTTTTCAGGAATGGGCGTTAGACGTAACGAAACGAGGAAGTCGCATTCCCCTACGAATTTACATGATGCTGCTGTGTCTAAAAATACTTCTTGTTTGGAAGAACTAGCACCGGGCGGTAACTCACAGTTTACAGTAGGGAATCCTCTGGATTATATCGATAGAATTGGTTCGGATAAGGGTGATTTTTTATTAAAAAGTAGAGGTAGTAGTAATAGTACTAGTATAAATAAAAACTGGAACGTCGTCATCGATAATACGGTGGTGAAAGTGAACCAAAGTAACCAGAAAATCGAGAGTGCTGACCACAATTTCGAAGAAGCCGTAAATGATTTCAACTTGACAGCGGAGGATGTGCAGAATTTCGTCTCAAAATATAACAGTTCGTTAAAACATCGAAGGAATAAACCGTCCGTCACGACGGAAGGCCATAAGGAAACGATCGTTCTGCGAAATCAATACATCGGTGGTGAAAAAATTGAAAAGTTACCGAACAGTCCGGGTGGTTATTCTGCTGGATCCTCAGATGATTTTGGTACGGATTCGAGCGAGATCGATTCATCTAGTAATACGGATAGTGATTCCGGACATGAACATGTAATCAACGAAGGTTTGGAAACCATCACGGAAGAGGATCGTGCTACAGCTAGTAGCGTGCATTCCGCTCCAGGTATTTTAAATATTATACATACTACGAAATCCTTCACCTGCACAACTGCTTTTGTTTATTTTTAGTTTAAAAGTATCAGATGGAAAGCTAAAAATATAAAGGAGAGGCTTTTGAAACTTTTGCTTTGTCTGCGGAAATCACAAAAGTATACAAACAGAACATGTTATTACAAAATGTTTCTTTGTAGTGACACGAAGGGAAAAAATTAATTTTATGACTAAGTGCTCAGTAATAATATTCCCTATGTCTGTCGGCACACATGCGGGCCATGTGTTTACTATTTTAATCAACAGAGCAGTTCTAAAACAATTATACATCAGTCGAACATAAATGTGTTTATCTGTTTATACCTAAACCTAATTTCACCGATTAGTACGTACAGATTTCTAAATTTCTGCAATGCTAATTAAGAAGCTGTAAATGATTTATTGCTGTGTGGAAAGATTGGAAATAAAATATTACTTCATGGTCATTTCAAGACTAAACCAAACAAAGATAACTAAGTCTCTTTTGGAGTCAACTAAATTATCTAATACAGTTTTTAAATAGTTTTGCGTTCACAGAAACATATGAACGTCGCTTTATTGAGCTATCGATAAAAAAATACTGTGTTTAAATTGGACACCCTGTATGTGTCTTCAATGATCTGGAGAAATTTAAAGTCTGGACAAAAGCTATCTTTTGATTTGATATCAACACATCTTTCAGAATTTTATTCTAGTTTAGGTATCAGAGATTTCTATCCTGAAGAGTGTTGAATTTCAAGCGTCAGAATTCACGAATGAAAAAATTACATAGTCGAGTTCTAGATATTAATATATCGATTTTAACAAATTCAGGCATTGTAATCTTTGATATTATCATTTAAGCTTCTCAGTTGCAATCGATGATTTTAGTTTTGAATGTTCCATTGATTCATTAATTTCATTACTGAATTATTGTCTTAATTACTGCTGAAGTCATTCATATGTTAAAGTTTCATAGTCTCGCGATATCGAAGATTATGCATTTAGAATATTCGTGGTTTCAGATTAATTTTAAAACTTCTTAAAAGGGTTTCCGTTTCCTAAATATTTAAGTTTGAAAGCCATGGAGTTTTTGAGAATCAAAAGAATTGAATCATATCAAATTTAAATATAGAAGCGTCTAAATTTCAAAAATTTATTTTCGTTGTGTATGGATTAACACCCTGTATACTATTCAACAGCGTTTTTATCACAAAACGTTGATATATGCATTTATCCAACACCTAATAACGACACTAGTCCTATGTTGATTTTGCATAAGTACTGTGAAATATTACTGACTATAGTTCAACCAAAACTACAAGAAATGAGTCGTCACAAACACGTTGTGATCTGTGAAAAATCTGTTGGTTCTAGCGTACGTCACTGAATTCTTAGCAACGTGAAATTTGCACTCTTATCTCATCTCACCCCGGGTCGTATTTGTTTATTCAGGTGTGATTACGAAAATGACTCACTTCTTGCATTTACGGTTGATGTATAGTGAGAGAATGTTCAAAAGTCACTACTTAGAGTATTGTTCATAAATTCTATGACCCAATTATAATGTTTTTTGACAAATACAAAAATTAACTTGTAAACTGAATTGTCAAATTGAAAAGATTATTATTCCAATAAAAACTTGCATAGAATTTTGTATTTAATGCACACGTGTGTAATTGCATATTAGTCATGTAAGAAAAGTCTAGCCACAAGACCGTTAAGTCGACTGGCTAATTTTCTTACACACTTTTATTATTACATACTAGTACAATAATAGTTATTTATATTATTTTAGTGGGATAGAAGCATCATTACATAACGAGTGTGTAGATTACAGATAACGAGGGCGTTAGCCCGAGTATCTGTAACACACGAGTTACTGTAATGTGCTCTAGCCCACGTATGATATACAAAACTTTATCTATGACTGCAAAAAATTAAGAAAATCGAAAATTTAATACTGCCGATAACTCCTATTTTTTTACATCAAAAGTAAGGTGACCTATGGATATGTTCAGTAAGCACTATGGCAACCGCTTACAATTTTTCAAACAAAGCTCGCCATTTTGAGATAATCAGTAAAAATTGTGCTTTGTGGTAAAAACAAGAAAATTGTAAACATGAGTGACTCAGCAAGTTTACCTTCTGATATCGAAGAAGCGGCGACAAATGCTGCTTCTTGCTTGGTGCCAGTGAAGTCCAAAGAAAAGTACGAGATGGCTTTTCAACGGTTCAGTTCATGGTGCGACGAGAAAAATGTTAAAAATATTACGCATGAGAAGGTTCTACTTGCATATTTTGATCATTTATCAAAACAGTATAAATCATCGAGTCTCTGGGCTTTTTATTCTATGATTAGAACAATAATGAAAATGAAGAAGAATGTTGACATCAGTAAATACGTGCATTTAATCGCCTTTTTGAAAAGAAAATCTGAAGGATATCGTGCTAAAAAATCGCAAATTTTCACTAAACAAGATATTAGCAAATTTTTACAAGTAGCAAATGATAAATTTTTGTTAATGAAGGTACTGTACCCTTTTTATGCATAAATTATTCTTACTAAGTAATGTTAATTTCAAGGTTGCTTTAATTATTGGAGTTGGTGGAGCTTGTAGGATCCAAGAGCTTACCAACATGCTTTTGGAAGATGTCAAAGATCAGGGACAATTCTTCCATGTTCTACCAATACCAAACACTAAAACAAAAATATCCAGAGAATTTTTTATTACGTCAGGCGGAATTGATGGAGTCAACATGTTAGAATTAATTTGAAAATATGCTGCACTACGCCCCAATAACGCCAGTAGTGGACGGTTTTTTTTAGGATACAGAAACCAGAAGTGTATAAAGTTACCTGTTGGTATAAACACATTTGCTGCTATCCCCAAGAATATTGCTACTTTTTTTCAGTTACCTAATCCAGCAGGATTTACGGGACATTGTTATAGGCGCTCATCTACTTCGTTGCTTATATATCGAAGTAATATGTCACGTTACTTCACTCAAATATTCAATATAATATGCAGTTATCAAAGCAGTCAGATAAATAACTATTATAAGCGTTGTGTGTGTTTATAATCAGTTAAATATCTATATCTTATAGTTAATCTTTTTTTAAAAGTTAAATTTACTCAAAAACTCCTTGCTCAAAAATTCCGATAAGCAATGCGTACGTACTATAATAACCGTTCCATTATATTTCAGTTATAAAAATGAAATGCTATTATTAAAAGGAAAGGAAATCTATTAAAAGAAAACTTATATACTTAGTACAGAATGTTTATTTCAAAGTAATTCAAATCTGTCACTTTTAACCTGAATAACGGCATTCAAACTCTTTGGAAGATTCAAACATGCGACAAGGACATCATCGGTTATAATTACTCCAATTTTTTTAGCATGTTATTGAATTGGGTTATATCCCCACATTTTAAACCTTTTAGTTTTGCTAGCATCTATCCCCGTGAATAGTAGTCGTGTGCATTAAGGTCTGGCGAAGAGGACGGCCATTATTCAGTGCTGATAAAATCACTAAATTTGTTCCTGCACTAGCCTTGAACACATTTCACCTTATGGGCAGGGTACATTCTTTCAATAACCAACAATAAACTATGTTTCAAATAGTATTCGTATTGAATTTAACCTTTTTACCAATAAATAACAACGAAAGCTTATCTCCTTGGGAATTGTCCCCAAATCATTACGGATGACACATTTTGGTAAAGTTTACTTAAGTAAAAAGGTTATTTTTTTAGGTATAGGAATTTCAGCCATTGTTGCTACATTTAAGCGGTTATTTTGTGCATTCTTAGACTGCTGCAATAAAAACAACTTCTTATCTGAAAACGCGATTCAGCCGTATTTTGCATTTCTGGTGCAGTCTTAGCTTGCTCTCTTGTATCTTAGACCTTCTGCTTTTCCTTCATGATAATACTGTACTACTTACAGTACTACTACTACTACTCTTAGAACAAAAACTTTTATAAAAACAAATGCCATGTAATAAATATACAAACTTCATAACGTTGATCAGTTCTCTAGTGTTTATTTTAAGAAGTATTAACCAATAATACGTAAAATAAAGAATGTAGAATCGAAAATAGTAAAAATATATACCTAAGGCTTGTCCCAGAAAGTTTTGCACAATTTTTGTACGCGGAATGCATAATTATTTAAAATAACTACAACCTTTTTGTTAAAATATAGATGTAATTAGTAATGCATATGCTACAATTAAAAACCGTGTTGTGATGGATGACCCTGCTCAATCTTAAGTACGAGTTCGAAACGTGAAGAGGTGCGTCGATAAAATGCATTTACGCTAAAAATTCTTAATATTGGATGATGCATCTATTTTAAGTTTGACTGCTACTCTACCATGTCCACAATTCTATGCAGTAGTCAATAAGGAGAATGTACTAGATAATCTGAGACAAATTGCAATAGAAAAATTTAGACCGAAGGTGCTCGTTTGGCAGATTACCTGTGAGTGTGGTCTTCACAGTAAAAAACCACTGTTTACAGAAGACACCATCAATCGTGAAGTTTGTCACTGAATATTTGCTAAACGTTGCTGTCACGAAATACAAGAACAATTATTACCATTTCTACCAAATTATAGTAAAGTAACTTTGTTTAGGACAAACCTAGCAACGGCGCATTATGCCAAAAGCACTACAAGATGGTTAGAAAACCATAATCATAATAACCATTACGTCCCAAAGATAGAACCCGCCCACCACACCAGAACTTTCCTTAATTGAGAAAGACTGGACTCTAATATAAAATATATTAAGGGAAAACGGAACGACAACTAAATCGCTTCAAAGATTTTCCCTCAAAAGAGGACAGCAACAGCAAAAAGGTGTTGAAGAGCGCAGAAACTAATGGAAGATGTCAAGAGAAAAGTTCAGTTGTTTAGTAGAAAACTATTCGTAACGAAAACTAAACTAATTATTATGTATTAGCCTAATGTAGTAAATGTATATAATAAATATCAATCAAAGTAAAAGCTTTTCTATGTATTTTAATTTAGTTCAAAAACCGTACAAAACTTTCTGGGACAAGCCTTATTATTTCTGTCCAAAAAATAATTGTGAGGTAATTATTCATAAAAACTACAAGTGATAATCTATAAATTTTCTATACAATACGTTTTATCTAATACTAATCTTTTTTCAACAATTTCAATTATTTTAAAAACTATTTTTCAACTGGACGTTTCTTACGAAAATTGGATCCCGGTCAACTTTGCTGAAATTTTGATATGTTGTAGTTTATATCATCCTGATCAAAAGTCTCTAGAGCCACGAAGCTCTAAAATTAATAGTTTCGAAGTTACAGAGCACGAAAGGCAGTTAAAGATATACTTCGGTTTATGAATTTTTACCAGGTACAGCCTCGGTAACGTCATTTTTGTGTATATTTTTTATTTTTGTTTTGATTAACACAGGTAATTGTTTCTTGCATCGTGTGAATCATGTGAAATCATACCGGGTGTCCTATTATATTTCGACCCTTTATAAACCTTTATAAACACTCATAAAAAATTATAAGCATAATTTACCCTAAAAAATGGAAGCAACTAACTCTCATAGTTGCCTCCATTTTTTAGGGTAAATTTACTACAAAGTGTAATTTTAATAGGAAGCGAGGAAATTTTAATATTAGGTTAAATTTGCGTGCATTGTAATGTTTCCTTTTTTAAATAAATTTACAGATTAAAATTACAACCTCAATGTAATTTTACATTTTAACATTAAAACACCTGTGTAAAGTTACATGACAAAGTTAATATTTCATCTTGTTTATTGTTTCCAGCCTTATTTTGTGGAACTCCATAATCATGAAATAAATAAAGATTATTAAAAGTTTCACAGTTTTATTAAAATACAACCTGACAATATTGTTTCGACAGCTATGCTGTCATTATCAAAGGTAATATAATTATAAACAAACACGTCGCTAAGGTAGATACAAAATAGGTAACTAGATAAAATAATAATAATAATCATAATTAAATATCTAATACTTCCAGTAACGGAGAATTACTGAGCTCAAGTTGTTCATTCATTAAAGGTACCCTGAGTTTGTGTTTGTATATCTCAAAGGCTTCTAAAATGTCTAATTTGCGTTTGTTATTACAAAAATGTAGGAATTTAATATTATTTTGAGGAGTCATTGTGTGATTTTGTTCTAAAAGGTGTTTATTTTTGTAATGACGTATGTGTTCTTTATATCTTATGTCAAAATTTCTAAGTGTTTGTCCAATATATACCGAACTACAAAAAGAACAATTTAAACGGTAAATGCCAGATTTCATGATATCATGTGTTCTGTCTTTAGCATTAAATAAAAATGAAAAAGTGCTAGTGTTGGTTTTAAATGTTATTTTATAATTGTTGGTTTTTCTTAGTATATGTGAAATACCTAAACTATATGGATTAGTTAAAACCCACAAACAGAATATGCCAATAAGACCAGTTGTATCATACATCAATGCACCTAATCACAGTTTATCCAAAAAACTGAACCATATTATTAACACGATAGGTTACAAATCGAAATACTCTGTTAGAAATTCATTAGAATTAGTAGATAAGCTGCAAAACATACATCGTCCACCACATTCAAAACTTGTTAGTTTTGATATTTGCAACATGTTCTCCAGAATACCCCCACAAGAATGTATTCCTTTATTAGATAGTTTCTTGATCAATAGTAATATAGAATTAGTTAAAAGGTTTCGTTATGTTGATGACATTTTAGCTTGTTTTGACAGTTCTTTTGAGGTTATCAATGAATTTTTAATTCTTATAAACAGTATCCACCCTAATATAAAATTTACACTAGAAACAGAACAAAACTTTCTAGACTTAAATATTAAGATTAACGCAGACAATCTATTTGAATTTTCCATATACAGAAAACCAACACAAACAGACATAACAATACCAAATGAATCTTGTCACCATAATACACATAAAATAGCAGCCTACAGATCATTAGTACACAGACCTTTAACTATTCCACTAACAAAATCAGATTTTAGCAAAGAGATATCAACCATTAAACAACTAGCACATGCAAATCATTATAATCCGAACATGATTGACACTTTAATTAAACAAAAAGATTATAGGTTAGCTATCAAAAGAATATATCCCATTGACAATCAAACAGAAGACACCAATTACATATCTATACCATATTTTGGCAAAATATCAGAAAAAATTGCACATATACTAAGAAAAACCAACAATTATAAAATAACATTTAAAACCAACACTAACACTTTTTCATTTTTATTTAATGCTAAAGACAGAACACATGATATCATGAAATCGGGCATTTACCGTTTAAATTGTTCTTTTTGTAGTTCGGTATATATTGGACAAACACTTCGAAATTTTGACATAAGATATAAAGAACACGTACGTCATTACAAAAATAAACATCCTGAAAAATCGAATTACGCCAAACACCTTTTAGAACAAAATCACACAATGACTCCTCAAAATAATATTAAATTCCTACATTTTTGTAATAACAAACGCAAATTAGACATTTTAGAAGCCTTTGAGATATACAAACACAAACTCAGGGTACCTTTAATGAATGAACAACTTGAACTCAGTAATTCTCCATTACTGGAAGTATTAGATGTTTAATTATGATTTTTATTATTTTTTTATTATTTTTATCTAGTTACCTATTTTGTATCTACCTTAGCGACGTGTTTGTTTATAATTATATTACCATTGATAATGACAGCATAGCTGTCGAAACAATATTGTCAGGTTGTATTTCAATAAAACTGTGAAACTTTTAATAATCTTTATTTATTTCATTAATATTTCATGGCAATAGTACTTTTTAGGATTAAAATACAAATGTGAAAATACTTCTTGAATGTAATGATGACCTGCGAAAGTACTTGCATTGTACGATTGAAATTCAATCGTACCTCTGATTATTACTTACATTGCTAAATGGATTGTATGAAACATAAAATAAAATTAAAGTAATTTTTATTGAATGTATGTACTTATATAAAATATAAGACATTAACAGAGCTTTTTTTAAGGGACTTTCAGAAATGTCTCTCGAAGAAAACAGATGATAACGTTTCGATTCCACCTAGTAAATTTAAAAATTATAAATTATATAAAGAATTCTACACGAGTACCTTTCTCGTGCTAGTTTATTTCGAATTCTTCAATTTTTTATTCGTCCTAGAAAAACATTAAATAAAATATTTTTATTTTATTGATTTATTTGTAATTTTAGCATATACCTACCGATTATTATTTTTTAACATCTACTATAAAATAAAATTCTTCCCACCTTGGGTCATACATATAAATATTTGCCTTTCATAAATCTGCACTACACTACAACGAAAAACAAAATATTAATGAGCAATGAACACCTCATTTGATATCGATGGGGTACGCTTCGCCGATTGCTCAACCTGTAACAAGAAATCATAAAAGAACTCGTACACACCATTCTGACCATTCCCCAAAAACCCAATATGGACTGTTCATAATGGGTTCCTGAATTCTTTCTTGAAACGAAGGTCACCACTCACCAGCAAACAAGTGAAATCAGCGAAATAGCATCTCATCTGTTAAAAACATATTAAGGGCAAAATTACACTGTACTTGTTAAAGTACATCTTGTCTTTAATATTACACTAAAAATGAATCAAGTTATTGAGTAATAATACATTTCCAAGGAAAAGTTTTCTAACTATGTAGTAAATATGAGTTATGTAAATTTACATCATGGATAGTGATTTTAACTAGTTAAATGTAGTAGAAATACTTATATTTGTGTAATTTTACACAATCAAAGAACATTTTACCACAAATAGTAAAACAACTATTAACGTATAGGTAAAGTTTAATTTTAGAGTAAAACTACCGCAAATAAGAGAGGAAAGTTAACTCTTTCCAAGGTAAATTTTACTTCATTTTTTACAGTGTAACTTTTGAACTAATTGAGATAACGAAATACGGTGTTTACCAGTCTTCTTTTTAGTTTTTAAAGTTTTTTTTCTGAGTATCCGTGATTTCAAATGGAACACCCTGTATATTTTTTCACATTTAGAAAGCCCATTGCTCCCCTTTTTTATAAGCTCTTAAGGTGAATATCGCATGTTATTGAAATGCTACGAAAAAATATAATGATTCACAAAGTAGACTATGAAAATTAAGAAACAACATCACTGTAAACGACAAATTAGTTTATTGACAATTACATGTTACTTCAATTGCTAATATTTAAAATGTACATATGAAACTCGATCTAACAAAGGGTAACAGGATACTTATTAAACATTAAACAATTAAGAAATAAATAAATCACTAACATTATTTAGTTATAAAAGATGTTCAAAATGCCGTTCATCAACTGGGATAATATATATGTATTTATTTATTCGCTTTACAAAGTTGCCATAGCTTCTACTTAACACCTCGGGAGTAATGCTGTTAAAGACATACTAGCTGCCCATACTACTACTGCTGTTAAGATGCTGTAATGATGTTAAAGACATACTAGCTTACCCTAATGGGTAAGCTTTAGTAACTAACGCACTCTTAAAACACTGCTGTTTTTACTGCTTGTTGCTTTTGTTGAAATACGGAAAAAGGATTCAAGCTCGGATCCTCACCTCTCTCTCTTACATCGCGTAGTTCAATAGGGTTTGGGTCATCCAGCGCTAGGTAGCGCTGCCTGTAAAAAATGTACCGAGACACATGAATGAATGAAAACACAATGCATGTACTTCAAGTATTTAGGATCTTTTTTTCGTAGCATTTCAATAACTTGCAGTATTCATTTTAAGAGCTTATAAAACCATCACCCCTGTGTATCATCATCATGATAGGTATGGCACTTTCGGAAAGGGTAAACAATGGTCTTTCCAACTGTGAAAAATATACAGAGTGTTCCATTTGAAATCACAAAGTTGTCCTATCCCCGAAAATACGCTATGTCATTTCCGATTAAACCGGAAGTGGACAAAAAGACGTATACTCAGAAATAACTTTTAAAAAATAAGGAGACTAGTGAACACCGCATTTCATTATCTCAATTAGTTCAAAAGTTATATAGGTTTATAAAGGGTAAAAATAGAATAGGACACCCGGTATAATTTCACATAATTCACAAAAAAGCAAAACAACACAATTACCTGTGTTAATCCAAACAAAAACAAAATTATACAAAAAATGACGTCACCCAGGCTGTACGTGTTAAAAATCCATAAACCGAAGAATGCGTTTTTCTTGCCTTTCGTACTCTGTAACTCCGAAACTATTAATTCTAGCTTCGTGGCCATGGAAACGTTTGATCGGAATGATATAAACTGCAACATATCAAAATTTCAGCCAATTTGACCAGGATCCGTAAGAAACGTGTGGGGTCCTTTGCTCAAGTTTCAACTTACTCAAGTTCTTATGTAGGACATACACGGTCTTCCCCGACGACGTCGGCGAAAACGTCGACGACGACGTCGGGGACAAGGTCGAGATAATGAGGTAATGTTTTACATTTACTGTAATTTATAGCTGGACTGTATATAATAAAATTATGAGTATCGTATGTCTTTAAAACATCAAAATGAAAGAAAGCATTATTGATAATAATCAAGACGTATTTCGAAATAGCTTATGCAATTAACAAAAGTCTTCATAAACGTAATAACCTTGACGTCACCCATCCGTGGAATTACAACTCAATCTTTTATTATGAAACGAAAACTTTAGTTTTTTTTTATTTCATTGTTAATTTAGTTCAAAAATGGATATAATTAATTAACGCAGGATTTAGGATTCCGAGTTCCAGTGTGCAAACGATGTACAATTTTCCGAAACCAAAAGGAAGATTATCACTTACCAAAGAACAATGGTAAAAATCTGCTGATTTTTATCATATCTGTCATCTTTTATTAATAGTAGTAACAGCATTTGCTACATTTTATTCACATGAATCATAATGCTGATTCTAGTTAAATAAATGTTTTGTCACATCTATTAAATACGTCCGTTTACCTTCCAAGGTTATCAGGTTATGACCCATATTGTAAACATGATTTGTAAAATTAAGAATCAGTTTACATCAAATTCGGTTGAATTTATTAAACGGTCTCTACAAACGCAACAAAATATTTATTTTACTAGAATCAGCACATTCTTGATGAACAACACGAACAAAATGATATTTTGATACCTAATAATTTGTCCATTGACCTCCCCTATACCAAAATCAGCAGATTTTTACCCCAGTGTTTTTTTTACGGAAAGTTCTTTATAGGAAATTATTGTACATCGTTTGCGCACCAGAATTCAGAATCCTAAATCCTGCGTTAATTTATATCCATTTTTAAACTAAATTAAGAATGAAATAAATAAAAAACAAGAGTTTTCGTTTCCTAATAAAGAGTTGATTTGTAATTCTACCGATGAATATCAATGTATTATTCCGCTTATGAAAAGTTTTGTTAGTTGCATAAGCTATTTTGAAATACTTTAAAGAAAGAGATTCAGTACGCATTTTATTATGCTCAAAAATGCTTTCTTTCAGTTTGATGCATTAAAGAAATACGATATTCATAATTTTATTATAACAGTCCAGCTTGGAAGTAGAAGTTGTTTATGCATTAAATTACAGTAAATGTAAACATTACCTCATTATTTCGACCTTGTCCCCGATGTCGTCGACGTTGTCGGGGAAGACCGTGTATGTCCTACATTAGGTACAAAATATCCCTCTAACTTTGTTTACAAAATCTTTTCCCTCGACTATCGCAACTGATTTTCATTTGATTAGAAGAAATTTTGATCTATATTTCAGACCAAACTGTATGCAAGAATAATTGTAGAAATTGAACTATCTTTTTGACAGCGTTTTCACATATAGTGTATTAAATAATATTTTAAAAATATTAGAAAGAACTTTTTGATATATTCTAGATAAGATTTTTTTTATTTAACTTTAATGCCTATCAACTTCAATTTGTAAGATATCGACAAGGATATGGAGAATATTCGATTTTCAAAATGTAAACTTTGGCGCGATATAACTTTTTTTTAGAAATTTTGTTACATGAACTTTTTGCTTTATGTTTGTGTGAAGTATACGTGGACAAGATTTTTTATATCTATTTTGAGACGACCTGTATTCATATTATAGAAGATCGGTGTATTGTATTATTATGTATAATTATTGTTAAACATTGGACACATTTTAATAGGTTTTACACACGAGACAATTTTAATACACGATCACATTTGCAAGATTTTTATGAGAGATAACTTAGTTAAACAAATTTTAAAAAATTTTTGGCGGGAAATTTTTGTATTTCAAACATTTTTAAAATAAAATCTCTTTTAATTATCCAGTTAGTGGGATTGTAAAATAAGTTTTTCAATTTATTCTATTGATTATATTTATTTTTGTGTTATTTTATTCTACATTTTCCCTAATTGAAGATTTAAAGACCATCAATATAACTCAAGTTTCGTTATTTATCTAAGCCTACGAGATGATTATTTTTATCATAGTTTTATTAATTGGAGAACCACATTGTAAATCATTTTTCACGTTTTTACGAAATAACCGCCACTACCGATTTTTGTTACGGCATACTTTGAGCACAAAATTATAGGCTAATTTTGTTGTTTGCAATATAAAATAATTTTATTCTACGGTAATGTGTACGGCAGCTCCTATCTCGGCATCTGAATACGGCCCGGTCAAATATTCGAAGAAAGAACCGTCACTTCTGGTTTATGTTATTGCTTACTTTGAGCACAAAATTATAGGCTAATTTTCTTGTCATTATTGCGCATTACTACAATCTACAGCTTCAGGTAGTATAGTCTCTAGCATGTTAGACTCTCACTGGTTGAGGTTTTTCTGCAGTTTTTCCTTACCTGTAACAAATGTGGGATTTGGGCTATACTACCTGTAAGTCGGCTGCAGCCGCACGATGGACTTGCATAATATTAATCGTCCCCTTCCTCCCGCACAAGTTTTAGCTTATGGGGCCTGGTTACTGGTTAACCAGATAATGGGTTGTAGCAATTATTATTATTATATTACAGTGCCAACTTGACGTCTATATAACACCCCCATAGTTGAAATCTTTGTTTCTTAGGATTCTAAAGGAGCACAAACTATTTAATTTTGGGACGAAATTAGCACAAAGTTATAGCATAATTTCTTGGGGCATATTTTTAAAGTGGGGGTGCCAGGTATATAGACAGTCAGACATTCTTTTATTTAGGATATTCCACAGTCGCCGTTCGCACTGTACAAAAGAATAACTTTTTTCAAAATGTAACAGTTAACACATACAGCTGTAACAAAGCGGGGTCGTTTATCTTTATTTTAATGTCAATGATGTCACTGAATTTACTGATGGTATAGTAAAAGACGTAGGATAATAATAAAGTATACTTCATTATGACTTCATCCTGAAACATATTTAGCATCCATATATATAGATCAGATACAATACTATGTTTCTATAAATAACCTATAAAAATATTTACATTTTATATAACTTTAATATGCTTAAACCATTATTCTGGTAGTTTTTCAGCTACTTTGGAATGTTTTTGATCATTTAACATATCTTGTAAGTATCGAACTCTACTTATGTTAGTAGGCGTTTCCTTTTTAAGAAGTAATACATATTTATATATTTATTTTATTCCACTTGAAGAAGATATTTCTGACCATCTTTTATAACCACCTTCCTATGTAGGTTATCGCTCTTGTTTTGTTAGTAAATTATAATTAGACATTGCTTGTTTTCTTTAACATACAATAATATATTAGTAGTATATTACGTAATGTACTAACAACAACAAACCGACATGTTGTTAATAATACACATGCGGGTGTCTAATAAGTAGAATAAAAAAAGTCAAATTTGAATTACAAATTTTAATAAATTATCTTCTTAAAAATGCATTAAACATAAATTTTTAACAAGGTCTTTGTATCTAAATCAACGTGAATGACGGAGAAACCTAGGCTTCAGTAAGTTCATTATTGTCTTATTAACATCCAAACAATAGGGGAGATACCTTTTCTCATACACCGCTCTATTCCGCTGTGGGAAGAAGAAAAGCCGCTAACCTCATTCCCAATCCAATTCTGTTAATTAATCAATTAGTTTCAAACCTCTGTGTTATATCGGTGTTTGGCTCAAATCCAGGAGAATATACACTACTCCGTGTTCTCAAAATAGCTCTAGTATGTAGTTAGTTTGGTTGTTAATAGTTTAAACAGAGAAAAAAGAGAAATGTTTCTTCAGTTGATGAAATGGTTGTTTTCTTATTCGCATTTTAGTTTTAGTTTTTCTTAGTATTGATATGAACGCTAATGGATCATCATCATCATCATCATGTAGTGGTAGTTTCAGTTCAAAAGTAAATATTAACAGTAAAAACAAGTTTAGAAAGGAACAGGGAGAAAAAATTGGTATGTTATGTGTTATGTGTTTATATGATGTGCATATTATTTGTGAAAGTATAGTTTACTTACCTGATTGCCTCAACCCAATATTATAGTGGGTACATTGGATTTGTACAGGTATAACATATGTAAATAAGGCAGGTAATTGCTAATATATTTGTCTACTACTTCTTAATGGTTATAAATTGACAAGATTTGCTAGGTTAATGTTGCTTTAAAATAAGATACACATATGTTTTAAACTTTTTTTATTGAGACGTGTTCAATTACAGGTTCATGTAAAATAAAATTAAGTGATTACAGAAAAGATTTTGCATTAAGATAATTTCTATGCACATATAATTGAAACACCTAATATGGAGATGATGAAGTTTGTACTTTATAATGAGAAGCTTTAAATTGATGGGAAGATGCAGGGGCGTGGGTTAGTTTCTTTTCAATGTTAAATTTAATATACATGTAGTAAAAAAATACAAGAATTATTATGACGCAAATGATTTTCGTATTTATCAAAATATTGAGATGTTATATTCAAAATAAATAATAATTATGATTTTAAAACAAAGCTCCACGTTCTGGGCAACTCATAAAAGTTATGAGTTGTTATTTTAAATTTTAAATGAATAAAATAAATGTTTACGTATTTTGATTTGGCTAGGCATCAATGTTATAAATGACAACTCAAAGCTTTTCTTTTACCCAATAGGCTAACTTAGGTTTAAACTTGATAGAGCATAAGATAGACAAATTATAGATCTTATTAATTGCTGTACCTGGAGAAAGGAACTTACTACCAGCCACACCTGGAAAAAGAAACTGGAATATCTTCATTCAGTTTGCTTAAATGAAACTCGGATGGTTGTCAACCTGTCATGTGGGTTGCAACCATTCATTTCAACAAACTAGCATCAAATAAATTCAATTCAATCAAATAAATTATTTACAATTGATAAACAAATTTTCAATTTCTTGTCAAAACATGAAACTTTGTTCATAAAGAACCTTTTTGATTTTTACAAAAGTGAAATGATAACAAAATTAGTTTTATAAATTGTTCCCAATGGGTAACAATTTTTATTACGACCAACCTTGTATATAAAAGAATTTTGTTATATCGGTAAAGCAGCTTCCATTCAAAGTCGATAACCAAATTGTTAAAATGGAAATCATTAAAAATCTTCTTTGATTTAATTTTATTTTTTTTAATTGTTTACAATTCCCATTAATTGTGTAGAAAACGAAAAACAAATCTTCTTTGTTTCAATAATGTTCAGGTAAATATTCACTTCACGAATTTACTTCAATAAACTTAACATTTGTTTACAAAAACCATTTTTTTAGAAAATTAAATGTGAGCCGAGCGTGGATTCTTCCAATGCGTTTTATCGACTGAAATTGTTCTTTTTCCGGAGTCCATTTATATGATTTCACAAAACAGTCGAAAAACACAGCGAGATTTCACAAACAACGGAGCATCACAATCTGTCATGACGTAACAGAAAATAAACACCTGATCAAAATTAACGTCAATCTTAAATCTAAAAAGACAGAAAGGTAGCTAACAAAGAGACGAATAAATTGACATAACACACTTGTGGTCTAAATTGAACAATAACAAAGAAAATCAATAAAAACCATCAGCTATCACCGATCTCATAAAACCTAAATTACATTGAAAACCCAACACATGGAGTTTACGTAAATTCTAACAAATTAACAAAGCAAAACTTAACTTAAAATATAGACTTCAAATTTCCCAAATGCAGGAATTAGTAAGTTTATTTATAACTTTTAAAACATCAAAGTAATGATTCATTTCAACTATTTCCAGCAAAATATGTAACCGAAACTGACTTAGCCTTATTTGGGAAAGAAAGCTTGTTTTGCGGTATACAACGACAAACCTCAAATCTAATAAGAAGATAAAACCTTCTAGAAACGTGAATAAACCATTCAAAACATGTAACCTGGGTTACATACAACATGTTCTACTATAAAATAGCATAATTGATTTATATCCTTTTTATGATTAAATACTTTTTTATAAAAATTGAGGTTAAGTCCTAATAATGACCATGGTACTCTTATGTATCTGTTTTATACTACTAATTATCCATGTGGCCTAGCATGTATCCTTTAAATTGAATTAAACTAATATCCTAGCATGTCTATCTTTTTATTTTATGCATGAAACAATTATTTTTGTGTTTTCGGAACCTAATCGTAGCCCTCAAATATATTAATGTTTTATTAATGCTTTATAAACTTTCAATCGATGATTCCATATTATCTCAATATTTATTGCGGTGGAAGGGGGGGGGTTTAAAATAATGCATTTTGCTATTAAAATGTTCTGAACAACTTGTACTTAGAATACAAGCTTCACAAAGCTGCTGCTGCTCATCTAGAAATATTATACAGAATTGATAAAAATTATAAGTTTTATATTGTCCAGATGCTTATATTCTTTTAAACAAGCAGTGTACATTTAGTTATAGATTGTGATATAGAACATGTCTCATGTTAATGGGCGTGGTCTCTTGTTGATGTATATATGAAGAACTATTAGATATTTCAAATTGATTATGAATAATTGCTATTTAAACAGTTAAAAAGAAATTATCACAACATGATTCAAGTTTGAGTTGATTTTTATCGATTTGTTCTTTGTATATAATTATAATTTAGTTAAAAGATTTATTTTAGGGTGAGAGGTTTCCACTTGCAGCTATCCCTGAAAAGGAAAATAAATATAATTAATAAAAATGTTTTATAGTATATATTATAACATGTTTACTTTACCAAACTTAACTTAGAAACTTTACCAACGAAACATGTATATACTATTTTATTCACAATCATCAGGCTTAAATAATCAAAATAAAAGTAATTATAAATTTAAAAATAAATTTTCTGTAAATTGTGATAATAAATAGTCACTACATCTAGTCACCTAGACCGCGCTGGTCGACCAGAGTACCGCAAAACGCCGCCATATTGCGGAAAATCATTCTAGGGCGATATGGGTTTTCCACTCAAGTTGTACAGTATATTTTTTCTTCGACCAAGCAAAGCAATTAAAAAATAGATTGTATGTCTCCTTCAGAAATCGAATATAGGAATTAACTGTGATTTTAAAATATGGTTTGTAAAATCTCCCTGTAATTGTACAATTTTTAAGAGAATTATTAAAACATTTTCAAAGAGCAAATTATTATTTTAAAGTTTGTTTTATAAAAAAAAAAAACTAAAAATATAGCTTCTTCCAGCTGATATCGAACTGCACCGGTAACAGTTTACTAATACCTTGGTTCAACCGACTGAGCTACCAAACCACATCACAGATCGTGTATACTATACTTATTATAAAAGTAGGTTGTACTACAGTTCCTTAATATAAACTCAGCTCTGTATTATTTAGATTCAAGTCACGCATGTCAAATTTTCCTAGTGACATTTCATACTTTGAAACTATTTATTAGAAGGTTGATAATCATGAAAAATAAAATATGACAATTACAAGATAATTACCAGATAATTTAGTTAATACCAGGAAAAAAGATTTTGGGAACGCTTCACGTATGTTTTATTAACGCTTGTTGTATTTACAAAAAATTCAATAAAATAATTCTAAATAATAAACTGGTACACATAGCAAATTTGTTGAACATGCCAATAGCTAAAGGAGGTTATGTCTTAGAAGGTACTGAACAAAATAATAAAGAAGATATTTTACTATTTCTGTAGGAAAGAGTTTCTTGGAAACGTCTCTATGATTATTTTCTGCAGAAATAGTAAAATATCTTCTTTATTATTTTGTTCAGTACCCTCTAAGGCATTACCTCCTTCATTTATTGGCATGTTTAGCAAATAAGGCAAAAAGTAAAGAGACTAAAAATATCTCGGTTTTAGACAGCTTAGTTTTGGCTTAGAAAGAGATAGATTTTTGACATCCGTATCCTACCTCTAAAATAACACAGTTAAAGTTTTCATTCAGGAACTCTAGCTTGTACTTATTTAAATGATTTAAATATTTTTGTATTTTTAATTATACTTAAAAGTTCAATTGTTAAAGCTACAATTTCACAAATCACGTTATTTTCAAATGCTTTAAGTGTTAGTGAAAGAAGAAAACATTGATTTTACTTACTTTTACTTCTATATCTATGACAAGAATTGTCAATAAATGAATTACAAATGAAGAAATGTCAAATTGAACTCTTTTGATTGGTTGTTTTCATATACAAACGTGTGAATATGAAATTAGGTCCGTACAGCTTACAACTTTGCATACTTTTCTATTGAGTGAAACGTGAAGAAAACAGATGATATACATGTAGGAGTAGAAAAAATATTTTAACTCTTACTGACAATAAAATAAAATAATGTTGGGTTATAATAACAATCCAAAATAGCCTTGACAACGGTTACTAGAGAAGCAATATCTATATTAAAATAATGTAATAGAGAATTAACGCAGTTGCATACTTTCAATGGATTTTACAATAATGACCTAAGCCAGGCTAGTAAAATAAATAACAGTAAGAAATAAAAAAATGCAATCTAAAAGAATCGAGGGTTAATTTTAATAAACTATCAGGGCATCGGGTTTGTGTAAAAATCAAAAAGAGTGTAAATAAAAGCAGAGCTTGTGTTTTGTTTTAAAAGAAGTGAAACCATTTCTCTAAATTCTGATTAACTTAATTGTCATTAAATTCGAAATTCATAAGTTTTATTGGCTGAGATTTAAGAGATCTGAGATTTTAGCTAATTATATTTCTAGATTTCAAATTTAATCACAATTAAGTTAATCAGAGCTTAATCAAGTTTTCTGAAACCGGCCACAAGACTTATGGTTTCCTTCAATTTAATCAAAAATCAGAACTTACTTGAATCCTATCAGCTCTGCTACATAATTTTGGAGTTATAAGATAACAAATGTTAAAGTTTGACTTAACATAATTTAACAAGAATTTCTCATTGTATCAAATTATCAAAAGATCAAAAATAACAAAATATACCATTAGTTCAAATTTCTTTTATATAAATATTTGTGAATTCTTAATGAAGAATCCAATTGGAGATTCGTTAAGTCATATTTTAAGATTCATATAAGGTTTAATTATAAACTGGAAGTCATAACACAATTGCGGTCCATTATTCCATATACACTATGTCCACAGACTCATTCTCAACATGGGGATCTCCGTTATTATGATATAGAGAGATTTAGCTAAATGCAATGAAATACTCTCTAGGTAAAGTTCTGACAAACCCCATAAATAAACTTTGAATAATAGCTATTATATGCGAGTTGAATACTATACATTATCAACGTCTATTAAAATTTATGTTCTTTTTTTAGAAAATTGTAAACGATGTCGATATTTCAAATTAATTAATTTAAAAGAAGAGATTAATTGGAACGTGGACAAAAATATAAGAAAGCTTATTTTATGACAATTATTTCTTAAAAACATGTAAGGTTTACGAAAACAAAAGTGATCTAAGCAATTGGCGTCAAAGTTTTTTGTGATTTAGTTTATAATTCACCAATTTGATAAGTCCTTAAATAAAATTTAAATTAGTGTTTAAATTTTTAAAATTTGCGAAGATTTTTGTACACGTTATTCTTAGCATGTGGGAAAATCTTTCCGCGCTCAAAATGACTGGGAAAGTTTTTTGTGTCCAAAATAATTGTCGAATTTCTTTTGCGCATTCGTTTAAGAAAATACTACATTCATGCCAATTTTTTGCCAAAAAAACTACCTTTCTGTACTTCCGTGAGTAATACTCACCGAATCTCAACCATTGCCGATTTATTGTGTCCATAATGGTTTAGGAAACATTCACACCGAGCCGTAGCTTTCAGTAAAGTTTTTCTCTGCACGTGACTGCACATGTATCCATGGCGTACAGTCTGGTACTTTAGTAATGATTCAGGTCTGAAACTAGTTTTATGCAAAGAAAAATTACTTTAGAAGGAAATGTATAATTTTACAACTATTAGAAAGGATATAAATAATATAAAAATTATATACAGAAACAATAATATAAAGCAAACTTGTAACATGTGGCGCGTATAGTTAGATTCAGACCCGAATCATTACTAAAGTCCCAGACTGTACATAAGGTATCAGTTTGAAAACCACTTCTCATTATAGTGTCATTTACGAATCTGTTTATCTTAATGACAAAAATAAATAGAATTATTAGTTGTGCAAATAATTATATTGCTAGCAGAAAAACAACTGTCAGAAAGTTTTTTTTAGTGTATAAATAGTTATTAGATTCATAATTTGCTATTCAGAAAGTTCAATTTATGAACTATAAAACATGCCTAATAAAAGACAAACTAAACACATAAACTAATTACAAAATTACTTTAATTTTATTCTACATAGACCTGTATAGTTCGAAAATAATTGGACTGTAATGCAATTGTAAACCACATGTTCTCGGCAAAGAAATCAGAAAAAAAGGAAAGGCAAGGAGTTTAAATGAGCCGAAAATTGAAAATCTTTATTATCATCCGTTCATCTTTCCCGATATATCTCGTAAATTTTATTTGAAAAGGTATAATAACTTCGTTTGAGTTCGTGGCCCACCCTAAGTAATTGAATATCCAGCCAATTCGTCTCTGAGGCCATCAATCAAAGTATTGTGGGTACAGGAATTTCCTCCTTGGAGATATTGACTCAATATCGAAGTGTAATTCAATTTTCTGTAATTGATTTTATCGGAAACCCCTACCTACAATATCACCCTATACCAAATGCAACTTGCTGTTGCTGCCAACTTTTGGTCATATCACTTGTTAAATTATTTCCTAAATCATATTTGTCAAAGACATGTGGTTGAAAAATACAATATAACATTCTGGATATGACACTGCATTTATATCTTATTTTATGGCCATCGACGATCTCATGTCTTCTATAAGAAAAAAAATAACCAAAAAGTTGTTATGTATTTAATAAGATACTTGAGAAATAATACGAAAAATAATTGCAATTTATTGTTAGGTAATTTACATGAATGAGTAAATATTTTTAATTATTATTTTAAAGCTGCATAATATACCCAAAAATATAAGAAAATTCTTTATAAAAAGAATATGTCATGAAATTGAAAGTAATGTGGAAACTATACTTTGTTGTTTTACCTGTTCGCACAGCAAAATTATTATTGAATTAGCGGAAAAAGGATAGACGATCAAGAAAACACGAATGAAGCGTTAATGCCTACTTTCAGATGGCATATTTAATAAAATACTCTTTTGAATTTTATCTGATGGGAAAGAGAAAAATAGTTTTGCAAAAAATTTATATACTTTATTAATTAGTACAATAAAATATGTATGCATATTGTAAAGAACAAATTATAATTCTAAGAGTCCCAAAAACCCTTTTTTTGTGTGAATTGAACATAGTATTTTTTTCTCCAATCACTTTTAACTAGCAAGCTCCGTGAGAAGATTGTCTAGATTCTAGAACAAACAACATGACGTTTCACTACTCTGTTAATCAGGGTTGGCAGATTTAAACCACTTGGTTTAAATCAATGGTTTAAACCACTTGGTTTAAATCTTTAAACCACGGTTTAAACCAACTGGTTTTTAAGAAAATAACCAATATGATTTTTATTGATTTTTTGGTATGTATTTATATACTTATTTTATTAAAATTTTTACTCTGATGGCAACACTGGCCAACATAGTGTGGGAATCCCCGTTTTGTGTTCCACATACACAACGCATATGTTTAGAGGGTTAGGGGATTCCCCTAATTTGCGATGATAGGAAGTGAAGGTTTAATATTCATTTATAATCAGAAAGTTAACTCGTGCATTACAATGAGTGGAAGAAAACGAGATCTAGTTTGGTTGTATTTTGATGATCTCAAAGATGCGACTGATTGAAAAGGACATAGGGCCAAGTGTAACATTTATAGTTAAGTTTTATGTTTTTATATTTTATGTTTCATTCAGTTTTATGTTAAATTGCAATTTGTAAAACAAAAAGTAGTTGTTTTACTATTAATTTTAGTAGTAGCGGGAGTTTTTTAAAGCACGAATGCAATAAATGTCTTATAAAACGAGTTCTTTATACTATTTTTTGTACTTTGCACCTCTTTTTTACTAATTTTATCCGTTTTAAAATAAAAATTCGCACTTTTAAAATTTGGGGAATTTTATCGTGGTTGGTACCAACAATCGATAAATGTCAAATTTTGACATTTGAAAATTCAAATTTTAATTTTAACAATGATTTCAATGACATTTCATTTGTCATGGTCCATGACTGACAACCTCGAAAAACTAAATTACACTAGTTCTAATTCGAAACTCAAATGAGCTAGTTCAGCACTACTTTCGGTTCTGAATGAGCCTTGATATAAACGCAAAGTACAAAATAGTATATTAAAGAACAAGTTTTATAAGACTTGATTTATTGCACGAATGCTAGTTTAAAAAACGACCGCGTAGCGGGAGTTTTTTAAAGCATGAGTGCAATAAATGTCTTATAAAACGAGTTCTTTATACTATTTTTTCTACTTTGCACCTCTTTTTTACTAATTTTATCCGTTTTAAAATAAAAATTCGCACTTTTAAAATTTGGGGAATTTTATCGTGGTTGGTACCAAAAATCGATAAATGTCAAATTTTGACATTTGAAAATTCAAATTTTAAATTATTCTCAAAATTGTGCTCAAAATAAATGTTAATAATGAGCGAAGAAAATCTTACTCCGCCAGAAATCCGAGAAATTTCCCAAAATACTGTTGGAAATTTACTCCCAAATAAATCTCGTCCTGTTTACGAGACGATGTTTCAAATCTTTGAAGATTGGTGTAAGGACAATAAAATACAAGCCATTTCGGAAAACGTTTTATTAGCGTACTTTGAATTACAAAGGAAAAAGTACAAGGCATCTACTTTGTGGTCAATATACTCCAAGTTAAGATCCTGCTGGCCTAAGTATTTTTAAAAATGTCGACATCTCAAAATATAGCAAACTGCAGGCTTTATTAAAACGATCAAATGAAGGTTATGTACCTAAAAATCAAGGATTTTAGATGAAGAGGATATTAATAAATTCCTACAAGAAGCTGATGATAGCATATATCTGGCAATGAAGGTTATCTTGTAAATGGGGTATAACGGGGCTTGCAGAAGGGACGAGTTAACCAATATGTTTGTGGATGATATCGACTATAAATCTGATTCCATAATGGTGACTGTGCCTAAAACCAAAAACATTGTGCCTAGGTTATTTGCAATAACTGATAACCGATGGATTGATATTATAAAAAAATACGCTAATCTACGGCCAAAGAAAGTGACTCATAACCGATTTCTTCTCACCTATCGGAGTGGCAATTGTGTCAATAGTCCCATTGGGATCAACAAAATGGGAAAGGTGTCAAAAGACATAGCTACGTTTCTGAAATTGCCAAATCCAGAGCTGTTTACTCGACATTGCTTTCGACGCTCGAGTGCCACACATTTGGCAAACCGTGGTGGTGATCTTTTAACGCCATGGGGGATGGAAGTCAATTGCTGTCGCCGAAGGGTACGTTGACGCTTCCCTAAAGCGAAAAATTGAAGTAGCTCGTATGTTTGAGTCACATGGTAATAATCAGAACTTACCTGGATGCTCGAGCACAGATGCCATCATTGGATGACATAAATGAAGATCACAGCCACAAAACTACAACGATTAACGGTGAAAAAAAGTTCCAGCAAAATATTGTGGCAACCAACTTACCTGGTATTAATCTAACTGCCCAAGATACATCAAATGTCAGAATAAATGTGTATAACAATTGCACATTTCAAGGAAATCCGAATTAATTTCTAATTTATTGTATATTAAAAGTTTTGTATCGTTCCTAATTAATTTGTAATAATATATCATTGCGTTTTTGAGTTTATTTATGCTATTTTAATATTTAACAATGATTTCAATGACATTTCATTTGTCATGGTTCATGACTGACAACCTCGAAAAACTAAATTACACTAGTTCTAATTCGAAACTCAAATGAGCTAGTTCAGCACTACTTTCGGTTCTGAATCAGCCTTGATATAAACGCAAAGTAGAAAAAAGTGGTTTTTGTACTTTGCGTTTATATCAAGGCTCATTCAGAACCGAAAATAGTGCTGAACTAGCTCATTTGAGTTTCGAATTAGAACTACTGTAATTTAGTTTTTCGAGGTTGTCAGTCATGAATCATGACAAATGAAATGTCATTGAAATCATTGTTAAATTAAAATTTGAATTTTCAAATGTCAAAATTTGACATTTATCGATTGTTGCTGCCAACCACGATAAAATTCCCCAAATTTTAAAAGTGCGAATTTTTATGTTAAAACGAATAAAATTAGTAAAAAAGAGGTGCAAAGTACAAAAAATAGTATAAAGAACTCGTTTTATAAGACATTTATTGCACTCATGCTTTAAAAAACTCCCGCTACGCGGTCGTTTTTTAAACTAGCATTCGTGCAATAAATCATGTCGTATAAAACTTGTTCTTTAATATACTATTAAACCAAAAAACCGGTTTAAACCAAGAAATTGGGTTTTTTGGTTTTCTTTAATAAAACCTGTTTTTTTGCCAACCCTGCTATTAATCCGTGGTTACCGGTCAAAACCCGGAAAAAAATATTTTTTTGCGGTTTTGATAAATGTACGCATTTCGATAACTCCGATAACTTCCTTTTTTATATATAAAGTTTATGAATTTTTAAATACATATATAAAATTTATAAATTTGTAGTAAAAGAATTGTTTGTATTTTAAGCTGAAATCACTTTTTGGACTCGCCTATCGGCTCGTCAACTAAATTACATTTCTCTTCAACCACACGAATATGATAGTATAATTCCAATACTACTAAAGTTGATTTGTATGTGTGTCCGAGCCCCATTCTCGCGTTCTATAAGGGCTGGAGAGATGGGCTTGGGCTCATTCGACGCGTAATTTGCCGAGGATAATGCACGACCGAAATTTTTTTAAAGTAGGTCATGTTAGAGATGGGTTGGGCTCATTCGACTCCAATATTAATAAAGTTGATTTGTATGTGTGTCCGAGCCCCATTCTCGCGTTCTATAAGGGCTGGAGAGATGGGCTTGGGCTCATTCGACGCGTAATTTTTAAAAAATTTTTTAAATTAGGTTGTTTTAAAATTTTTTAAATTAGGTTATGTTTTAAAAAATCGATAAATGCTGATTCTATCGTACTATTTAGTGCTATTGAGTGTTATTTGGTACTAATATGTGCTCTATCGATAGAGAATCGATTGGAGATTTATGTAGGTCATGTAAATACTGACCTACTTTAAAAAAAACTTGTACTTTTTGTATTAGGACAAAAAGTAATCTGATGTTACGCGAGTTAACATTACCAATGTATGCGACGTGTGAAATCTAAACAAAGGATTCTTGAACACAGAATGGTATATAAAGGCAGAAACTCTGTAAGATACTTCAGTTCGAGTTGCAGACTTAGAAGTTAGCATCCAGGGACGTCACTTACCTAGCTTTCCGAGCAATTATCAGTTCCATATTAAAACTGCATATTGTTTAAGTTATTATGCAAGTGCATATTGTATAATTAACGAAGAATAAACACAGGGTGTATTATCGATTTTGTAACATAGGAGAATAGCATGTAAAAACACAATTTCTCAAATATTGGCTCCCCTAATTATTTTAGAGGTAAAGCCACTATAGCAAAGTTGTAGACCTTATTGAATACTGTTCAAAACACCTTCACTTCAGCATCTGTGTTAAATAGTTTCCAAGATATACGTGATTTTCTGGTATAGGAAATTAACATTGTAAATCGGAAATTCACTAATAGCAATTACCGCGTTAGATTTAGACATTAGGTGTAAATGCAAGAATTATTTAGCACAGTTTCATGGGGCAAAATCACTCATCAGAATGTTACAATTGCTACCGGTGTGGAAGAAATAGATAAGATTTTTCAAAAGAATTTATTTTTATAAAATGTTAGTAGCCATGACAATGGTTGTCAAATTAATCTCAAGAATCACTGATAGGTTATGTCATGCTTTTGTATTATAAATTTAAAACGTATTATAAGAATAATGGCCCTCCGTGGTCGAATGGTAGAGATCCTACCTCTCGTTCAGAGGGTCAGGGGTTCAAACCTCGGTTGCGACTGAATTTTAAGAATTTAGTACAATCCTGTTTGAGCTCCTTAGGATAAGGTATGAAAGTTGTATGAGTGATAAAGTATGGGGGAGCGTAATTTACTTGCTACAATAGCTCCATTACCTCCGTTGCACTCCCATAAGAGTTTGTGTGAAATCCCGACACTGCAAAATGCGGTACAAGGGGAATGGATTATGTATGTATAAGAATGATACTAATATAAGAAAAAACATTTTAATCTTATTATGGGGTTACATCATTTATATTATTTAACGATTATAGTAATTTAACAAAATTAAACAACAAACAATAAAAAAAAGCAAAAACGAGAATCAATTTATAAAATATGTTCATAATACAAAAGCATGACATAACCTCTATGTGATTTTTGAGATTAATCTGACAGGCTATTGTCATGGCTAATAAGATTTTATAAAAATAGATTTCTTGGAGAATTCTCATGTATTTCTTCCACACCGGTAGCAATTGTAACATTCTGATGAGTGATTTTGCTCTATGAAACTCTGCTTAATAATTTTTGCATTTACACTTAAGGTCTAAATATAACGTGGCAATTGCTATTAGCGAATTTCCCATTTACAGTGGTATAATTTCCTATATCAAAAAATCACTTATACCTTGGAAACTATTTAACACAGATGCTAAAGTGAAGGTGTTTTGAACAGTATTCAATAAGGTCTACAACTTTGCTACAGTAACTTTTTCTCCAAAATAATTAGGGGAGCCAATATTCGAGAAATTGTGTTTTTACATGCTATTTCCCTATGTTACAAAACCGATAATACAACCCTGTATATTATTTTATTTAACTGTTCATTCTGTAACTCCGTCTTTTATGTTTTTAAAATAAAAAACTATTTTTAAAAACATTTTTCAACGTTAAGAATAGTTAATTCGCATGTCGTATTTTTCGCGGTGTTCTAGAGAAAACATTTTATTTTATACCAATTATGCGAAATAAGTAGAAATAATAATTATTTATCTGTTTTTTGATAATATTAATATAATTATGAAATGAATTTCTTAAGGAAGTGGCTGTAGAAAAATATGATTAGTGCAGTTGATAGATTTTTATGTACAAAACTATTTTCTGAAAAATCTTTAATGTTTAGGAAGTTTGTTTCTGCATAAATTGCATTTAAAAATAACACGAGATCTTATGCAAACTGGTAAGTTGTTGATACATTTATTATGATAACTTCATAAAACAATCATGAAGAAATTTGACACCAAAGCATTTTACTTAAAAATGTTCTAAGATTTTTTGCGTTTAAGATAGTTTGCCAAAAAAAATCAATACGAAGAATTTATCGATTGAACGATTGATAGCTCGATAGCTGATAAATAGCGTTTTATCCATCGTTTTATATACATATATTTGTAATATTTGCAAAGATAACTTCAAGACTTCAGTCAATGTCATTTACTGCATTAATTTGTTTTCATCAGAACAGCAAACGAAATACTGGAGCCAATTTAAGGCAACGTTGTCACTTTTTCACTACTCTAGAAGCGTATAATTTATTTATATTTTATAGAGATTTCTTTTTTTTAGTGTTTATATGGCAATATTATTTTATTTTAATTAATAAAAAAGCATTTTTCACGTTCTTAAGTTTGGACTAAGCAGTGAAAACTTAATCTCCAATTGCTTAAAAACTTTCAGTAAATAAAAAGTAACTTAACGCTATGTTGTTTGTTCTAAGCAATCCTCTTAAGGAGTTTACTAGTTAAAAGCGGTTGGAGAAAAAATAGTATGTTTATTTCATACAAAAAATGCGTTTTTGGGATTCATAAGATTTCCAGACTCCGCTAATGCGTAGTCCGGGAACTTTTTTATTCGTCCCAAAAACATGCATTTTTTGTACTATTTAAACTAATAACTATCATCTTACGCGCTAACAACATCAATTTCGCGCACTTGATACAAAAATAACTAATAAAATTTCTAAAAGTATTACAATGAAAATCAATTAATTTAAACTCGACATTGGTGGTATAATTCTAACAATAAAAGAAAAACCATACTGCGCCATTCATCAAAAAAGTCTAGAACCAAAGCTTATTTTGTACCAGTGTAAAACGTCTTGATTTGGGCCAAGCAGCGAAAAAGCGAAGTATAGTTTTGTAGTTTTTTCTGAATGATAAATGTTTAATGTAGAACTATACACTCTAAAAAATTCCCCTTGAAGTTGCCTCCATTTCTTGGGGTAAATTTACTTCAAAGTGTAATTTTCATAGGAAGTGGGAAATTTCAATATTATATATGCATGGCATATAATACCGAATCTGTTGAACATATGCATTCTATACGCAATTAAACAATGATTCAATAATAATTACATAGAATGTACCCTATTTTTAAATATTTATATTTATTGGACTTGACCTTATAGTGAAATTGTGCTCTAGAACAAGCACAAGCTTTTATAAAGTATACTTTGTTACCTCCATTTTTTGGGGTAAATTTACTTCCAATGTAATTTTCATAGGAAGTGGAAATTTCAATATTAGGTCAATATTAGGTAAAGTTATAACTTTACGCAGGTGTTTTAATGTTAAAATGAAATGTAAGATTGCATTGAGATCGTAATTTTAATCTGTAAATTTATTTAAAAAGGAAACATGACAATGCAAATTTAACCTAATATTGAAATTTCCCACTTCCTATGAAAATTACACTTTGAAGTAAATTTACCCCAAGAAATGGAGGCAACTTCAAGGGGAATTTTTTAGAGTGTAGGTACCTACCTTAAAAGTGCAAGGAAAAATGAGTCGGTTTTACCATGCTTTTTGCAAGTTTCAAGTAAAATGTCAATTTTTTTAGTTCTATTTATAATATCAAAACGATGTTCTTTTTTTTACTTTTTTAAAATAATGAAAAATAGTATATTTTACATGGGATGAAACATCTATTTGTTTTTCGTGGGGTGAGAGTTTACCCACGAGCCGCATAGCATAAGTGAGTGAGTAATCTTGTAAATAAAGGAAGCGGATTATATCTGGAGTCGAAAATGCTATTTTCTGCATTATAATATTATAGCACAATTAAATGTAAAGAAAATGTAATTGTTTATTTATTTTTAGTCATAATCGAAAAGAACTAAACGAAAATTACTTTGTGCAAACTATTAATTGTTTAATCGTTTCCATAGCAATATGCAATTTTCACTTCTACAGACGAAAGTAAAATTTGTATATAGAGTAAACCCTACTTTCATATAATATTAATACTTTTCATATACAGTGCGAACGCCGGCTGTAGAATATTCTAAATAAAAGCATCTGCTTATCTGGCGCCGAAATCCTCGCACAGGTAAATCTCAATTTTTGATGGCTCATCTTTTTTACATTGAATTTTTTACCCTCCCCCCCCCCTATTTCTGCAATGACATCCTACTTTTTTTTCAGAATCCGATAAGAACTTGCGTGTCCTACGGAAACGTAGTTTTCCGCATACGTCTTGCGATTTACATATCCACGACCTGGTGAGCACCAATGTTCGATAAAAAAACAAAAAAACGATTGCCCTAGGGAGTGTATGTTTTCGGCGAGAAAATTTGTTTTTTTTTTGTTTTTATCGAACATTGGTGGAAAACTAGGTTTCCATAGGCCTTACAATTTCTGACGTATGATCATTTGAAATTTGAAAAAGCTTGAAGTTGCCCCCTTCTACCTACAACACTGTTAAAATGGAAAAAATATATCTTCGGTCAATTCGTAACAGACAAGTAAGCTCTATCGAATCATGATGAAAATCTAGGGGTTGCTATTTTAAAGAAATTTGATGACATCATTGCAGAAAAGGGGGGGGTAGAGGGAAAAAACTTTTAATATAAAAAAGACGCGCCGCGCCATTACAAACTAAGATTTACCTGTCCGAGGATTTCGACTTCAGATAAACCAAAAACATTTTATTTAGAGTATTCCATAGCCGGTGTTCGCACTGTATGTTTTCTCCACTAGTGAGGAAAAAAGTAAAAATGTCATTTTGAAATTAAAAATGACAACTAAAGTCTTGACATTTTGATTGAAACTTGCAGAAATGGTATTTTTATACTTCCATTAAAAGTAGGCATTTTTTCATTCACAGTTGCGTTGCTTTTGACAATAGTGAAAATGTAAACAATATAGTAAAAAGTTTAAAAAAACTTTTTTCACTGCCAATGACATCACACTATTTTTTAACCATTCATTTATATCTGAAATTGATTGAAGAAATTAAAAATTATAAAGGAAACTATTTAATAACTACGATTATATTGAAATGAATTGTAAAATTTGTGTAATTAGGTACAATAATTATTCCTGCTTGTCCAAAATTTAAATAACAAATCACCTTGCGTAGGACAAACTACAATTTTTTTAATGGAAGTATAGAAAATTGTGTACCTATATAATTCATGCTAGAAGTGTCTTTTTTCAATTCTGTGGTTTACTGAACTTGGTCTCTAACCATCTACTACGCTTTCACACTCATGAAAAGAGTAACACTTGTTATATAAGTATAAATAACTATTTAATTAACGAACTGATTAATTTCCCTTTTTTAATTACACCACTTTTTAAATAAATTCAAATCGTTTTTAACCATACATAACAAATACATACTATGCAAACTTTAGATATTTAATTTATTATGCCGCGCGCCGCGTTTCATTATATTTTTCATTCCATTGCTATTTTTAGGTGGAATTCTGAGCACTTAGTCATTATTAGAATTTTCAAGATGATGATGCTGCTGCGCGATTCTTGTATTTTTATTTTAAAAGTCTCTTCTGTAACAGTAATTTTCCGCTCAACTTATCCCTGCTCTGTTTCCTTGTCCATTATACACCTTTATTTGAAAAAAGGAAAAAATTGGAACACTTCTTGATCACTCGCAGGAGGTGGTGATTCTTCAAGTCCAGACGATGATTCGACCGTAAAAGGGAACGCAGTATGGTCGGGAAGTACATCCAATCGAGAATCGACTTCGGACCTCTCGACTTGTTCATCATCATCGGATCGACCGAAAAGTTTAAAAGGTTTTACGATAAAGTTGCTAAATATATAAAGACCAGATATATATTTAAGTACATCCATACATTCAATATTTAAATGCACTTTAGGATATAACTAAGATGCTATTTATTTGCGAATAGGTCTGTCAATAAACCGGTAGTGTGTCTGTCGAATGGTTTGAGTGTGAGTGTTGTTATTTGCATTTTGGTGGTGCATGACCTGAATATTTAATTGAGAAATTGGTATTTACTTGTTGCGGTTTATAATGAGGTGTTTATTGTATACAATTATACTGTATAAGAGTAAGGTGCATGTATGTATTATTAAATTATTTTACAGCCAAGAAAAGAAATAAAAGAAGAATATTTTTATTCATGATGTCACTAATGCGTAGAATTATATAGTAGATAAAGAAATAACACAAATGGAAATTGAATATTTTTTTGTAGTTATCTAGATAGCCTTGCAATTAGCATATAAAGCGAATTATTAGACCGAAGCAGTATTGCCAGATCTACAGCTAAAACTGTATTTCTACCGTTTTGAGGTGTGATCTACAGTTGTCAAATTTTGACATCTTGAGCTACAGCTTCTTAGTTTCTTCTTCATTAATAAAAATTGTTTTAGTCACTTGAAACTTGGTGCAGTTTTCTAATTTTTGGGCTGGCTCTCTTAGCGAGTAGATATAATACTTATTAAAGCAGACCTGTAATAAAGTTGTCTTACTAGTTTCTACTGTAAACCGGAGAATTTTTGAAATGTTTCTATCGAATATAGGGTTTTCACTCAAGAATTTCTTGTGGATCGACTATAAAAGGAAAACGGGACGAATTTTGCGTTAGTTGTATTAAAAGCTGTCAACTGCAACTACTCCAGCCCGCAATGGAAACAGTCAGCAACCATACTTAACCACTATGTTTATTTAAATTTTCATGTGGCAACACTGGATCGAAGTAATGTGTATTTACTGGAAAAGTTAAACAGTATATGACACATTTTGGAATTTCCTACAAAGCACTAGCTCGCTAATTTGTAAAATGAGTCCTTCAGTTTGATAAACATGCTGAATCGTAGTGAGCTGCCAATCTGTACCATTTAGTAAGAAATTTCTGATTTTATGAACTGATTTCGATTTTTTTCTTTAGTTATAGAAACACATCTATAATTAATCTTCTAATATTGTTAATAGAGACAGTTTTTCGAAAAATTACAAAAAGCATTAGTCATTTTTTTAAAAGTGCATTCCAAACTATAACCCGTCTTTGAGGGCCATAGTGCTCTTAGGGGACAAATTCGGACACAGGTCCGGATTTACCCCCTAAGAGGGCTTCATTCATATGAACTTTTATTTTCTAATATAGAATCAATCGCTCCTCCGAAATATACTAACGTAATTTCTGAACTCCCTGTATATTGTGATGAACTGAATGAAACAAAGAATATCGCATTCAAGTTGTCACATGAATAACGGTATTATAACGGAAAGCAGTCGTTACATGATGTTGACTTTTCTCACCACTACTACCGTGTTTTCATGATCTTGCTGATTGTTGCCATCTATTCGACTTACAGCTTCTGACCCTTCTACATTTCTTTGGTCAGCTAATGTATGTCTTTGGTCGTACTCAGTATCATGTTACTTCCAACATCTGCCTTTTGTCATATTACCAAATCGATTTGTATCTGCAGATAGATACACAGGGTGGTTATCATTTCGTTGCACACTATTGGGATTTCGAAAACCATAACAGATACGAAATCGGTTAAATTAGACAAAAATTGCCCAATTGCAAGGCCGTCTCAGAACCACTTCCAATATTTCGAGAAAACTTATTAGCAAACAACGAAAACTTGTCATTATCTTCTTTTTTTTAATATCTCGGACACTATTTTTTTTAAGAGTATGAAATTTTGCATATAGCCATAACTTGACAATTTGATTGTCTTAGCCACCTTAGCAAAATTTTAAACCTACTATTTTTTGGGCACCGAATTTGAGATTGGCAGATCTAGCACTATGGTTGGTTAATTTGGTAGAAAATAGGTTTTCCATGACCTGTGGGACGCCATGAAGACTGCGGCACAATTTTTTGCCCGGAGGACCAAATTGGCAGAAAATTGGTTTTTGGTCACTTTTAGGCACCTCAAATTTCAATTTGCATTTTCTGCCACATTTTTTTTCAATTTTATTTTCTGACGCCCTCCAGTGCCCTTCCTGATGATCACGGGTTCTTTCACTTACAAGAATAATTTGTAGAGGAGGATGTAAGCTTTCCAAAAAATCATTCACTCCTGTCATCATCATTCACTACTCGAGTTCTGTTCTCCGAACGAAGAATTACAAGATATAGAAATTTGTTTGCTTATTACAGTTGGCGAATTCTTGGACATGTTACTCACTTATTTCGGATTATGGGTTTATTACAAACACTCTCATCAATTACCAGAAATGCTCTGAGGATTTTCTTAGACATTTTTTGTTTTTGAATAATGGGTGGGTTATTTAGCTTGACCTTAAATAATAAAAGAAATCACAAAATTCACAAAGAACTTTTGCAGTTAGTATATCTAGTCTTTTAATATTTAGCAACATCTAAACTAGATCTCTAAATAAAGAAACTTGTAAATCATGAGAGAAATGCATACCAACAGACAGCTCGACAAGATGCAACGACGACTTCCAATGGATACGTAAAGAGCCCATCGATGTATCACCCCAGAAAATGATGGAAGAACAACTACCACAATCAAAACCTCCAATAAATCGATCGGTACGCGACAAAACTCCCCGTCGTTCTTCCGAGAGATCAGCGCCGGGAAGTCTGGATCGTAGAAGATCCCACCACCACACCCGGCAAGAAAGGGACCAAAAGTCTAGATCTACTCATATATTGAAAAGTCCACCGAGATTCGAGGACTATGTCGGGGGACAAAACTGCCAAAACTGGTGTTGTAATCCGCATTTGAATGAGCAACAGTATTGTTTTGATAATTTTCATAGGAGACACGAGCGTGTGGATCCGCAACGTTATGGTAGTAGCCCTATGTTAATGGATCAGAGGTATGGTGTGGAGAGGGGAAGTCATCCTGATATCTATGGTGATTTTAGTAGGTTTAGGCATGAACAACCTTATGGTGGTAGTGGAGGATGCTGTTCATATCATTCGGCGCCCCCTTGTTGTTTCTTTGGAGATGCCAGAAATTATCATTGGACGCCGCCACCTTATCCTGTTAATAAGGTATTGTGATTTAGGTATAAGGTACTATTATTATATACAAACAAAGCTTAGTTGTAGTTGTTTTTTACGCATAGCTAAAGAGAAACTTCAAGTATACATGTGTTAGAAAACAATATATGTAGTATAAGAATTTGTAAAAATTATGTGTATAGTTATCATTTAGACTTTTTTTTCAACACAGTTAAAGGAAGACAAACTGTATGCAGATAATGTTTAGACTGATTGACACAAGATATTACAAGTTGAATACCATAAAATCTACTTGTATGAAAAAAACTGCTTTAAACTGTGCCTATGAACTATTACCATCATTTGTTTTCGTTTCGTTTTGTTGCCGTGCACCATACATACACCATTACAGTTGTTAAAACCAACCCTATAAAATGGCATTTTCAGATAAGGAAATCTAACAAGATCAATACCTGTAAAATATCAATTGTAAATTACTATTATCAAAGACTAGACGTTTGCGAAAATTGTATCGGATATACAGTATCTGCCATAAAGTTGGATATCCATATAGGAAATTTTTTAACAATCTGGCTAGAAAAGAACTTTGTGAAGTAATCGCCTCTGGTTCCAAAAATACTTGAAATGCTTGAAAGCCAAAGTGGACAGGTGACAATAGGTATCTGTCAAATTCGTTATTTAAAGAAAATCCCAGAAAAATGCCTATATTTGTTAAAATATGGAAAAATTTTATTAAGAATAAATGTTTCTAATGACATTTTTTTACATTCACATACCGAGTTTGAACCAGATATTCCGACATAAGGAAATTTTTTTAACATTTTTTTGATACACCTCCGTAACTGACTATTAAAATTACATTTACCCAATAAAATGTTTTAATTTTCCTTTCTTGCATAAATTCGTAGGTTTCTAATTTTTGATTAATTTTTCAGAAATAATTTAAAAAGAAATAAATATTAAATGTTATTGTCAATTATTCGACATAAAAATAAATCATTTTATTAAATTTATGGTAACTCTTATGGTTCTTATTCCAATGTTTTGCATTCAGAAATACTTGATATCCTTTAAATGGTAGGTAGAGGGGAGGCAGTAGAGCTAAGTTACCTTGACAAGTATAGGTCAAAAAATAATGCTTGGAACTATAAACCGTATAGAGACGTTCACGTTTGTCTCTCAAATCAAGAAGGCCATGTAAATTATCATTAACATGAGCAGTCTATAGCGAGGCTAATATAGACTTTACTAATATCTACGTAACTTTTATATTTAGAATGTCACTCTCCATCCATTTCTACAAAAATATACAGAGTGTCCCGTTTAAAAAATATCACTTTTGAAAATAACTCGAAAACGCGTTTAATTGTTTTTTTTTGTCTTCGCCATGTTAATCAGCTGCAAGAATATTGCTAATTTAACCGATTTCTTAGCTCCAATAATAACGGAGATAGCAATAGTACGCCGATAACTGCGAACATGAAGGTATATTAGTGTATATGCACTTCAAAAGATGTTGAATCACAGCATTAGGTCAAGCAAGGCCAAAAATACTAATCTCGCTGTCTTTTTTTTACAACAAATTGAATTGTGGCACAGAACAATAATGGAGTTATTTTTGTTAATCGAGAGTAGTTGGTGTTAAAAGACGCTCCAGAGTCAATAGCACGTACTCTGGATCAGGATGCCGAACGCACCCTGTATCTTCATTGCCACACATAAAAATCCTAAGACAACACTGGAAACGCTCTTTTGCTGCCATATGTTCTAAGTTCGGTATTTCAACTCTTTTTGCTCTGAATGCTCGATTGCTATAGTTACAATTATTTACAACAATGGATACCATAGAAACCAAGCTCTTCGAGTAAACAGATCTGCAATTCCGAACGCGGCTAAAATTGTCAAAATTCCTAACCTTACAATTTGTGTTGTTAAACACCTTACAAAGTGAAATCTGCCAAAAAGTTATGGCTAGACTTTTCTTGTCAATCTTCATCTTTTTACACGCAAGTTCTCAAAGACAGGGACTAGTGGTTGGGTTATATCGATAAATATTTAAAAAACTTTGTGGGTCAAAATTCACAGAATGAAAATGAGTCGATTTTTAAATGAGTCTGCACTCGATCTATCATTGTGTTATTTTAAAATTAGTGCATTAGCGAATCCACGTCCGAAAGAATATGTTTTATTTTAATTAAGTACTGAAAAATACCCATTTCTTAATTTTAAATGTATTCCCAATTATTCTAATTTAAGAAGTAAATACCCTTAACCCTCTGAATAAATTTATCCGCTGTGAAGTTTTAGATTCAATAATTTGCACTAATATGCTACTGTTGTAAAACCGTCGCTATTACGTTCTACTCCCACTTGCAGCAGTACAATTTTCTTAAATATGTCAATAGCAGAGGAGGAAGACGTTATTATTATTGAACATGGACATGGTTCCGTCTTAATTTAGATCTATTGTAACAACCTTATTTAATTAAATGATGTGTTTCTGAGAGGTTCTTAAATAGTCTTATTTATACAGCTGTGATTAAAAATAACCCTAACCTTCATCAGATATTGGTTTTAATTAAACTATATACACAGTATTAAATGAAAAAAGTTTGTTTATAAAAAGTACTTTTGCTACATTCTCAATGTAGCAATGTCGTAAACACATAAGCTTGAACCCATTTAACTAAAATTAATCCACATATACTTAATAGTATATTAGGTATTAAGGGTTTAATTGAGTGTCTTAGAGCCCGTAGAGTTAGTTAGCGCCTAAAGCCGAAGGCGCTAAAACGATAAACGGCACTAAAACACTTATTAAGCCCGAAATGCGTACCTTAGTTTAGATCTAAACATAAACGTCCCTTTATGGCCTACGAGTCTCTTTATGGCCCGGAGGGCAGTAAAGAAACGTCAATTAAATGTCAGAGCTGGTTTTGTAGAACTTGATTTATTTTTAATATAATTTGTAAACTTATCACCCATGAAAATAAGCTAAAATTAAATATTTGGAATAGTTACTATAGTAACGAAATTCAACGCTCAGTGGCTTGATGTACCTACATAAACATTTAATTAAATTTTTTACACAATAGATTTGAGATAAAAACTTAATCTGTGCATAAAATAGTGTATTTATAGCGGGCATAACTTACTCTTATGGCCCTACAGCCTTTTAATAACGCTTTCGGCCATAAAAGCTTCTTTATGCCCTTATTACATAAATAACTATTATTTTGGCCGGTTATGGGCCTGTTTTTAGAGCCTAAGTTGCTCGATTAGAACTTTAGGGCTGTAAAACTTTTTATGCACAGATGCATTATAATTAGACTATTATTGATAGATCTATCTAAACATAACTGTCTCTTTATGCCCCAAGGGCCTCTTTATGATCCGACGGGCAATAATGAGTAATAAGTATACGTACAGCGGCTTGATGTAACCTACGTACTCATTTAATTATGTTTTTTACACAATAATAGATTTGAGATAAAAACAATCTGTGCATAAAATAGTGTATGCATTTCGGTCATAACTTGCTTTTATGGCCCTACAGCCTTTTCCTAGCCCTCGGCTGACGCCTCGGCCTAGAAATAACGCTTCTGGCCATAAAAGCTTCTTTATGCCCTTAATACATAAATAACTATTGTAAACTTATCACCAATGAAAATAAGTTGAAATTAAGTATTTTAGATAGTAACTATAGTAACGTACTTCGTATATATGCACATAAGTATACGTACAGCGGCTTGATGTAACCTACGTACTCATTTAATTATATTTTTTACACAATAATAGATTTGAGATAAAAACAATCTGTGCATAAAATAGTGTATGCATTTCGGGCATAACTTGCTTTTATGGCCCTACAGCCTTTTCCTAGCCCTCGGCTGACGCCTCGGGCTAGAAATAACGCTTCTGGCCATAAAAGCTTCTTTATGCCCTTAATACATAAATAACTATTAGAGCCAACTTAAGAGTGTTTATAGCTAAAGAAATTGCTACCCTTGTTTACGCCGCGCCGTTTCCATAGTAATAATGTTAATAATAGTAACTAAGACCACTGTACCTACCTACTTGTAGCTTTGTACTTTTCAAATTATTTTTATTTTAAAATTAAACATTAATTTAAATTTAGACCGGTTTTGTGGCAGTATCTTAATTTGATTAGGAATTTATTTGTAAGGTTGGCCACACCTGTTTTCTAGCTAGTCAAATCAACTTCCAACGACTCATAGCTAATGTAATGTAACGAATAGTAAACCCACATATGACGTCATCAAACATTCTAGATGTATGAGTCATCAACTGTATGACTCATCAATAACACGTGCATGTATGACTCATCAATTAACACCTGCGTGTATGACTCATCGGCGCGCCTCGTCGACGTCATTTATCGGCAGTGCGTGTATGACTCATCAACACGTCATCGAACATTCTAGATGTATGAGTCATCGTATGAAAGATATAAATTGACATCACGAGTAGAAGGAGGACAGTTAATGTTTGACCAGCATAGTGAAATGTACTGTGAATAAATAAATGTTAATAATTAATTAATAAATACATAAATAGTTTTTATATAAATAGTCCTCATATAAATTTGTAAATACCTAGCATTTATTTAAATGCTTTAGTTTGTTAAATAGTTTATAGTTATAGTGTTTTTAATTAAGTGCATTGTAAATAATCTTCTCTTTATTAATAGACGAATTTAAACAGCATTTTGGTTATTATTTTAAAAATAACGTTGCAGTGGTGTTACAGGTGTGGAGTTTTAAAATAAATAAAATCGCGTAATAATTAAATAAAGTGCTGTGAGAATAAATTTTAGTGTTAAAAATAATTTCAACAAACAATTAAAATGGTGATGAAATTGTTAAAAGATCTCTTAGTGATAGATTTAAAACGGGAATTGGACGAGAGAGACTTAGATAGTAATGGAAAGAAGGAAGTTTTGATAAATCCGCTAAGAGAATGGCTTAGTTACACATACGCCGCCACTGGATTTTGAACTCCAAGTCGCCGCTACTGAGTTTAGTAATAGTGATTAAGTTACGTGAAAGTGATAAGATGATAACCTGTTATAATTGATGACTGTACTTTTAAATCGTATTTTATCTAAATGTTTTTTTGCTAATTGCATTTTTTCAATAATTATCATTTACATAAGTAATGACATAGTATTTAATCCACATTTTATCTATGTTAAAGTTGCAACTAAAACGTTTTTTCATAATTTATCTTCTATACCGCATTTTATCTAAAACGACATATGTCCTGTTTAATATTACATTTCATTATGAGATATTAAAAATTATACAATTGTATTTTGTAAAAGAAAAAGAGAAGTTAGTTAGTTAAGAACCGCGAACTGCAAATGACCATAAAAAATCTGTAACAAAAGGGAACTTAGTTTTGTAACCTGCTATTTTAAATAAAACACAATAAAAACGTATATTTTATTTTGTGTACAATTGAAATATGAGTGACAAGCAAGTATCCAAAAGTTACGATTAACAAAACTTAATTAACGTAATTGGCGCAGAATCGGTAGTATAGTTCGTATAGGAAGTGAAACATAGTGCCTAAAACAAATAGGAAAGTGTTTAAACTGACTGGTGATTTTTTTAAATCTTTAACGGGCTCTAACAAAAAGAGACAATAGTGTTTCGAGGAGTGAACTGAATATTCCTTGTCGCTACGCGGAGCTACATTCTGAGGACTGGATATTCCAGAATTGGCTAACAACCGTTCCTGAGGACTGTACATCCCTGGATTGGTTACACAAAAGAAGGAAAACGGAAGGAAAACCAGAGAAAGAAAAGAAAACAACAAAGGTAGGCAAATCTCTCAATCCATTGTCTTTATGTGTTCACAATTTTCCTATTATTATTTCCTATTCTATTATAAAATTATTCTCTCAGTTGTTTTATGTTTCGTAAAAGAAAGTGTAAGTTTAAAAAACAAGTTAGGGCACATCGTAGTAATCAAACTAAAGAAGACTGTGATTTTGATTTGGAAATTTTAACTGAAACTTTATCCGAAATTAATTTGAATCAATTTGATAGTGTACCTCTTGAAAATAATATAATGGCCGTTACCGGACCAAGTTACCAACAACTAAGACTCTTCTCAGATATTATTCCAAATTTTAGTGGTGATCCATGTGAACTTAATAATTTTATAGCAGCTTGTGACGAAACTATTCAACAGTATACTAATGAATCTGAACCTGTTAACAAATTAATTTCTAGGGCAATTATTGGCAAACTTCGAGGCAAAGCATTAATACTAATTTCAGGTCGCGCAGAATTAGATTCTTGGCCTAAAGTAAAACCAATGTTAAAGTCTTTGTTTGCTGATCAAAGATCATTTACTTGTTTGCTACATGAATTACATAGTTTAAAATCCAATCCTAAAGAAACTCCACATAGTTTTGGTGTTAGATGTCAGTATGTCAGAAGCTTAATTTTTTCATCTATTAACAATGATGTTACATTGACTCGCGAAGCAAAACTTGCACAAATTGACAACATAGAAAAACTTATTTTAATTACATTTCTAAAATGTCTTCCGTCCCAAAGCTATGCAATACGTAATAGAAGAAGAAAATTTTCTGTCAATGGTAAATGAAGGAAAACCACAAAATTATCATAATTTATGATATCTTATTAACATAAGGGCACCACAAATTCAAAATCCAGCACAAGTACGGAAAACAGTTTCTGAAGCAACACCGCAGTATAGGAACAACGTAGATCCACAACAGTTTCCTATTGTACAAACGAGGAATTTTCCTAGCCAACCTATTCAGATGACACCCAGAGAAATTCCACGGAAGTTTTTCTCAAATCAACAAGTGTTTGGTAAAAACCCATCTGGCGGAAACGTATGGAAACCAAAAAACCAAACACCAGCTTACAAGCCAACGCCAATGTCAATAGTTTCAAAACAGACGCCAGTTGTAAGGAACAGTTTCCAATCGCAATCAAGACCAACCTTTTATTCTGAAGAACTGAATAATGTAAACCAAACTAGCATAGACCACAGTGGACCTAGTTTTTCAAAAGTTCCAAAAGAGTCACTTAATAATCTAATTCGATACTCATTGCTTCACTACAATAACTCGATACATTCAACTACTAATTATACACCTTTCGAAATTGTATCAGGACATTTTCATACCAAAGATCCATTCGATATTGAAGAAAAGGATGTTGTTTCCAAATATGTTCAAACTCACAAAGAAAAATTAAAAGAACAATATACAAATTAATCAAAATCTGCAACAAAACAAGACAGAAAAGATGCGCAAGATTAATGAAAACCGGAAAGAACCTCCAACGATATCTCGAAATGATCAAGTATACCATAAAGAATTGCCTAGAGACAAACTAGCGCCCAGATTCACTAAAATAAGCCCCATTGCACAAACTACTAACAAAGTCAAAACTGAAACATCCAAATATTCTAAACACAACCTAAAAAGACGTAAAAGACTCTAATATTACCCTATTTCTTATTTTTTCAGATTAAATTCCTATATATTCTCTCGTTTATCCTATGTTTAGTTTATGTTCCCGTCAATAATTCTATTCAAAAACTTACGAATCCTATTTTGCCAATGAATTTAAAAAACACAAGAATAATTCTGAGCAAGCATACTTTTGTTAGTTACATGAATGTTACAGAACTTATTGAAATTAAGTTTCACATAGAAACCCAACTTAATCTTATATCAAAAAAGAAGAATTTTAGTAATCATATCGATCAATTGCTAAATCAGGGTTATACGTTATCACTTCATATCGATTATTTGTTACAAACCATTTCTCCACATATACGACCTAAGCGAGAGTTAATTAATATTGGAGGTACAGTATCAAAATGGTTATTTGGCACCCTTGACGCTGATGATGGCAAGAGAATTGATGCAATATTGAATCACCTAAACAAGAATGATCATCTTCTTCAAGACACCATAAACTCCCAAATTTCTTTAGCTAAAGACCTTATGATCAAAACAAATTCTGGCCTTTTTCAAATGAAATCAAATATTTTAACAATTGAACATTTACTACAGTGGCGTGCGGTGAGAATCTAGGCTAGGGAAGCAACTACGTTTTTAAATTTAATATACCTAGGTACAGGCGCGAATCCACGGGGGGGGGGATTTCCCCCCAAGGTTTTGATATATATACTTTTGTATTATAGTTAAATAAATTTTGAATGTAAAAGTAGTTAATGTAAGGTGCAGTGGGGTAAATGCGATATAGTTTTTGAATAGGTGAAGTTTGTAGCGCTCTAAAATCATAAACTTATTAACAAAAATTTAAAAAAAAATTGTATAGCTTCGTTACAGGGTTGTGAATCGATATTGTACCGTGAAACCAATTAGCAGTCTTTTTGTTTTTTTAAAGGATTTTTTTAAAACGTGGTCGATATATCACATTTGCCCCATGATTTGGGGCAAATGTGATAATGGAGTATATGTTGTTATACGAAATTGCTGCATAAAATAACGGGGCAAAGGCATAAAATTTAAGCAAAACTGTGCATTTTGTTTTTTTATTTACGAAAATAGCTGGAAATGTAAGAAAGTTACAAACTTTTTAAATTTCTGAACACAAAACAAAATAAACAACGATTCTTAAATTATACATAAAGGCAAAGATTTCTGAAACAACTAGAAAAACTGTTAAACAGATAGTGGTGAGCTATAAATTATAACCCCCAAAACGAACTGAAAACTGAAATGATCCCCTTCGATCAGTGGTTGGTTCAGGCAACACTGTGATAATATCCTTTTCGTCTATTGTGTCAGTGTCTTCAATTTTTGGCCATACAAATTTATTTTTGTATGGTCTGGCAAATTTAACGACCCACCCTTCATCGTTTTGTTCTATCACGTTACCAACAAAATGTTTAATTAGCCTTTTTGTAGTGTATTTTACAAGCACCCAACATCCAGAAGTGACATTAGTATTGACCTCTGACACATCCTTGTTATTCTCATCCACGTTTGCATCCAATAATTCGTTTAGGAACTCCTCAGAATTATCTGATTCTTGAAAGACGGGAGATGTATTGGCCTCATCACTTCTGCTGCTACTGCTAGAAGATAATCTAGATTTTCTTTTGGCGCTTTTCTTAACTGGTTTCAGTTTTTCTTTTAATATGTCTATAGCTTGTGTTGAAGTTAAAATTTCTGATCCGACACAAACTCTAGTTTTTTTTTTGTGGTTGTGGTTTTGGTGTTTGCTTAACTGCAGATAATAGAAGTGTTTCAAATGATACATTGCTGGTAGGTTGAAGATGGTTTGAGGTTCCTGGCAATGGTTCATCACCCATTTCTTCCTGCTCTTGAACTTGTGTGGGAATCCCAACAGTTTCTTTCCACTTTTTAATTAGTTCTGGTGGAAAACTTTCTTCTGGAATAACATTTCGATTAAAGGGAAATATTCCTCCCTTTTTGAAACCGTTTGAGATGACTTCAGGAGAAATGATTTTCCATGTCTCGCACAAGAACTGTGAAAAAACTTTCTTAGGTAGCTTTTGTCCTATGTGCTGTCTTTGCCAGGCGACAAGCTTCTGATCCCATTTGCACTTGAATGATTTAAATACTGTGAGGTCTAAGGGTTGTAGCAAGTGGCTGCTGTGGGGAGGCAATTTCAAAATTGTGATTTGTTCTCTTACTGCAGCTTCCAATGTCTCCACATTTACGTGTGTTGAGTGGCCATCATATATCACAAGTACGGGTCTCTCCAATCCAACGGTAGGAATAATAGTTTTAAGGAAGTAATTTTTAAATATTTCTCCTTCCATCCAACTGTTCTTACTAGCTGCATAAACAGTTCCCTCAAATTCGTGTTCTGAAGGGGCAAGCCATTGATCCCATACGTTCTTCCCTTTGTAGATAATTAGTGGTGGAGCTTTCTCCCCCGCTGCATTACCCATTAGCAGTATAGTGGTATTTTCTTTACCAGGTGAGCTGATTGTTCGTGATGAAGCTTTATTAACTGCACCTACAACCTTCACATTCCTGGGATCAATACTAAGACTACTCTCATCTAAGTTCCAAATTCTGTGTGGTTTATCATGCAATCCAAGTTCATCCATAGTTGCTTTTAGCAAATCAAAATAATGATAAATAATGAACGGATCCAACGCCTTTTTCCGTGCGTATTCCACATTTTGAGGAGTTTTAAGGCTAAGATTGCGCCGCTTTTTAAACTTCAAAAACCAATCTTCCCCTGGGATACCATCTTTGAAATTAGTTTTTATGTTGTTATCTTTAATGAATCTGGCTACCACTTCAATAACTTCTTTTCGGGAAAATCCATATCCCCATTTTTCGGCAATTCTTAAACAATTTGCTAACCTAGCTTCGTCTTCTAATGAAATTCTAGTTGGGCGACCCCGGTCTTCTTTTTTTGAGCCACGTTTACCTTTTAATCGGCAATACAATGTAACGTAAGGTATGCGATACATTTTGGAAGCTCTGTAAATTGTTGTTCTTCTTGCTTCATTAAGAGCCAGTTCCAAATCAGCCTTTGAGTATTTATTGTCATCAGAGGTTTTTCTTTTATAATTGCGGACCATGGCAATGCTGGAAAGATAAAGGGGCAAAAGTGATATAGTGTAACACAATTTCCCGGCCATTGTGTAACACATTTGCCCCATTGTAATATTTTCAGGGGCAAATGTGACACAATCTCAAAAACCGAGAAAATATTTAAATTCTGATAAACTGAACATATCACCTAATACTTTACAGTTTTTAACCTATCCCTACTAAATAATCCTTACTTACCAGTTGAGATAATGATTTTATATCATTGGATGCAAAAAACCTTCCACTCGTCACTTAAGTAAACAACGTGCATCGGCAAAGATCTGCAACGAATGGTGGGACAAATTCTGCATACACGAATTAAAGTGGTGGGGGTGTAGACGGGTATATTGCACACCAATTGACATAGGTGGCGCTACTTGATTGAATTGTTGCAAGTTTTGGGAAAGGACTAACACAATTGCCTCATTATCACATTTACCCCACTGCACCTTATATTAAATATTGTGCAATATATAACATTTATAAATAAATATACATAGGATAAAAACAAATATTGTTTGTACAGTAATCATTATTAATTTGTTTAAAGCAATTATTTTTAAAAAATGCCCCTCCCCAAATAATTCTCTGGATCCGCCCCTGATGCATGTTTTAATCTTTGTTGTTAAATTTGTAAGTTCTAATTTTGATCTGCCTTTCTCAACAATTTGTAATTTCCCTTCGAAACCGTACACATGAACAAACTCTAATAATTTACAAACTGAACAACAAAATCGTCGTCGGTTGTATCGGAAGTACTCGAACCTTCCACCGAAGCAGCTGAATTTATAGTCATGACGATAATGCAATTTTAAATTTGCATACAGAGCAAACTAAATAGAATTATTTGTCTTGAAAAAATTCAAACTTATATAAATTGAAATAATAAAATGTTTCAAAATACAGTCTCATTCGCAGATTTACATTACTTCAGTAACATTTAACAAACACTAACTCGAACAAATAACCAATTATAATAAATAAACATTTGGGCATGGAGCACACTAAAAATAATGTGACCTTACTACGATGTACAAAGCACCGGCCCACTAACGAAGGCGCGACTGGCCGGCTGGCGGGGAGAAGTGCAATAAGCAACGAAATCAGTGCTTATATGCAGTGTATGCAACACATTTAAATCGGTATTATCTTTTCGCGCAAGTTTAAGGAGTCTAATTTAAAATAGTACTCTAAATAATTATACTTTTTGCTGTACGTAATTGATATTAGCTTTAAGTTGATTAAATATTACAAATTGAAATAAAGGATAACCATAATTTTATCAAAATATTTTTGTTAGCATTGGTTTTTATTTTTAATGAATTCTTAAGGGAAGCATTGCTTCCATTGCTTCCATGGACCGCACGCCACTGATTTACTACATGAATTTTCGGAAAATATCAATGTACTTAATGCTTTAGAATTAATCATTAATTCACTCTTTACTTTACAAATTCATTTAAATCAAATTATTAATGCAATTACTTTTGCTCATTTACACAAAATTCATCCAACTTTTCTTGCATTAGACAATTTGCACTCTATTATTAGTAAAATAGAAAATTTGTACTCCTTCGATCAGCTAGTTCATTTTAGCAACCAACATAGTTACTACTCTTTCTTGGGTATTCAATTATTATATAACGGCGAGAGATTAATTTTTTTAATGCATTTTCCCGTTTTAACAACTACTTCATTCAACACATATTTCCTATATCCTATTCCACTTCAAAATAAAATAATTTCGCCTCCAAAACCATACCTAATCCTAAATGAGAGATATGAGCTTTACCAATATCGAGACGACCTCTGTGAACAACTGGAAGGCACCTATTACTGCCAGAACCATTTACAATCTGAGTACGACTGTATAGTTCATATCATCATTAAAAATGAAGCTGCCAACTGCACTACTTTACCTGTCCATCTGGAGAAGCCAATTGCTAATCAAGTCACACCGGACAACATTCTGCTCACTACACCTGTCAGCTCTATTATAACTGAAAGCTGTTCTGTGGAAACACACCATGAACTTCAACCTGGCAGATACCTAATAACAATTTCCGACAACTGTTATTTTCTCATTAATACCGAGAAATTCTCTTATGGAAATGATGCTTTATCGCCAGCACAAATCATTCAACTGCCCTCACTCAACATTTCTAATCTAATCGAACGATCTACAACCGTAAAGCTTACCAGTATGGACCTCGAAGAAATCAAACGCCTGACCGCCAAAGTTAATTCTCAACATGAAGTCTCCTTCTACCCCAGGAACTACAACCTGAACGCAGCTCACCCACATTTTGGCTTATCGTTCTTACCTGTATTTTTTTCTGCATCTTGGTCATCTTTGGAGTGTACCTTTACTGTAAGAGTTGCTATCCGTATCCATTTTGTTATCCGGAGCCTAACACTAATGAAGATGAAGTCACTGATGTTCAGCCTAGCCAACCCATCCAGCCCTAGGCTTCCATTTCAGCCGAGAGGAGTTACACATACGCCGCCACTGGATTTTCAACTCCAAGTCGCCGCTACTGAGTTTAGTGATAGTGATTAAGTTACGTGAAAGTGATAAGGTGATAACGTGTTATAATTGATGACTGTACTTTTAAATCGTATTTTATTTAAATGTTTTTTGCTAATTGAATTTTTTTCAATAATTATCATTTACATAAGTAATGACATAGTATTTAATCTACATTTTATCTATGTTAAAGTTGCAACTAAAACGTTTTTTCATAATTTATCTTTTATACCGCATTTTATCTAAAACGACATATGTCCTGTTTAATATTACATTTCATTATGAGATATTAAAAATTTAAGAAAATTTAAGAAAAATCATGTTTTATTTTACCTGCTTCATTTTATAGTCAGTTTTCTGTGAAACCATATAATAATAATTGCTACAACCCATAGCCTGGAAAGCAGGCCCCAGAAGCTATAAGCTTGTGCGGGAGGGAGAGGGCGATTATTATTATTACGTAGGCCCTTTTTTAGCAAAATATGTAATTTTGCATTTCAAAACTTTAACAATAGTCTAGTAGGTGACGGTTATCTGATTATTAAGCAATAATTCTTTCAAATTGTGCAACAGTAATCGTTTGTTTCTAATCAATAACAAAAGTAATAAAGAAGAACTAACATTAAGTAAAAATGAACACCAACTATTCGACGTAGCCTCCACCAACCTCATAACATTTTTCCACTGTAATTCGAAATACTTTAATTTGAGAGAATTATTGCTTAATAATGACATATCACCCACTAGGTTATTGTTAAAGTTTTGAACTTAGTGCAAAATTTCATATGCTTTCACAGAAAAATGACTATAAAATGAAGCAAGTAAAATAAACCGTGAATTTGTTTTAATTTTCTGGGGTCTTACAAGAAGCAAAACTTTTTATCAAGTATGACATTTTTCGATAAAACTAAAAATGAAAGTTTTCCCCTCTTATGAATTTAATCCGTGGACACACTGTATACATACCGTAAGTGGAAATATATTAGCAAAATTTAGTTTCCCATGGCACTTTTCCCTCATTGCTAGAATAATTAGAAAAGTTATCTCTTTGTTACGTTTAGAAAGACTTCTTGAATAATAATAATAATCATTGCTACAACCCATTACGTGGCCAACCAGTAACCAGGCCCCGTAAACTACAGTTTTTGCGGGAGGAAGGAGGCGATTAATATTATTACGCAGGCCCATCGTGCGGCTGCAGCCGACTTACAGATGGTATAGCTCAAATCCCACATTTGTATTACAGATAAGGAAAAACTGCAGAAAAACCTTAACTAGATTTGCCGGTTCCGGGGTGTCGAACCCAGTCCGCTCAGGTGAGTCTAGCATGCTAGACGCTACACTACCGAGGCTAATGATAAGAATAAGAAGATTGTATTCTTCAACAGCCTGCGACTAATCTTTCCGTTTCCAGGTCTTCAGTATCAATTTGTCCTACATTGCAATAAGATGTTTTCCTTTTTTTTTTAGGAAATTATGAAAATAACAACAAGCTTGAAAGACTGATTTTTTTCTCAGATGCTAAATTAATACATTTTTGAATTTTTTTCACGCCTACACTGTAGGGGAACCAACAGCTAAGGTCATCTGTCCCCCATCTAAGATGCAACACGAATACACAAATTCATAGTTGAGGTGGCGGAATTTTCCAATAATTAGAAAAATCCCGTCGCCCCAAGTGGGATTCGAGCCCACGACACTTGGAACATGAGTGATGCACTGACACCACTCGTCCACCGCCGGCCCTTATCTTTGAAATATTTCAAATTTTGAATTTCTAAAGCCAAATTTCTATAATCTAAATCTTAAATCGTTCATTAAATTCTTATTAGTATGCTTCTGTCTTTTCATATACCATTTTTTTATTCTTCTTCTTTTTTATTTCTTCTTCTTCTTTCTTTCTTCTCTTTTTTTTAATTAAAAAGAACCAAAGCAATAGCTACATAAGCAGCATCCGTGTCACTCAACATTTTGTTATAAAGTGAATTATTGCACAATTTTTTAATAAATTATTGAGTTGTCTGGAGGGTGCATCAATAATATTGCACAATATTATTGCGCAATATTATTGAGCGTCTAGGGGCCGCTTAAGTCTCGCAGGAGCGCCCAATTTTACGTAGTTACGCCACTGGACTCTAATCCATTCTATTCTGTCACTCCCTGGACTGTTTCTCCCTTTCAGCGACCAGTAATTTTGTGAAATAAAATATCAACACACAGGTCCGTACTCAGAATATTCTTTGGGGGGGGGGGCTAATTTTAAAATATTGTATGGGAAGGGGGGCAAATAAAAATATAATCAACAACTTCGAATTTAAATTCAAAATAATTTCTTTTATATGATTATTATATGCACATGTAAAAACATTTATTTACAATTGATAATTAGAATAAGCCGATATTCGGCAGTAAACTATTAAGTATTATACAATTTTATTACAGACACTGTGTAACATATTAATTCAAATATAATTATTACAAAAAAACTCTTTTATGTAAGAAAATAAACTTTAAAGTAAAACAGTTTTGATGTCACATATCCATCAACTCCACGATCCTCCCCTCCCCACCGCAAGCTACGTGCGTGCCAACAGAACTTTCTATGACCCTTAAATGAATAAAAGCATATTTATAAGCCGCGTTCGGTATTCCAGATCTATTTACTCGAAGAGCTCGGTTTCCATAGTATCCATTGTGTAAATAATTGTAACTATGGCAATAGAACAACAAGAGTTGAGATATTGAACGCAGCATTAGTAAACATTTTAGAGTAAACAAGATTTTGTGGTCAATTTCCATAGCACTCTTTTAAACAAAAATAGAATTTTTTAATTAAATTCTAATAAAATATAATAAATATGAGTTGTTCTCATCTCAGCAACATCCCAATATTACAATTGCGTCTATTTAAAAGTCCGTTCTTTAATATACTTTTTCTATTTTGCGTCTATAATAAAGCTGTTGAAGCACCCAAAACAGTGCGTTAATAGCTATTTGAGTGCTTTAATAGTCCAAAAAAAACAGAAATTTGTTAAAAACTTCACTCTAATAATTTGAATTTTCAAATGTCACATCAGAGTTGTCAACTACCACAAAATTCTCTAAATTTTGAAATTGCGATTTTTTTATTTAAAAGTGGAATAAAAGGCGCAAAATAAAAAAAATAGCATAAAAAACTCGTTTCATAAGTCATTATTGCGCTCGTCCTTTAGAAAACTCGCCGCAAGCGGCTTGTTTTCTAAATTTGGACTCCTGCAATAAATCCTGCCTTATGAAACTCGTTCTTTAATATACTAATTTTTCTATTTTGCGTCTATAATAAAGCTGTTAAAGCACCCAAAACAGTGCGTTAATAGTAGTTTTCTCGAAGTTAGTAGCATTGGAAAAAAAATTGAAAAAAACAGAAAACTCGTGCAATAAATCTTGCCTTATGAAACTCGTTCTGCTGTGTTTATTATATAGCTTAATATACTATTGTAGGTAAAGCAATAGTTATTTATGTATCAAGGGCGTAAGAGAGGCGATGTTGGCCCGCGGCGTGAAGCTTGTAGCACGAGGCACGAAGTGCCGAGGGCTACAACACGCTAAGGGTCAACATCGCTGCTTACGCCCGAGCGTTCATACAAAATTTTATGTACGATCGAAATTGCTAATAAAAATAAGGAGAGAAGCAAAAATTTTAAAAACTTGACGAAAATCTGTATACCAGTTACACATAACAAAATTTGGGTAGTGATGGTTACAAATGTAAACAGAAAAAATTGTTGTTTCGTGAAAGTGTGAAAGCGTTTGATAATTCTTCCTTAAAAAAGTATGGAAAAAGTGAATGATTCCACGTTGGATATAGAAGCAGCAGCACAAAATATCACTTTGAAGCTGTTACCACCAAAATGGAGAAGCATTTATGAGAAAATTTACGGTGAATTCTTGAATTGGTGTGAGGTGAAGAAGGTAAAGACCGTAAATGAAGATGCTTTGCTAGTATATTTCGATGAACAATCTAAAATGTACAAACCATCTTCGCTTTGGTCGCGTTATTCGATGATCAGAGCAAATCTGACAGCTAAGGAAAATATTGACATAAGTCAGTTCAAACGATTGTATGCTTTCCTCAAGAGGCAGAGTGACGGATATCATCCGAAAAAATCAAAAGTCCTTAACAAAGAACAAATAACTGAATTTCTCGCCAAAGCCCCAGATGAATTTTTCTTAATGAAAAAGGTACAAAAAACTTAATTTAAAATCAAACAAATTTTGATATTATAGTTGCAGGTGGCAATAATTATGGGTATTTTTGGAGCCTGCCGCAGAGATGAGTTAACCCAGTTAGCTCTGGACGATGTTGAGGATGTAGGATCTGCCCTAATCGTAAAAATAAGAAAAACCAAGACCAAAATCGATCGAACATTTACAGTGGTCAATAGTGAAGATTTAAACCTGGATTTTCTACAGATATTTCGGAAATATGTGTCTTTGCGTCCATCACATACGGAACATCGTCGATTATTTGTCTGTTATAAAAATGGAAAATGTACGTCGCAGCCTGTAGGAAAAAATACCCTGGGTCAGACTCCCCAAACAGTTGCGAAATTTCTGAAGTTGCCTGATACATCTGCTTATACAGGACACTGCTTTCGTCGTTCATCCGCTACACTTCTGGCTGATGGAGGTGCGGATTTGATTAATATTAAAAGGCATGGTGGCTGGAAATCATCGACGGTGGCAGAATCCTACCTTGAGGACTCATTGCAAAATAAAATAAAGACGGCAAAAGTTTTAATAGGCAAAAATACTGGTGCATGTTCAACGTCTACAAGCAATGTTTTGTCTTCTAGTGAAAATGTTATTAATGGTGCTCTTCCTTCCACATTTAATATAAGCAATTGTAATAACTGTACCATAGATATAAATGTGCAAGTCAACAAATGAATAAAATTTAAAAAAAATAAATGTTGAAATTGACAATCGAATGACGTCAGCGGGCCAAAAACGTTTTTGGCCCTAGGGCGTAAAAGACATCGTTTACGCCCGCAAATGGTGGCAAAAATAGTGTCATTATAGATCGATCGTACATAAATATTTTTTATTACATTTAATTAATTAACGACCTTTGATCCACTTTTCAAAATCTAGTCTTTGATCAAACTCATCATAATTCTACTGGTGAGCAAATGAGTTTGGATTTTGTAAGAATGGAATGTTCGTAATTGTGTTGAATAGAGTTAATAAGGTTGATTGCAAAGTTCCCTCATCTAATATTCTGTTTTCTTTTCTTGTTCAAAATAGAACCATAATCTTGAATTTATTTACTTTGTCAAACGCCTATCTACGGGACACATTTTTACAAAGGTGTCTTTGTAAAAAACACTTTTAGCCTTTTGCTATCCCATGCCATTTAAAACTCTTAGGCTGAACGGAAATAGTCATATGACATGACCCCCTTCCTAATAAATTTGACGCGCCCGGTTTTTAAAAATTGCGGTTTAGTGCCTCAAAACGAGCTTGTTTCGTTTGCGGTGGGCCACTCCGTATGTAAGAACTTGCTCGTATTCTCAAAATAGCAGTAATTCCGTGGAATGCAGTTTTGCATATTTACAAAAAAAGCAGCAAACTGTACTCTTGATAGAAATTTTGTAGTTTAAAGAGGGCAAAACCATCTTAAATTATGGAAAATGATTATAGGCTCGTTATTGCTACTACAATTGAAATATTAAACATTAAAATTGAAATAGTCTCAGTCTTATTGCAGCAAAATGCTGGATGACATAACTAAAGGCCTTTTTTTATTTTAGTAATATCAATAAAATAACCTTAATAACAATCTAAAAGGAGCTATCATACAAGAAAGTGTTATTAGACTTTAACTAGCTTTTATTGTAGCATTCTGTTATTGCGTAGGGTAGAGCTTTCGCTATGGAACGGTTATACATTCTACATTTCAGAAAATCTTACTTATTAGTTTGTTCAGCACTTAATTTTGCAACACAAGAAAACACAACTATATTTTCGCAGTTTAGTTAGTTAAAATATCTTTAACGTAAATTTATACCGTTTTAAACAATAAATTATTACATTTATAAATAATAATCAACTAGAATATATATATTATATAGAACCCATAAATTAAGCCTGATTGATGTGCGTGAGATTTACGGACGGTTAGGCCTAGCTGATGAAACTTTAAAAAAGTCAAAACGGTGCTATCGTTTATAAATTTCACACTTCATAGTTTCATGGCTTCTGTCTATATTCTAATTGATTAGTATTTTTAATTAATTAACCCATCTTATTATTAGAGTACTGTTAAACTTATTGTTACCTTTGGTTCATATAAAATTATTTACTTTTAGATATATTTTTAAGTATTATCTTTTACTAAATAAGCGTTTTTGTTTCAACAGGGACCAGAACACGATGAAAAGATACGTAAACTACAGACTGAACGGGACAATCTGCAATTACAAGTTCAAGTGCTCAGCGAACAAATTGAAGCACAAACAGATAAAATCTCGGATTTGGAGAAAACGCTTGCGGAAAGAAAACAACAGCTAGCGAATTCAGAGGACATGCTCCAAAGGGTAAGTAGAAGGAAACAATTTCGTTAAGATTGGATTATCCTCGATAATAATTTAAGTTTGTTGAGCCACATGCAAAAAGAGAGGAATATTTCTTAATTAACGATTGACGTTGGCTTTTGTTTTGTGGTATCAGCTTTGTTAGTATGAGAAACTCGATTGTGAATACATATATAGGCTGAAAGTACGCAATCTCAAAACGTCATCAATAAATAATTGTTTATCTTAGTTTAATATTCATCGTTGATCAAATTCCTGGTGCAAAGCCCCCATTATTAAACTTTGTAATAGGCATAATTATCTTTCAAACGGACATCTTTGTTCAACTTATTAGTGAAGTTCAGCCTGGTAAACTAGCGTAGGTAAGCGAGGAAGTACTTTTGCTTACTGAACAAGAACAAAGGTAGCATGAACTCAGATCAGCTAAGATTGTGGTTATGTAGTTCGTAAGCAAATATTATTTAAGAAAAGCTATTATATTAAACTTCAAACTTCGTTCTTCTTTTTTTATGAATGAAGAGACTTTACTTTCCCTTTTCTGAAAAGGCTGGAGGTGGTTTCGCATCCCTACATTGCATGAAAAAATTACATTGTAAATATATCAACTATAGTATAATACAGTGCAAGTATAAAGTCTGGAACTATCGAACTAAATCTTTTATCAAATGTTTTTGAAAAAATCCTCAAACACGTCCATTTTTATCTTAAATGAGACATACCTATTTTAGTGTAATTGTTATTTGTGGATTTTCTTTTGCTTTTGAGTTATGGCGGTAGCGAAATTTTTTTTAAATGGAAGCCGTAATTTTTTATGATGGATTAGGAAAGATAATGAAACTCTAAGACCAACTATGTTAAAAAAGTATGATACTGTATTAATAAAATTTCGAGATAGTTGCTTTTAAAGCTTTAAAATAAAAATGGTATAACAATCAAGAGTTCTAAGTTTTAATAAAAAATTCTATGAAGAACTTTCATAATTTTGCTAATAATAATAATGCTAAATCGATTGTTACATGGCTGCTTGATTTTTTTATCAAAAACTTGGAACTCTTGATTGTTATTCAATCATGGTTGAAATCAAGAGTTCAGATTTTTGATAAAACAATCAAGTTGTCATGTAACAATTGAGTTAGCATTAAAATTATGACAGTTCTTCATAGAATTTTTACATTTTTTTATTAAAACTTGGAACTCTTGATTGTTATTCGATTTTTGTTTTAAAACGTTAAAGCTCTAGTAATAATAGTCCACTCATATTAGGTCATAGTTTACCTCTACCTGTAAATAATTCCCTAAAAGGGGATACTTATGTGTAGTATACTAGTACCTAGTAATAACATCAAAAATCATCACTAATGTGTGCTATACCACGGCCGCCATCTTGGAAAATGGCAGCCGGTCTCACTTTTCACTAATGGTTCGAAACATTTGTAAGAAGAATTTTCGTAAGAATAATTTTTTTCTATCTCTTAGGTTTTCGAGTAATAATTTCAATTTTTGAAAGTTAAACATTAAAATTTAATTCTGGTATCTGGTAAATTCGAGTATAAAAAAGTCTAGAACTATCGAAATAAACCTTTTATTAAATGTTTTTGAATAAAATCCTGGAACACGTCGATTTTTATCTTAAATATTTTAGTGTAATTGTTATTTGTACATTATCTTTTGTTTTTGAGTTATAGAAATAGCAAAATTATTTTAAATGAAAACCGTAATTTTTATGATGGATTTGGAAAGCTAATGAAATTTTAAGACCAATCATGTTAAAAAAGTATGATACTGTATTAATAAATTTTCGAGATAATTGCCTTTAAAGTTTTAAAACAAAAATCGAACAACAATCAAGAGTTCCAAGTTTTAATAAAAAAATGTAAAAATTCTATGAAGAACTGTCATAATTTTAATGCTAACTCAATTGTTACATGACAACTTGATTGTTTTATCAAAAAATCTGAACTCTTGATTTCAAGCATGATTGAATAACAATCAAGAGTTCCAGGTTTTTGATAAAAAAAATCAGTTAGCCATGTAACAATCGATTTAATAGTATATTAAGTATCAAGAACAATAAGGACAGTTTACCGATCGACGACAATGTTTGGCGACTGAGCGAAGCGAAGTCGCCAATATTGGAGGAGATCGGTAAACTCCTTACTGTTTGAGATGCTTATACTATTTTTTGTACGACCATTATGAATACAAAGGTATTAACTAAGGAAATATCCCCGAAAAAAATAGATTTAAGATAATTTATTTTTGCCCTGTATATCCACCAAACATTAAGTAGGTTTTGTCGTTACCATGGATACGTTTGTAATTACTATTATTTTTGAATGTCACGATATTTGTCAAACTCGTGAGAATGAGTGAATCTGAAAACGAATATAATTGGGATATTGAAGAGGTCTGAGCAAATTTAAATAAACAACATACATTTTTTTAAATAGTCCAATTATTTAGAAAATAAATGATTTCTCGCGAAAGAGACATCTAAAGATCATGCATTTATTTTATAAATTACATATAATTTACTTACCATTCTGTTTTTGACAGAACTGAACCGACGCGTTTTTGCTTAGCAACCAGTAAATATAACCTACTGTTCTAAAACCAAGTATGGTAAACAATCCGAAATAGCATGGTCGTACAAAAAAATTATTAAAGGTCAAAGTGCAAGAAATTCGTTTCTTTGCGAATATCTCACTTCCTATGTCTCAGAAGTCAATTAAGGTTGTTATATAAAGCTAATTTCATGCCAAATCACCTAGAGCTATGTGCTTCAGTGTCTCAGATTTTGCTCATTTTCGACGAACAAAAAGTTCGTCTATGAATTCGTGAAGTCTGTCTGTCGCCTTTTTCCATGTTGACTTTTTTGAATTCTTTTGAAGAAACTTTTGGTTGAAACATTTTTTTGTATCTCTTCGGGAAAGTGGTCAAAATGACCACCGAAAATTTCGGGAAATTTTTGAAAAATGAAAAATTTTGTATCTATTTTTTAAAAACTTACGAAAAAATAAACATTTTTAGCAACAATTTTTTTACGAAAAATTTTAGGACTTAGAATTTTAGTTTTTATGACAACTAATGTGTTACGTCAACATTAATTTTCAAAAATAAATTAGTTTATTAAGTATACAGTTGTTTTTGTTCGTCATGGCAATGCTAGCTCTGCGCATTCTTACTAGTTTTTCCTTGCATAGCTACATATGAAATGACATTAAATTATTTTTTCCAGATTTTTGAATGAGAAATGCCCGAAGTAGAAGTTTTTGAAAATTTCGATTTTTTGCAAATTCTTTTACCCGACACTTTACATCATTTAACTAAAATTTATTTTTTAAATTATCTGGCTCCTCCAGGTAATGAGATAACTCTGACATCTGATACCTTGAATTAAAAATTTAATGTCATTTCATATGCATCTATACAAGGAAAAAAATTGAATAAAATCTGAGATATCGAAGCACAGTCATGTTTTCAAATTAGGTGATTTGGCAAAAAATTAGCCAGAAATGAAAGATAATTATACTTCCTAAACGCGTCTGGTATTCTACGTCGAAGGTGTCGCGGAATTGGATACAACTTACATTAAACACATTATTTGCTGTATATCTCACAAATGGTTCGCTGTATGTAATAAATGAATATAACCTGTTTTGTCAGAAATTTAATTATTTATTATTTTTATAATAACCTTAATTGACCTCCGAGCCATAGGAAGTCTCATTCGCAACCGAAATCTCGACCTTTGACCTTTAATATCTTTTAACGCAGGCGCGATATCACTCTCGAAGTTTAATATATTGTTTAAAACGATAAAATAAACCAAAAAAAGATTTGGGATCTTTTTGAAACAATAACCCTAAAGCACCGTAAAGTAACTGCATTACACATTTTATAACAAAAGTGTATTTGAAGCATCTAACTACAACGTATTTTCGCTTTCTTTTTTTTTAGAAGATTTTTAATCAACGTTCAGGTTTTATTGAAAGTTTGAATTTAGTTCAATAACCTAAAAATTACTTTCCATCCATTAAAACTTCAAAAAAAATTTACTAAGGGTTATACGAGGGTTGCATTGAAAATTGTTAGTTATAAAAAGACCGTTGCATTTAAAAAAAAATCTTTATTGTTTTTCAAAATAATCTCCATTCAGTCTACTACACTTGTGCATTCTTTGAAACCACTTTTTAAAACATTCGGAAAATTCATTTTCTGAAAGGTCCTCAAAAAAATGAAATTCTGTAACTGCTGCATCTGCGCTGGAAAATCTTTTACCTTGCATCATTTTTTTAACAGCTGGAAATAGTGATGTAAAAAAACGGGTTTTTTCAGACTGAATAAAAAACATGAAAAAAACATGTTTTGTTTTTGAAAAAAAAAACACTTTTATGTTTTTTTTTCAGCAGACGGGTGCTTAATAATAAAAACTTCTTGTAATGATTAGGGAAACGAGAAACCAACCGATTACTTGTCAAATATACATATATCGATGATCTATAACCTTCAATTTAAGATTCGAACTGATGATGAGGATTATTATATTTAGTAAATCAATAGATACAAAAAAAGTTGAAAATTTTATAGCAAGATCAGGGCATAGGTCAATATATTTACTGTCATTTAGTTTTACTGCAAAAAGTTACATATTTAGTAGATACTTTTTAAAACATTGAATTATATTACAGTGACAATTCAACACATTAGTATCAACTAATCAAATGTCATAAATTTAGTCAAACCAATTAACAGCATGCTGATTACAACAATAATCACCATTAGTGGTAATTACAGAGAGAATCGCACTACGATGCCGAGAACCAATAGAAAAATTCAAATTTGAATTGTATCCATGACAATCACACAATTTTCCGGAAATGTATATATATATATGCTACCAAGGAGTAATTTTTTGAAATTTTTTTGGAAATTATACTTGTAACATATATAGCTACATAAAACATGGAGTCTCTGTACATAAAACACTGATTTTATAAATAAAAACCAATTAATCATAATGGATTTTTTCTGTACGTCGTGCGATTCTCTTACCGAATATAGCCTCGTGCATTGATTCTGCCTGGAAATTTTGATTTCGTGCATTTCTGCAACGTAATTGCACTCCACTCCGTGTCGTGCAATTAAGACGTTGCAGAAATGTCACTCAAAAAATTTCCGGCAATAATCAATGCACTTGGTATATTATAAGTGATAATTTGTTAAATTTTCACATGAATTTCACTTTTGGTCCCAATTTTTTTGGTAATCTTGGCCATCATATTAGATTATACTTGTAGTGATTCAGATGATAAGTGCGAGATGTGCTTTGCACTCATCACAATTTCCATCTCGATCAACTACGTGTGTTATGACATTCAAAATTATTGGCAAAATTGAGACCACTAGTAGTATTATGTGTATATGACACATGATGTTAAATCAGCCATTGAAACTTATTAATTTGCTTAATTACAAAGCTATCACAGCAATAGTAAAAAACAAGTGATCATATTACCTTGTTTTAGTCTGCTTCTAAGAACATAATTTGATTCAAATTTTCTCTCATCGAATATAACTCGTACTACGATTAATAATCGATCATTCTACTTGTGAAACTGGAGCACTATATTCAACTCCCCCTATAGGCTCCTTGAACTGCAGTTTGGTTTCACACGTACATGTCATTGATAATAAATAATCTTACCACTTGTTATATTACAGCTGACAATCCTCTCAAACAGAAAATGAACAATAATGAACATAATATATAACTGATATAGACATAATATTCGAAATTATGACTATATCAGAAAAAAACAGATTCAGAAAAAAACAGACACATGGTTTTTTTTTGAAAAAAAACGGTTTTTTTAAAAACCTTTCGTTTTTTTTTCATTTACATCACTAGTTGGAAACAAAAAAATAGTCGCACGGCGCCAGATCTGGGCTATACGGAGGATGAGTTACCAATTGAACTCCCGTATCTTTCAAAAAATCCAATGTTCTGGCAGCACTGTGGGAGGATGCGTTGTCATGATGGACTAAGATGTTACGCAAACCGGTCCTTTGACGACCTGTCTGTAATTTTGCAAACATCTGTGGTAAAGCCACTTCGCAGTACCATTCAGAATTAACAGTTCCGCGATCTTCAAGTGGTATAACAGCAACAGGACCACTTCGGCGGGAAAAACAGCAATCATTTCCTTATTGACTCTTCTGCCACGAATTACTTTTGTGGGCAAGTCTTCATCTTCGAATACCCAAACACTAGACTGCTTTTTAGTTTCAGGGTCGTAACTATATACCCAAGATTGGTCACCAGTTACAATGTATGCCACTTGCTTGGAAGCTCCTCTGTCAAATTTTTGCAACATAAATTTACACCAGTCTACTCGAGCCTGTTTTTAACTTTCTGAGAGCGGTATCCAACGGCTTGCTAGCTTTCTTACCCCAAGATGTTTATGCAAAATGGTATTCACCACCGAGGATCCAATCTTCACTTCCTCCTGAATCTCCCTATAAGTAATATTTCGGTTGCACTGAATCAAGCTTGCCACACGATCAACATTTTCTGAACAGGCAGCTTCCGCAGGTCTTCCAGGTCTTGCTTCGTCTTCTAGCAGCTCTCGCTCTCGTCGAAATTCGCGGAACCGATGACTTAACAGCGGATAATGAAGGGGCAGCATGGCCAAAAGCTGCTATCAAATTTGCATGGCTTTGCTGGTATCCTAACTGTCTTTTATAGTCGTAGAAAATCATAGCTCTAAAGGCAGTTCGCGGAATGCTCATCTTAACTGAATTAAAAATGCACAACTACTTATCTTACAAAATTAACTACGTTTCACAAGGAAATCGGAACGTTTGACAATTGTGGGTAACGAATGTCATCTACTGCGACATTCAATTGTTGCAATTGTTTCTAGCCAATTGTGCTTCCAAGGCCTGCTACTAACTATTAACAGAGCATCCCTCGTATTAGATTACCTTGTGTTTTTTTACGTTGGTGGTTTTTGGTGTGACAATCTTGAAAAATAACGAAATTGGTGCCGCTCTTCTTCCTCGGCAGACGTCTTTAAGGACGTACGAGTGTTGTTTGCCACGCGACCTGTATCCTTACGATACAGTGTCAATATCTTTTCTATTTCTCCGTAACCACTGAAACCATCAAAGCTATAAAAGCCTGTACTACAACTTTTATATGACGCAATGTAGTGATAAAATGCTTACTTTCCCATATGCAAGTTAAATGAATATAAATACATATAAATTCATTACTTTAATTGATGTACTTCATTTGTTGACTTTCGCTATATTTCTTTTTACCGTTCGTAATTTCTTCTATGGCAGTTATGTTTAGTTTATATGTATTTAACTATTTTTCAGAGCATGTACTACAATGTATGTGTGTGACTTATTATTAATAGCGAGTAAAAGCTGCCAACAAAAAAGATCGAAATCAATTACAAACTTCTGTAATTTGATAAAACCATTCTTTAAAAAGGATGTCTAAACCAATAAAAACACTTGATTGTTAAAACTGAAAACCCTTTCAGAAACTTTTCTTAAGTTTTTCCCTTGGGTCACATTACATTAGAAGAACATCGTCTATCGTTACATTATACACTCTGCCTTGACCTAATAAACTTAAGGATCAAATTACTTCTATACTAGATATTATTCATCTAATACTAAGTAGTAGAAGTGAGTGAAATGATATAGAAAAAGTTCGAACATGTGTATCAAATTACTACAAAGAATGATAGATTGCTTTATGGTTGGAAGCATGGAAGGTTGCTTGAGCTTATACTGAACGCTATAAACAAAAGTTTTGATGTTAACTTTTTATGTAAATGTTCGTTACATAAAGCATAATAATGATCAGCTTTTTATATTGTTAAAGATGTGCAAACTTCTTCGGTTCTTCTTAGAACAAGATTTATGATTTTATGTTATACATATGGACAGACAATTATACACATGTTACTGTACCGTCAAAAAACAAAATCATTTTAATGAAACTTGATTTATTTTTATTTGTTAGTGATGATAATGAGACTTTAAGTATATGTGACCCTGCCCGAAGAAAGTATCCTTATGACGAAATTTTTTGATCTTGAGATTGTAACTGTTTTGGGCCTTCTAAAACCTTCCTTTTTTAAAGAAAATTGGTTACAAATTTTTATCTTTAGAATTAATGGCTATATAAAGAAATAAATAAAACACTTTACTTATTTATTATACACGGTGTTCTATTAAGACAGAGTCAGCGTCAGCATACTTCTATACTTTTGGAGAAAAACAACATCGAAGTTCAGCCTAATGTTTTCAAATTTTATAGTATGAATATACATCTCACATATTTTAAAGTTCAAGGTAATAAACAATACTATTTGATTTCGAGAATGTGCAAGCTATCATAATAATAACCCGTCTTTATTTTGGCCAAGTGTTTCGTGGAATAAGAACAGATAAATAAATAAGAAACGTACTCACTCTCGTTTGATATTATGTTTCAAAAACGGTATTTTTGTTTTGTGATTTCTGCTTTTTAAGACAATTTAATATTCTTTTAATAGGTACGTTAACCCCTATTATGTGTAATACAAGCAGGCCTGTGAATAAAACAATATTTTTGTGTTAATTTTGTTTACAGTAAATCAAATAAGATATTTTCCAAAATTCGCTGTATGGTAATTTAGTATTCTGTTAGTAGTACAGAAAACAGGGTGGATTTGATCGGTTTTGTACTATTAAAGCAAGTAATTGTATTTGAAAAAACCATGAAGTATTTATGCAGTCAGGTGTAACTGCATCTAAAGAATAATACCATTACAGAAAAACAAATTAAATCTGGCTAGCTCACTCAAAAAAAAAATAGGCGATCAAAGTTACCCACGCACTTGGGGTCACTTTGATCGACTCTCCAATTGTAATCTAAAATGTACTATAAGTTCCTACAGGCCAATCAATGTCACCCCAATCAAAATCGATCAACACAATTTTGTGGTATAAATTTCTCAAGTTAATTTTTTGATATCGGGGAGACTTTGATCGCGCATATAATAAAGATTCGGGTTCTGTAAAGTTCTTTATTTATAAAAATAAAAATCTCAAATATGAAAATATGAAATAAAAGTATGTTTAATAATATTCCTTCAGGTTTAGTTCAGTAGAAAATGTGTACTCAGGCCTATTTTCAATGTCTATTCCTTTTGGATCTGGTAAAAGAGCAATTAGGTTTTCCTTTGCAACTAAAGACCTCTCTTCTTCCACAAATTTAAATTTTTGTACGTATTGGTTAAAGGCAGATCTCATGGCTACTACTTCCAATTCATCATAAGGCGAAATAGTAGGGATCTGCGTCAAGAAACGCCCGCAAGATGCTCACTGCGAGCTCGCAAGGATGACGCACTATGTGTGAACTGCACCATTTAACTTAAGTATATAGTATCGTAGACCGCATTTGCGGGCCCGCAGCGAGCTCGCAACGGGAATTCCCGCATGTGGACACCGGCGCTTTAACCTTCTCTATTTTACACTCATATCTAAACGTTATGCTTTTACCTTTTCCACCACCATCAAATTTAATGAAAGCATAACGGCTTACTAAATTCCTGTCATTCTCAATCTCATGATTTTCAGAGACATCAGAGTTTACTACAGACACTTTTGACTCAGCTTTCTATCTGATTATTGAGATCCGATTCCTCAGTGGATGAATCGGCAGTTACACTTTTGCCAGGCTCCACACACAGCTTCTTCGTTTTTCTGTTTCCTCTCCAAGAAATTTTTGGTCAGATTCCCGAACACTGCTTACTCTAATTCTTTTTTTTGTGATCGTATGGTATTACTATATTAATAGTGGGGCGACTTTGATCGCAATTCAGCGTCACCCCTGCATATAATGCCATAACCTACAACGGAAATCAGAAAACAATTTAGTATTTTTTTGTAACGAACTATTCACAATATGTTGTACATAAAGATGCTGTTATAATAAGTATCACATAACAAAATATAAATGCAAGGTACTTACATTTTGTAGAAATTTGTTTTTGCACCAAAATGTGGATATCAATTCAAGACATTATAACATGATTGTCAGATGGAAAACATACGAGTAGCATGAAAACTGTTTGTGCTGGTACTAGCTACGCCATTTATCCAGCAAGTGCGCCAAAATTCACAGTAATAAAATTAGAAAGGCGCATTATTTAAAATGAAACGTTTCGATCAAAGACCCCCGGAACATCAAAGTTTTACGGTATTGTATGTTTTGATTATTAGATTTTTGCTTCTGATAATTGCGTGCCAGTTGTGTTATTTTTTGGGCATGCTCTACTGTATTATTTCCTACTATTTTTTTATTTAAAATAATATTTATTCCCAGAAAGTACATACTACTATGTAATAAATAAAGGATACCGATTTCTAGTGAAAAGCAATAAAATCATCACTGTAGATACCGTAAATGTTCCTAAGAATTGTGACTCATAATAATTGGACACAACTGCATTAGTACTAAAATAATCAAAACAACCCGGCCGACAACTTTTATTTTGAGTATATATTATGTTTGTAAACACTCGGTCAAGATAGGGCCTAACAATTTGCAAATTCCTTACCTGCAGTTTTTAGTAAAATAGTATAACAGTATTTACTTATTTTTTAGACATTGTTTTTATACCTACTATGTATTAGTTATTTTCTATGTAAACAAATTATCATCCATTAAGATCATTTTATCAAAACATAACAAAATAAAGGTTTTACTAAAAGAACTGTGTACTACTATATTTAAATTTTAGACTTCCAATAAAATAAGTAATAAATGAAAAATAACAATACCTACCTATTGATGAATTAACTGATATATGTTTATTAACGAATAACGAATCAAATTTAATGATATCATTAAATGGGTCAGTATTAAAATGATGTCATTTAAGTTCTTTCAACAACTCAAGCAGAAGTTTTTGCTATCCTAAGGGTAGCAACCAAGGAGGAAATAAAAAGGTCGACAGAACAGAAAATATACATCTGCTCTGACAGTCAAGCGGCACTGAAGGCAATATGCTCGCCCAGAACAAGATCACCACTTGTTCAGGAGTGTGGTGATGCCTTAGAGGAGCTGGCAAGACATAAAGAAGTCGAACTGGTTTGGGTCCCTGGTTATGCAGCAATTCGAGGCAACGAGAGGGCTGATGAGCTAGCCAAACGCGGAGCCATGGAAACATGCTTTGGACCGGAACCCTTCCTAGGTATAACAAGGAAACATGTCTCAATAAGTCTATGTGAATGGGCCTACGAGACATCTAAAAAAAGATGGGAGAGGAGCAGAGGCTGTCGCCAGGCAAAGTACCATATAGCGGGGTTCAACTTACAAAAGACTACCTGGCTACTGGGGAAAAGCCGAAGGGTCCTAAACCTATTGGTAGGGATTCTGACAGGACTGTAAATTGAGGAGACACCTATCCTTGATAGGAGTAGAACAGAATCCCATATGCCCAAGATGCGGAAGGGTGGAAGAAACATCCTACCACTATCTGGGGGAATGTGTAACATGAGCGGTTAAGATTTAAAACCTTCGGGGCGGTTACGCTCGAAAAGGAGGAGTTACACTCCCTGGCGTGGACAGACATCCTGACTTTCATTAGAGAATCGAGGAGGTTCACGGAGGGAGATGAGGTAGAAGAAGACGAAGGCAGTGAAGGTGATTAAGGGGACGAGCAGGGGTTGGCAAAAAGGGCCCATAGAGGCCTACTTGCTAGACTTAGGTCTCCCCATAATTACTACTACTACTACTCTTTCAACAACATCCAAAATGGAATTTGCATCCTTGTGCTAATTCAACAGATGTCACGTTTTTACTGATAGTGTCAATTTTTAAAGAGCTTGCATTTAATGCTATTCGACTTAACACCTGACCTGATGTTTCTAATGACCAGAGAAGCTTATCCTCAAAGTTCGATCATTAGGTACTGAATCATCGTGTATTGTGCTATCAAAATTTTAAATGCGTTTATCTCGAAAAGTTTAATTTCGTCGAAAGGGTCCTTTCTTTGGGCTGGGTCACATATTAAAAATTTGGAAGCTTCTTTAACAATATTTTAGCGCATAGCTACAATGTACAACCTACCTATCAATTCAGTTCAATATCAGTTCGCGGAAAGGGGATTTCGAATTCTTAGAACCGACCGGTAGAGACCATATTGTTTGGCAGTGGCGTGCTAAAATACGTACTGGTTTTGAAAGTTTAATAAGATTATGTTTTATCATTTATATACAATTTATTTACAAAAAATTAGCATGAATGTGTCGGTACACAGATATGTATATTTACTCAGTTTATGTATAATATCTAGATTTATTAAAAAGATAGCTCATATGTAAACATACTTTTAATCGCTTTATTGAAAGCTAATGAAATTATGTTGTATCATTTAAATACAGTTGTGGCGAAAATAATAGGCACCTACCTAACGATTCAAATTCAGGCTCAAATTAAAACTTAATTAATTTTTTTTCAAAGTAATGTATTTGTTTCGCGACAAATTAACAATTATATACAACCAAAAATTATATAAATTAGGGCTTAGACAGTTAATAAATTCGAACAAAACAAAAAAACTCACTAAAGTATTATTGTATGGTCAAGAAAATAGGCACTTATATAAAAAACAAATGAAAACATTATTCTACAGTAAAATTAATTTTATAACATTTTTGCACAGCTCTTTTAATAGTTAGTAGCGTAGCCCATATTTTTTAATACTGCACGACATCTTACTGGCATTTATTTGCTGCAGCTTTTTTAAGATCTTTTCAAAAAATTCAGGTTCAGTTCGGGTTCAGATCTGGCATTGTCAAGTTCACCCCAAAACTGACACCCCATTTTCAATAAACCTCTGCTTTACAACTTTTGCAAAATGTTTCGGATCGTTGTTCTGTTGTAATGTCGTAATAAGAGAAATGTTTCACTATTTGCAATAATAGCAATAGCGGTTCTTGACATGGTTCATTATATCGACCCGTGGCCAAATACAGGGTGTTTTACTTCGATCCTAAGATTCGTATCCTCTGGACAGGTGATAGTACTCTTCAATAGGAACAATTTTACGCACATCAAAAAACATTTTCTAAAAAGGTCAACTTTTGGGAACTGCTAGAAATAATAGTCAAAACAAACTGTGACATCACCTAGCATCAGCCGCATCAACGTATTAAATATTATCAACTTGACCGAGAATCGAACCTATGACCCGCAGATCATATGAAGTACGCATGCTAACCACTAATCCACTGAAGCTGGCATATAAATCCCAATGCATATTAATTCCTCTACTTTCATTTTTGTTAAAAGTCATCCCGCAATCTTTACTTCGAAGTTCTCTTCTGGTTTAGTAAGTGACTCTTTCTTGTTACCAGAAGTGAAGTACTGTATCTGCATCTACACCATGTGATGTTTCATAACTATCAGGGTTTCCTTGCTCTGCTTTTTTATGATCTGTTCTCCATAATTAATCTTCATGATTCTGTTTTTTAAAAATAAATAAATAAAAATTATCCTCTATTTTTTATCAAATTTTATTAAATATTTGTTAATTTTAAGTAATTATTTTCTAAGAGATTATACTGATACTTAGATATATGTATTTTACATGAGTTCTTGTGAAGAAATTAATTAATTAATATTGGATGAAAAAAGGCAAGTTGCTCTACCCGAAACCGGTATCCTTTAAATAAAGATTCTTGTGAAAAATTAAGACTAGTATTTTATTCTATTTAATCATTTAACTGACTTTATGGGTACCTTAGAAGATTTATACAAAAAACTGTTACATTGCTGCAGCAGTTGGGCTATTTGCATCCAATGCCAAAAGCAAGGACACTTATATTTTAAAATTGCTTTTGAAGAACACAGAACACTAGAGATATCAGGAAGCGCATTAAGATCTTTCCTGAAAGGAGATCTTAGACGTTTCAAGATGTTATAGAATATCTAAAAAAAAGATGAATTTGTCGACCGAAGATAATAAATAATAATAATAACGACTACTACCCATAACCTAGAAACCAGACTCCAGAAGCTGTGAAGCTTGTGCGGGAGGGAGGGGTGATTATTATTATTATTATTAAGCAGGTTCATCGCGCGGCTGCAACCGACTTACAGATGTTATAGCACAAATCCCACACTTGTGTTACAGCTAAAGAAAAACTGTAGAAACCTTCACCAGATTTGCCGGCACCGGAAGTCTAATCTCAGGCTGTTTTGGGCGAGAGACCAGCACGTTAGTTGCTACAAATGAAATAAGAAGGGTTACAAAATGTCACCACTTTGTAGAGTGCATATTGTAATTAAATCGAGATGGAAGATGCATAATGATAACAGTTTTATATTAAATTTATTTTATCCAACACCTCTATATAAATACCATGTTTACTATGGTCATTTTAAATAAGGAAAGTGATTGTTTACTCTTATGTTACATTATAACCTACATTGCCTCTAGCAACGTGGGTTATTTTTAAAAAACTCACTCCTTCAAAGATAACAACCAATCACCAGCTTACATTGCATAATATTATTAAAATCCAGTCATCGTGCTAGAGTATTAAATTTATTACTGTCAAAACTTCAGACTAACTATAAATTGCAAATTCGATGTTTAAACTTAGATTAAGAGGTGTTGGATAAAATTTTGTATGACACGCGTGAGTTAAGGATATTATCCACTCAGAAAAATTAACCCTCTCGGGCCTACCGGCCCTCGAGGGTAAATTTTTCGTTCGTGGATAATATCTTACTTAACTCACTTGTACCATAAATAACTATAAATTTGCAAGATGGAACTGCCATATTGTATTACAAACAAGAGAAAACATTTTTAGGGTGTCACATTCCAGGAAAATATTCAACTGGCTTTCATTAACAGTGACAATAGATATAACAAAACTCAAACATGAATATATACGGACTGGAATGAAAAGAATTGCATTTGATAAAACTGACATTAAAAAACTTTTAACTTGAACAACAAAATTATATTAAACATTTGGACAAATTATATTGTACAAACAATTCAATGAATGCATTGGTTAAGTTGCATGTTACATTTTCAACATCTTTTGATGGGGTGAAGTTGTGACCAGTTCGGTGGATTCACGTCCTTTGGTACAACATTGATGTTATGGGCAGCATACCATTCTAAAGCTGCTGAGGAATAATGACTTGCGGCAAGATCAGGTCAGAAGATGTGGGCATTTATGAGTAGTAATAAATGGCAACAATCTTCGATTTAAACATTCCTTTATGTAAATGTCAGAATATTGCCTGTACTAATGTACGGTCGCTTCGCCACACTAAATACTTGCTTCCAAATTTCTCTACTGCTACAGTCTTAACATCTCACGTCCTTTCCCTTCCTTGTAGTATAATATTGTGAACCAAGAAGGGTTTTAAAGGCCGCTTTCATCGTCTATAACAATGCACTCTTTGAAACCAATCAGCATTTGGTATTAAAATTTATGACCCCTGCGTAAAGCTGTCTGCTGTTGTTTCTCCGTCTTCTTGGCCTGGGCACTATTTGTTTTTTTATAATTTTTAAAACCATGGATTTGTTTTATTCTTTTTTCCATGTTGTGGGATGTTCCAGTTTTATTTGCAATATCTCGAATGGATAGTGTTGGTTTATTAACAAGTGCATGCAGTGGCGTATTCAAGGGTGGCTATTAGGCTGGACCCCTCCTCGAAATTTTTTTAGTAGTTTAGGTCATTTATGTACTAAAACGGTGGTTTCCCGTAAAGACTCAAAAATTTAGTAGTAAGAATTTATTGTCTGGGATATCCATTCAGAATTACCAGCAGCAATATAGTTGACGCTTTGGATGTAGCATATATGTTTAAGCAGTTGTGAAGATTAGGATGTTTTATATTAGGGATTTAGAAAATCTAAAAAGATAAAAGAGAAGAAGTTCAAAATATGTAAGTGGAATGTAAGAACACTTTTCGAGGCTGGAAAAGCACATAACGCTATCCAAGAAATTAAACGATTATCTATCGACATCATGGGCATTAGTGAGATGAGAGATGACCGGGAACAGGTCAATGCCAAGTTGACAAGCATACAATCTATTATTCCGGCAACAACGAAAACAAACATCAAAACGGCGTCGGAATTATGTGTCGTAAAGAAATGCATGAATTCATTGAGAATTTTGTTGCAGTTAATGAAAGAATGCTATTAATTACTCTGAGTACAACACCAGTTAAATGTGATGTAATTCAAATATATGCCCCAACAGCAGAAAAATCCGAAGACGAAATAGAATCATTCTATAGAGAATTAAATGATCTGGTTAATAAACTCCCAAAACAAGACAAAAACATCATAATGGGCGACTATAATGCCAAAATTGGACAAGGGAAGAGTGGAGAGTTAATTGGGGTAAGTACGGCATTCAGATCTATTTAATTCGAAGAGCTTGGTTTCCATAGGATCCATTATTGCAAATAATTGTAACTATGACAATAGAGCTTTTGGAGCAAAAAGAGTTACAATCCCGAACTTACCCTTGGTGAATATGGATTAGGCGACCGAAACGAAAGAGGGGGACAGACTACTTACATTTGCGCAAGAACACCAACTGGCTATCATGAATACCTTCTTCAAATTACCTGCCAGGAGATTATACACCTGGGTATCACCTCAAGATAAACCTGGCCATATTGTCAGAAATCAAATTGACTATGTGCTAATAAATAAAAGATTCAGGAATAGCATACAATCAACGAAACCATACCCAAGTCTGATATAGGTTCTGACCATAACGCCTTAGTAGCCAGAATAAAAGTAAGACTAAAGAGAATATTGAAAAATAAACGTAAACAACAATACGACATGACGAAGTTAAAAGACAACAATATCAGAACACAAGTAGCAGCTACATTGAAGAGAGGTATTGAGAACATAGATACCAGTAACAATATTGAGGAAAAGCTGGCAGAACTCAAGAGTAACAGGGGAAGAAATACACAAAGACTATTTGAAACCAATTAAGCCTAAAAAACATCAATGGATGACCAATGGGATTCTGTATATGATGGATGAGAGGAGATATAAGGGGACTAACATAGAAAAATACAGAGAAATACAAAGAGATATTCGGAAAGAGATAAGAATAACTAAGGAAAACTGGTTAGAAGAACAATGCAGGGAAATTGAGACATTAGAAAGGAAACACGACCACTTTAACATGCATCGTAAGATCAAGGAAGCGGCAGGTACGGTTAAACGCAAAACAATTGGATGCTTGTTAGATGAAGAAGGCAATATCCTTATAGATAAAAATACAAGAATAGAAAAATGGAAAGACTACATTACAAACCTTTTCAATGATGAACAGAGGGGTAATCCGAAACAAATAACATGTGTAAGTGGACCATATATAACAGAGGATGAAGTACGGGTAACAATAAATCATGTGAAAGATGGAAAAATGTCAGGTCCAGATGCAATTCAATCCGAAATTCTAAAACTTCTTGACGATGATGCTACAACATCGATAACTAGCATCTTTAATCATATATATGATTCAGGAAAAATACTCAGAGAATGGCTCAAATCAACTTTCATCGCCATACCAAAGAAACCTAGCACCAAATACTGTGCCGACTATTGCACAATTAGCATTATGTCTTCTCAACATCCCTCGCATCTTCTCAAAATATTCCTGAAAAAAATACACAGACGTATTTTCAAACTCTGTGAAGAGCAGCTAAGCGAAACTCAATTCGGATTCCGCAACGCCTTGGGTACGAGAGAGGTTCTCTTTGTCGTACAAGTTCTGTTTCAATGTTGCAGAGATGTGAATGTCGATATTTATGCTTGCTTTATAGACTATAATAAAGCATTTGATAGAGTTAAGCATGACAAGACTGCAAAGAATGAATAAAGCAACTGAAATTGTAAAAACCATAAAAATCAGAAAGTTGGAATATTTCGGACATCTCATGAGAAATGAACTACACTATGGGATACTTTATACTAGAAGGAATTATACTACTAGGGAAGAGAGGACCCGGACGCAGGCGCATCTCCTGGCTGAGGAATCTAAGATCTTGGTTCTCAATGACAACGACAGACCTCTTTCGAACAGCCGTCAACAAAGTTAAGTCCAAAGTTATTGCCTTATTGATCGCGAACATCCGGAATGGATAACGCATGTGAAGAAGAAGATATTAGGGATTTTAAAGTTGACTTCAAAATAAAACAAAGAATAAACATAGGTATAAAACAGAGAACTAAAACATAGAGATTGCCAAAAAAAACAATAGAGAAACAAGAATTTCAGAATGCAACAAATTCTGGCAGGCACTCGCAGCCAGAGCATACGAAAACCTAGAACTGAAGCAACGCAACACATGTTGCTTTAATGTATGCATACGAGCGTGATAGTGATATATGTTCCACTGCCGCAGCCCCGGGTTTGACATATGCGCCTATCGCCACTGATGGCAGAATCATCTATGACCCATTCACTTTCTAAAACAAATGAGTGTTGACTATGATTCTTAAGCAGATTGGCAAACATATGGAAGTAAAACAGTGTAACCATCTTAGAATTTTGATGTGTGACAATGAAAATTCTATAGGGACACGCCATCGATTGATCTGCGCTTTCGCAGATTTTGTTAAAAGTAATTATGCAGTAGATTGTGGTGGCTCTGTTACGATATGTATGATCACCAGTATAGTAGAAATATTATTGAGAGGAATCTATGAATGACAATTCCATTTTACTGACATTTAAAAAATTATAAGATCTAAATATTCTTGTTTATGGTTTTTAGCCTTATTTGGTGAAACTCCATAATCATGAAATAAATAAAACAGATTAGTAAAAGTTTCACAAGTTTATTATAATCTATCTGACAATTGTTTCGACAGCTAATTATGTAAATATTCTATGTACTTAAAATTGCCATAAACATTAGAAGTAACACGAATATTTTTATCCGTCAGAATTAAATCACCATTAAATTTTGCAATGTATTGTTAATTAGCCTTGATTGACTCTTTTAGAACTTAAGGTTTAAATTGCGTATATTTTTTGTTTATTTATATTTTCTGTTGTATTCAATAAATAGATATTGATAAAATGACAATATGAAATAAATATAAGGAACTTTCTATAATAATAATAATAATTAAAATAATTTTGCCAACTATTGATATTGAACTAGACAAAAATTTATCTCATCTTTTCATTTCTTCCAGGAAATGCTATCACGATCGTCACTAGAAACACAGAAATTAGAACTAATGTCAACAATTAGCGAGATGAAACTTCATCAGGCAGCTTTAGAAAGAGAAAACTTAGAGTTGAGGTCGACTCGTTACAATAATAATAGCACAAGTATTGGAGGCATCACAAAACCACCTCTTAGGCCTAGAGCATCACCACAACTTCAGCATTCGACACCGGTTCATCATGGGAGCAATCAGGTAAATGGGCACAACTATTAGTAAGCTAATTACCTATAATAATTTATTATGCAAATTGTTTAGGGTTTAAATATGAGAATGTCACCTTCTCCAAGCCCTGTTCCAGCAGGCTCAATGACATCACAATCACCGAGAAAAATTGATGCTATAACACAGGATATAATACAACCGCCTAAGGTTTGTGTATGTTAATAAATTAAGTTTATTATAAATAATGTGAAAGAAATTGAAAGTAGGTAGCAGAACATTACAATGAATGAATGTAAATTTCCATTTTTCAGACACCTCCAGCAAATTACCGTAGACAAATAGATATACATTACGGAAGTCTTCCTAGACAACAGTTCATAAGTAATGGCGAAATTGTTCCGGTCACTGATTCAAATGCTAACCCTGCCAATGGTTCGAGGAAAGGTGTAGCGTTTGGTAGGGGAATTTCCTCACTACTTGGGGGTCGGGTCAGGGGACGATCCGTGCCCAATTTAGGTGATAGCTCGTTTTTTGGCATGCCAGTGGATGCTATAATCGAGCTATACTAACCAAAACTTACCAATTAGCCCACCTTTAATATGATTAATTAAACAGCTTGCTTTTTATTACTTTGTATGTTGTAACATTATCAACTAGTTCTTCTTTTTACATTATTATTTGAGACAATACCAAAACCCTGAATTAATCTTGATTGTTAATGATGTAAAAAAATTGCTTTTTGCTAGTTACTTTATTAATATTACCATCAAGGTTTTCTTTTCTTGATAAATAGACTACTTTATGTCTAAAGATGCATGAGCTGATGCATAAATGGAACAGGTTATGTCCATATTTGTTGTAAGTGGCTGTATTAAATGTACGAAATATTTGATTATTGACATGAGATGATATAATACGATGAAACAAAAGTAATGCTGCAGGAAATGTAGTATATTGTTTTATTATGAAGTCTTTGAGTAGTCTTGAATTAGTGTTTAACAAATGAGTGTATGACGCCAGAAACTGCAGACAAGCCAAGAAGAAAATATCTGAACACAGAAGACAGTATTGTTAGGGATTTTTTTATGCATTCTTATTTAGCATTAAATAGTTGTATTTGTTCTAAATATCATATAATGTACCATATGATTATCATTGTCCGTTTTGTCACACCAGTTTAGTTAAACTTGAGGGCCGTATACAAAAGTAGGATAATAAAAATTCTTAAAATAATTTCTTCTGCGTACAAAATCACTTTATGTTGTAATTATTGCTTATTCTTATCATTGCTATAATTTTTAAAAAGTTATGTTGTAAAAACAACCAATGCTTGCAGAACACCGTGGGGCTAAGAATTGTAACTTACCTTTTGTAAAAATATTCCCAGCTTTCCAAGAAAATAGTAAAAGCTTCGCAAAAATATTAATGTCAGTCAATACATGCGTAGCAGGGATTCCCTGCAAACCAAATAACAGGCACAAAATTACAGTAAGCACATTGCACTCGTGGCACTCTTCAGACAAAAGAAAACAAATTTAAGAAGGTAATCACAGTCACCTCTACTACTTCATTTAGAATTTAGTTATGACAGTTTTAATGGTTTTGGCAGGGAATCCCCATCCACGTGTGTAATGGAGGGTTAAGAGACCATAACATACTGTGATACTTTTTTGTGGGGTATTTTATTTTGAAAGTATAGTCCCTGATATTATTAGACTATATACTTTAACCCTCGCCCACCGGAAATAATTTCGGTTACGCGGACGTTGGAAATGGGTCTCTTGTGACCAGTAGTAGTAGTATTTTGCTGTTTTTACATCAATTTACAGCTACTAATAAGAGCTTACATAATAGTAAAAATTCTTGTCACAAATAGGGTAAAAATTACTTCTTACACGATTTTAAAACACCTACTCCGATGGGATTTTTCCAGGATATACCAAGAAATTTTTCCACAAAAATTCTAAACCACCTTCATAACAGCGTTGAGGAATACACAAATGCCTAAAGCGGTATTTTGAAAAACAGCGGAATTATTTAAAAACAAATGAAAGTGCGATTTCCGTAGTCCGTGGGTTAAAGTATTTGATAATCCATTAATGGTGGAGTGACTTTTGATTGTAAACAAATAAATAAAACGCCTGTCTACGCCACTAAATAGCTTAAGCTACCAATATTACTTCGGATTAAATTATTTAGTGACGACGATAGGAGTTTTATTTATTTATTACAATATTATGCAATTCAAATGACCTGTCAAATGTTGTTATTGTGGCGCCAATATGTTTGCCTACAGTGACCATGTTGATTTGGATTGATTAGACCAGCGTTCCGCAACCTTTTTTATCTAGCAACCCAAAAATATCAGTAAAATTATAAGGCACGAGAGGAAGGAGTGGTTACTTAAAATTGCGGGATCTTATAGCATATATTTTTAACATGAACCTAAATGATATAATAAAAAAATATTTATGTGACCCGAAATTGGGTCACAACCGTATGGTTGCAGTCTGCTGAATTAGACCAATTAGGTAATTTCCATAAGTCTGCTAAATGGTGATTTTATGGCGTCGACGGGAATCTAACAGTGTGTTTGCCCTCAGTGATTATATTCGTTTGGATTGCTTAATATACTTGAAAGTTTATAGAGGCCTTTAAAAAAAAGCCTTTCTGGCATTTTGCTGTATTTTTCAATTTTACTGCTTAAATAAAATATATAACCTTGATATTAATATTTTTATAAGGACTTTAATTTAATTAAAATTCACAGCAAAAGTGTTGTCATTAACTAACTTTAATAAGTATTTGACTATTCTCATTGCTTCTTCTTCTAGTTTGGCTTTAAAACCCTTGATGCGGGTCATTGCCTGTCCCGAAAGGGCTTTCATGGCCTTGCTGTTTTTTGGAAGATGGGCTGGCTCGCCTCATGCTTCCTAATCGTGCTTTATCCGTTTTCTTTTCTTTCTGTTTTTCGGTTAGAGTTCGGGTTAGGCTGTTGTGTTTGTTATTGTTTAGGGTTACTATTTGGTGTTTTTTTCTGTTAAGATAGAAGAATATGCATTTAAAACAGGCAAAACACATATTTACTTGTCACATTGAGTTTAATATAAAACTGTAGGAGCTTGCTAAGCAGTTGGCTAAGGCATCAGCCTTATACTGCAGCAGCTTTGGTTATTATTATTAATTAAGCGGTAGTCCTTAGGTCACGCAGAAGGCGCCTATCGCAATGTAAAAACTTCTGCACCAGGCGGAGTAATACCCATTATACGATATTGTAGGCAAAATGGCAACGGCACTGTTATACATCATAAGTAAGTTTAATTTGTTAATGTTTAAACAAGCTAAGTTTGGTTCAAAACTTTTTTTAAGACAATTTCGTAAAACAACTTCCCCGCTTTCGGGGCCCAGGGACTCTGTCCCGGAGGTAGCTACAGGCCTGGTTTCTTATTACCTTTGTTAGTTCATTTTGTTAATGTTGCATGTTTTCCTTTTCTTCTTCTATTTCTTTGTTTTCTTCTATCTCATTTATGTTTGTATACATTTCTTTGTAATATTCTTTCCATCTGTTCAATATTTTTTTAGGATCTGTCAACATTTTTCCATTTTTTGCTTTGCATTTTATTATCTTTGTGTTTGGTTTGTTATGTTGTTCTGCTACTTTCTTATAGAATTTCCGGGTTTGGTCAGTTTTCTTGTATTCTTCTATTTTATCTATTTTGCTGTTCATATATTCTCTTTTTATTCTTCTCATAATTTTTCTTACAGTGTTACCTTTCTTTGCTGATATTGCTATCCTGCATTCTTCATTAAACCATTCTTTCGATTTATTACTAACTTTGATTCCTACTTTTTCTTAGCGGCCTTCATAATTATGCGTCCATTATTTTTGCCAATTCTTTTTAGTATTTTCTGTCTATTTTTGATATCTGCAGATTTTCAACATTCCATCTTTGTTTTGTTATGCTTTTTTTTATGTTACTAACACTTATGTTTTGTTACATTTTTACGCCTGATTTTTATCATTACTAAACAGTGGTGTGTGTTTCCAGAGGCCCCTCTGTATGATCTAACGTCTCTTATTAATGATGATCTTCTTTTGTTTATCATTACGTGGTCTATCTGATTCACTTTATTGGTGCTGGATATCTTCCAGGTTCGTTTGTGTGTTGTTTTGTGTTTAAACCTTGTGCCCGCAATTTCTATTGATTGTCTCACGTTGAGACCACAGTGTATGTTATTATGGACAACGGGGTTGCCAAACATCCTGCAAGCAACTTTTAAATACACTTTCTAAATATTGTAGTTGTAACTGCATAAAACTTTATAATCCCTATTGTTCGAGCAAGTTATATTCCAGGTAGTCACTTCTTCTGACAGAGGTAGTAAAACAAAATTTCAAAATTTGCTGCTGTTCATGTAGTGCGCATATAAAGTCTGGAACAAACGAAATAAATCTTTTATTAAATATTTTTGAGAAAAATCCTTGAACACGTCGATTTTTATCTTAAAGGAGACATATTTTAGTGTAATTGTTATTCGTAGATCGTCTTTTGTTTTCGAGTTATGACGATAACGAAATTTCTTTTAAATGGAAACCCTAATTTTTTATGGTGGATTTGGAAAGATAATGTAATGCTAAGATCAAATATGCTAAAAAAGTATGATATTGAATTAAGAAATTTCCGAGATAATTGCTTTTAAAGTTTTAAAACAAAAATTAAAAACAATCAAGAGTTCCAAGTTTTAATAAAAAAAAGAATTCTTTGAAGCACTGTCCATAAGTTTAACGCTAAGTCACTTGTTACATGGATACTTGATTTTCTTATTAAGAAAATTAAACTCTTGATTATTACTCAATCAAAGTTCAAATCAAGAGTTCAAATCTTTTGATAATAAATCAAGTAGCCATGTAATAATTGACTTAGCGTTAAATTTATGGCAGTTCTTAAAAGAATTTTTTTTATTAAAACTTGGAACTCTTGATTGTTTTTAATTTTTGTTTTAAAACTTTAAAAGCAATTATCTCGGAAATTGCTTTCCAAATCCATCATAAAAAATTAGGGCTTCCATTTAAAAATATTTTCGCTATCCGCATAACTCGGAAACAAAAGATGATCTGCAAATAACAATTACACTAAAATATGTCTCATTCAAGATAAAAATTGACGTGTTCGAGGATTTTTCTCAAAAATATTTAATAAAAGATTTATTTTGATACTTCCATATATGAGTTAACGCCAGTACTATTACAAAACTAATAATTTTGAGTATAATTAAAAGTCAAACGTTTTATTTCGAGTTTTTGAATTTTAGGTAAATAAAAAAGTACAACACAAGTTATAGTTATTTGGTTTTTATTAAATAAAGAAACATTAAAACTAATAAATTATTGTATACTATCAAACTACACTTTTTTAATTGTACAGCTGATTTTATATAAATCAGTGATAAATTCAAAACAAATAATATGAGTATAAAAAGTACAACAGCAAAAAGTTCAGCATTAGCACAAATCACTCGAAATCACTTTCATCTTCTACGTCACTTTCACTATCACTTTCCAAATTTATAAGTATTGGCTCAATATCGTCCATCAATCCATCAATTTGCCACATGTTATCTTCTGTTTTAATTACATGGTTAACATAATAGTTCCATTTTTCCGCTGTCACTTGAACGTACGCTTCACTAATTAAATTTCGAACATCTTCTGTAAATGTGGTATTTTTTTAGCGATATACTGTTTTACATCACCCCAAACTAATTCAATGGCATTTAACTCGCAATGGTACTGAGGTAATCTTACTATTGGAATGCCGTATTCTTTTGCACATTCTTCAAGAATGTATTTGTCGTAATTAGATTTGAAAGCCTTCACCACGTCCAATAGATCTGCTTTCAAGTAATAATCATCAAAATATATATCTTTTGACCAAAGCCATGATCGTATTTCTTCTTTTTTCCAAGACTGATTTGGTATCTTTTCAATTTTTCGGCAATAGTATGGTGCATTATCCATTACTACAACGTACTTCTACTAAAGTTGGGCAAGTTTTTATCGTCATTTACAGCTGCTACAATATTGTTCATCGTTGGTGGTATATTTTGCGAAAAAAACTTGTACACCTTTCTTCTAATTTCACTCCTAATTCCATCACAGTAGGTTATATTGCGCGATTTTGTAGTATTTTTATTCTAAGCTCTTTTTCTTGGAGATTTTATTCCATCAGGTGAAATACTTTCTTGACATACTGAGAACAAAGTCTTTGCGCTAATACCTGTTTCTTTAGAAACTTTTCAAATAATTACTTAATGCTGCCGGGTCTCAGTAAGACGATATTTTATCAAATTTGACAAAATCTGTTTTTCACCAACCTTTAGTACACAACCCATTCTGTTGTTAACAATATTCGCCATACTTATGTATAATGTACTATGTGCGTTATGTAATACTACAATACAAATAGTTACAACAAACAACACGACAATGTTAACAATAATTACAAACGATAAAACCCAAACAACTAAACGAAGATCTATAGACGCACAAGCTATCAAAATTTGAAACCAAATAATTATTTCTGTATTAAGAAATTTGCTTATATGTGTTCGGTGACAAATAATAGTGACGACAAAAAACGTTATACTATAATTTCATTAAGTACAAACTGTATTATGTAGTTCCGCGAAGTAAAAGTAGAAAAAACCAGAAGGGTTTATTGTTTACTAAAATCCTTTACATTTGCTGCTAATCCTAAATTTCCGTTTTTGCAAATTTCATCAAAGATCAAAGATTTTATCATGATGAAATCATTTTACCGTTAAAATTACGTTTGGCACTTCCTGTATTTACCTGTGAATTAAAAGATTAAAAAGATCATACAGCAGCTAACCAGCCGTTATTTTTATGTTGAAAGAATTTGAAGACGAAAGAATTAAACAAAAAAGTATAAGTAATAAAATGTCGGATATTTAGATACATGTACGATGTAAAAGTCCCAAGTAATGTTTAATAAAATAACAAATACATGTTAATAAGACTTTCTTTTAAATGCTTCTTTTGTATAGTTACGATTACTTTTTTGGTTACTGTTTTGAAAGGTTTAGAACTTCTAGAATCTTAATCCACATTTCTATAGATTCATACAGTGAAATAGGTGGCAACAACGAAGCACAACCTCCCATAAGAAATACATTGGCTATCTTTCCTTCACTGTAGTCCCAACGTGAGACGGACAATAGTTGATCCTAAGTTGCATAATTTTTGGCCATTTTTATTTGTTTTTTTTTCGTGAATCGTGTTAATGTCTTCTACTAGGCAGTTTTTAGTTTCTTTGCCTAATTTGGCGTTAAAATTGCCTAACACGATTCATGATGTTCTCATTGCTATTAAAAGAAAAAATATAGAATATATGAGGGCTCTAGATGCAAAACCTGCCAAGACACAGTAAACAACTGTTTCAGAAATTACAGAAAACTAGTTCTAAATTGTATAACTAAACTCAAACTTCATAAAGTGTTTTACTATAGTACTACGATTGTGTAGTCAAGTTTATAATTTCGTGCAGTCGTGCCCATGGAGTTTATGAGGGTTTATGATTTTAGTGTTATGTCTGTGGCTACACTGAATTGCCACTTATGTAGTCAGACACACAATTCTATGGAGACATGAATAATTTCAATTATATTGATTTTAGATACTAGTAACACATTCCTTATAAAAATATTAATATCAAGGTTGTATCGAGTGTTTTTTTAAATTTGACGTCGGAGGCGGCTATGGGTAGTTGATTGTGAACGGATCTTGATCGTATTAATAAATGTCATTGTCAAAACGTTCAAATTACTCACGTGTTTAAATAATTCACAATCGACTATTCACAGCCTATGTTGACGTCAAATTTAAAAAACACTCGATATAATATATTTAAGTGAAAAAATGAAAAAGTAAAGCAACAAAGGCCCGGAATATTAAAGGGTTTAACCATTAAGTTGGAGAGATGCATCATATAACTTATCATATAGCCTAGCAATATCAGGGACTAAACTTTCAAGATAAAAAACCATGACAAGAATGAGGTTTCGGTACAAGGTGTTTCTTCCAAGAGGTTGACTTTAAGAGTATGCTTCCATCAAAAGAATTTTAAAGTAAATAAATCTGGTTGTACTTACAACTTTTCTGGATAGTTCAATCTACTAAGAGGTAGTCTATAAAAATTGATTTGAAAAATCTTAAATTTAAAAAATAAAAAAAATTTAACTTTTAACAAATCGCTTAATGAATTATGAAGTCTTTCTGCTTATAAGCAAAAACTGATTGTGAAATAATAATTTCTTTCAATTTCTAACAGCAATTTCTAGATGTAATACCCCCTTTAGAAAACATAAACTTTTATTGGCATGAAAAGAATCTACCCCACCCCTGTAATTACATTATCTATGTTATAATATAGTAATCAATCAATAAAATAAATTATATGCATACCTACACTAATTACAATAACTAAAAGAAAAACATTAATTTTTAGCGGACACAGAAAAAGTTATTATAGAAGACTCCAGCGATGGATCACCACAGTCCCCATCTCTACAGCTTAATAAAAACAAGGGCATTAAAAAAATATTCGGACGTATGAAAAGATCTGGTTCTGGTAATCTTGAAGATATACCAGGACTTGTCGAATTTCAGAGAGGTGGTGTTCGAGCAACAGCCACAGCAAGACTGGGTTGGAGTGAACCGCAAATGACATCAAAGTAAAAACTTAAATCCATATAATATGAAACAATTACATTATTCAATTTTAGGCCTGATAAACCATTTAATGAATGGGACACAGAAAATATTTGTGATTGGTTACAAGATCTTGGTTTAGAACAATACATATCTGACGCAAAACGGTGGATTAAAAATGGTCAACAATTACAGGAAGCTTCAATACAAGAGATTGAGAAAGAGTTGGCCATAAAAAATCCGCTGCATCGTAAGAAATTACAACTTGCAATAATTGATACTCAGGAGAATGCATGCAGTGACCCATATTTAGCAAAAGCAGGTAAACTTGATACTGCATGGGTTTTACGTTGGTTGGACGATACAGGATTACCGCAGCACAAAGAAGCATTTTTAATTAATCGTATAGATGGTAGGGTTTTACATAGACTGACTATAGATGATTTAGCTATTTTACACGTAACATCATTGCTACATGTTGCTAGTCTTAAAAGGGGTATACAGGTTTTGCGTGAAAACGATTTTGAACCTGGTTGCTTACAACGACGTTCCTTACCTGAAGATACAGAAAATCCTATACCAAAGCAAATTTGTTTATGGACCACACATAGGTTGGTTAAGCTTATTATACATATTTTTTTATTATGAATTGGTTTTCTATTATTATCATTTTTAGAGTGATGGAATGGTTGAGAGCTGTTGACCTTGCTGAATATGCACCAAATTTGAGAGGCGCTGGCGTACATGGTGGTCTAATGGTACTTGAAGATAAGTTTACTTCAGAATTATTAGCATCTTTGCTTAATATTCCACCAGGTAAAACATTACTCCGAAGGCATCTTAATACACACTTTAAGGAACTGCTTGGGAAGGAAATTATTCAAGAAAAGCGAGAAAGTGAGGGCACTTTAGGATATATACCATTAACACCATCTGCTAAATTAAAGGTAAGCTTTCAATGGATGATGAGTCATTGAAAATCCATCAAATTCATATATCAATTGATTATATGGCATATTTGATTATAATAATAATAATCAAACAAAAGATTCTCATTATTGCACATTAGGATGGCCCTTGTTCTTCAACTTTGTAGAAATATAGCTCCTACCCCCCCTATCTTGTTCCAATCAACAAAAAAACGATATGTGCAAAATTTTAGCCTAATCGGACAACTGGAGGTGACTGTCATCAACCATGAAGTTTTAAAATTTTCGCTCACAAAGGAATTTTTTCAGATAAAAGCTTTTTTTAGTTATTTGATTTGTAATCACTAGTAATGAAAATTAATGCGAGTTTTCATTAATGTAATTACCATGCGATGTTTTCCCAATAGCATGTGATTTGCAATGGGTACTGCCCAATCGAATCCAACCTAAAAAGTGGCGGAACTTGATTTTAAATGGTTTTGCTACCCAGATCTCCCACTTATATGCCTGGTGTGCCTCTGTCAGAGCTTTGTTTTAAATCTACCGAAGTAGAATTCTCTAGACTATTTCTTAGGATCAGACTGGAACTGCACAGCCAAAGCCCAACCACCGTACTGGCACCTCCGAAACACTATCCGGTGGCATGCAGTTTCCTATAGGTGAGCGGGAGCATTCTCTGTCCGAAATAAACCTCACTTTAATTCTTCTCCATACATCTAGGTCAGGCAGCGGTAACTAGCGCTATATCCGACTCTGACGTCAAAAACCAATCAAATCCACCCACACTGGACCCTCATGTTAGCAGAACTTTTTATGCAACGTTTATGAGTTATCGTCAAAAACACTTATGCGTAACTTTAGCACACATTATTTTTTAACTGTGTCATCTGTTGCCCAGATAAACCTGGGATTGGGTAGACAGCAGCCAGTTCTACAGGTGAACGCTGTGTGGTCTGCTTCCAAGCTAGTCTCGGATACTAGTCATGCCCAGACTTCTGTCATACTGGGCTGCTCTCGGATACTAGTGAGTCCATGACGAACACCTCGAACGACTGCCTGGCCTTTCACCCCACATGGTGTCGACAGTGAAATTTCTTCTGTCATTGTTCAGCAAAGATCACCAACAGCAGGGTTCGGAAATGCTACGTATTTTAGTTTGGAGTACATATTTTTAGGATGGGTGCATATTTATACATATTTTGAAACTAAGGTGCATAATCTACATAATTTTATACTGATATTGATATCGGTAAATCTGCAATTGCCGCCGATTATCGGTATCATGTCGAATTAGCGGGAATTTGCTGATATAACGGCAAGTAAAAATGATAAATTTCCATATTTTCTTTGTATATACATAATGTCTCAAAATACAACAAAAGAAACATAGTCTGCACTAGTTTTTTATTAGTGGCTGTTTCTGAACTCAAACTAGCCATCTTAACATTACGAGATTAATTTATCAAGAAATAACTTAATAAATCAACATTGCATAAATCACTACTATATAAAATCAGAGTAATCACAGTCATATTACGGCTGCCGAATGGAGATTCACACAGAATACGCACAGAATGCATATCAACCACTGAGAAAATATGCCCAAGACAATATTTTATTTTTATAGTTAATAGGGTTGTTGCATTGAATTTAAATTTTGACATAAATTGTATATTTTATTAGTATAACAGTTATCTTATATTATAATGAACAGGTCCACATAAAATCGATAAATGTATTACAATAACTTAATAATATGAATTTAAAGTTTAAATATTTTCCGTTCTTTTCTACACCACTGACGTCATTGTACTATTCAGATGGAACGTGATTTGCATTTGTAACATTGACAATATTGGAAATCCTTGCCAGCGATGAACACATAAACCGAACGTGAGACGCGACAGAACCCGATCAAATCAGCTGCTGTACTTTAAACAAAGCGTGCGTGTTTTCTCTTAGCGAAAAAGGGCTAATGAAGACCATCTTTAGTCAAACTACAAGCAAAGACATGCACGAAATAAATTATATAAACGTTCAGATAATATAGTGTACTGTACCAGAGTTGCATAATAAAATGTTAGTTTTTAAACCACCACGTTTTTTATAGTTTCCGATCCCGGTAAAAAATTAAAAAGAATTAAAATAAAATAAACTGTAGTACTGTTCAAAGACGCGTTTGTATACGACAGCACGAAACACTTCTTGAAAACCATATTAAATATTAATAAACCTTGAATAAAACGTGCTAGCTTGTTTAATCATTTACGTATATTAATAAAATTCTCATTCCCTTTTCTGCTAATTAATAAATACGGCCATCGCATTACTTGTTTTACTGAACATGTATAATAAAAGAACAGCTGATTCAAACGTATCAAGTTATCAACACATGCACGTAAATATAAACACAACACAGCTGTCATCATTTCGTGTGCTATATTATTTTTTCAGTATTTTGATTCATATAAAGATTAAAAAAACTATTACATATGAGTGTCAAATGTGACATTTCTTAACTACACTATTTGATCTCTTCCTCTATAAATCAGAGGGGTTGCCCTGCCAGATAAAGTTATTCCTACTCATATACTATGAATACAGATAATAAAAGGAATTTTATCCATTACGGAGTTGTGAAGCGGTCATGTTCGCTAGCTCTTAGACTATAAGTTTAATTAGAAATACATAGGTTTTTTCATCATGCTATGCTATATAATGACTACAATTCACCAAGTCATCTATGATTATTTCTATGCATTACCCAAACCAGGCCAGTAGTTTGAGGAGAAGCGCTTTGAATAAACTTGATGATAACGCTTCAAATAGCTGTTCTGATATGACGAGCCATTGTATAGCATGAAAACTAAAAAATATCTTTTCTACTCCTCAATGACATTTTGAAAATTGGCTTCCATTCTAACCTTGTAATAGTAGTGAATATTAAAAAAATAGTAATTTCGTTATTTGTTTTATTTTCAGGTTGCCAAGAAATCACAGTTCTCACTGAAGCGTAAAAAGAGTAAAGGAGAAGTCGACTACGGTGACTTGGTGTGTCCTCTTAATCCAAACAGTGAAGGTGAAATGAACGGTTCTGTTAGAAGCTCTATGGGTGTAAGTTACTAACCTCTAACATCTTAACATAATGTTAACTCAGTTTTCTCATTGTTAAATTTATATTAATTTAATAATTATCAGATTATGTAAACTATAAATCTTATTTGTAAAAGTTGTGTTGAAAATCATTATACATATACATATCTATTAAACATAATCTAGTAGGCAATCCAGTATTTAAAGTAATTATGCAAATCTACTTTTCTTAGGAATTGTCTGAATTTTTTTGTGACATGTCGAGATTATTTTCCAACAATTCGTAACACTGAATGCATTTGACTGTCTATAAAGGCAGATATTACTTTAAACATCAGAACCATCTGAGTCAATATTTACAAAATCAGTTAGTCCTCGCATATGCAGACAATATCAATATAATAAGTAGCATAATTCGGGCTAACATAGAAGTCTTTAATAACCTAGAAAAAGCAGCCCGCAAAATGGGGCTAGCAGTAAATAAAAAAAGACAAAAGTGATGGTTGTATCATGTAATAAGAGATGGAGGAAGGTAGAGGGGTCATAGAGGTAATACAAGAAATCACATACTTAGGCTCCCAAATAAATAATGAAAGAAGAACAGAAGAAGAAATAAAGCATAAAATAAAATACTGATAGCTTACAGATGGTACTATGGTGTTGAAAAATAGCTACGATTACCGAACCTAACAAGAAAATCTAAAAGTATAATGTACAGGGTTTTTCACTTAAGCTTCGTATTCCCTGGACAGGTGATAGTACTCGTCAATAGGAATAAAAAACCCTTATGCCATTTTTGATTTTACACACATCAAAAAACATTTGCTAAAAAGGACAACTTTTGGGAACTGCTGGAAATAATAGTCAAAACAAACTGTGACATCACTTAGCATCAGCTGCATCAATGTATCAAAATTATCACGTTGAAAATGCAGTTAGGTACATCCAGCTCCAACTGCTATTCTTAAACCAGTAACCACCAACCCACTTTTCAAAAACAATTTTTTTCTCGGTTATTATGAAAGATAGTCAGTAATGATATTAAGCTTTTTTGTTACATTTTATGTGTACTATCACCTGTCCAGAGGATATGAATCTTCAGTGAGACACCCTGTATAATAGGAGTACATTACTAAGACCTATCTTGACATATGCCTCTTTATCATAGACACTTAGTAAATCGGATAAAAACCTATTGTGAATCCTTGAAAGAAAAGTGTTAAAAAGAATATTCGGCCCTCTTCAGGAAAACAAGTTTGCAGAAAAAGATGCAACCATGAACTATAAGAAAAGGTCGACATAAAACTGATAAAACTAAGAAGAGGAAAAACATGCACCAAGGGCAGAACTGGATGGAAATCAAGGAAGAGGTAAACTGAAACTAAGATGGATAGACGGAGTAGAAAAAGACCTGGAAGGTATAAGAGTAAGAACGTGGAAGAACACAGTCCAAGACAGAGATAAATGGTGAAAAGTCCTTGAAGAAGCCATATTGTCCAGCTACGATGATGATGAGAGGGAATTCTTAGAAAAGAAAATTACAGGAGAATACTTGAGTATCATGGTCTGAGAATTTATTTTCCAACATAATGACCCCAAACACACATTGAAGCTATGTAATAGGTATTTAGCAAAAAAAGATGTGAACTACAGATTAGGAGTTGACCTCTTCAATCATCTGACCTTAACCCTATTGAACAGTTGTGGGATGAGCTTAATAGCAAGATAAGAAGAAAATCCTCCCATCATAAGTGAATCATCTATAGGAACTTCTTAAAGATCTGGCTTGAAAAATTGGAGAAATTAAATAAGGCATATGCCAAGATTGTGTGAGGCTGTGATTAAAAAGAAAGAAATTCATTGATGAGACCAATATTTATTTATGTAATACCTTTTATTTGTTGTAATCTTAGGCATTCTATACTAGTATAGAAAGTTTTTTGCAATATCCTCTACCTTCTGTCTTATCACACTGATGCAGCAGAAAACTGTGACAGATGGAAGGAAACTGGCAACGGGTACATATGTAATCGACTCCGGACAGTTTGAAAGTGCCATCAACATTGATCTCTGATATAGCTTTTGGCCTCTATTTTGTTCAGTACCCTCCAGAAATATTAGAAGACATTAAAATTATTTTATTGAATTGTAATACAATAAGCGTTAATAAACATACGTGAAACATTTCCCAAAATCTTTTATTCCTGGTATTAACAATATACACTCGAGGAAAAAAAACGCTCCACTTGAAAACTCACCAAAAATTCAAACCGTCATAACTCGCCGGATTTTGGACGAAAATGCCTTTGAGTGCTAAAAAACTTAAAGTGTCTAGTTTAAGGGCGTGAGCGAATGTTACGTTAAGGCCTTTCCACCCCCCACTACCGCTCGCAGAAAAAAAAAGTTTTTGATTAAGAAAATGTCAAGCTTTAATAGTTTGTACAGTGTAGCAAAGGACTCGTGGGCCCAATCGACCACCAGGCCAATAAAGTTCAGTCCTTTTTCTGTAAAGTTCTCAAAACTTCGAGTGCCTACGATTTTTTGGCGAAAAGTTATTAATTTTTGAAATTTACCCTGCATTTTGTGGGGCGTTTTGTCACTTCTGCCAGCGACATTATTATCGGTTGAGTTTGTATCTTTTCTTTTCCAAATTCAAAAAATTTTAAAAAATGTCGAAAAACGTTTTTAATTAACAAAAACATTTTTTTATTAACGTTTACATTTTTAACGTGTAACCGCCGACATCAGCGTTACCCGTGTGCAATTGTCTAAATTAATGTTTTGATTTTGACTTTACTAATGTTTTGAAATTAATTACAATCACAAAGTTATTCGAAGCGTTACAATGCTTTATTTAACGGACATTCAACGTGCACAAATTGTTGCTCTTTTGGAGATAGGAGTTAGTATGTGACAAGTCGCATTGAGGTATGTGGTTAACCGTAGTGTTGTGTCTAGTACGTGGCCGCAACAAGTCGCGAGGATCGAAGACTAGTGAATGCAGTTCGACGGGATCCTGTAATGCAGTATGTGAGAAACTACGGATATTGGACTACAAGGGAAATGGCGAAATGTCTTGTTCACCGACGAAAGGATGACGAAATGACGAACGATGAGTTCGCGTATGGAGTCATCGAGGAATGCGATTTGATCGCAATTGCGTCAACCCGACGCGCAACTTCAACGGCGGGTCTGTCATGGTTTGGGGAGGCGTTAGCTATGTTGGTCGCACCGATCTGGTGATGGTACCAGCTCCTGGATTGACAGCGGCTCGGTACATCAACGAAATTCTTCAGCCTCATGTTCTGCCCATTCAACGGATGGGACGAGAGTTTGTGTTTATGTAAGACAATACACGTCCGCACACTGCTAGTGTCACCCAGGAGTTTTTCCAGCAACACAACATACGCGTTCTTCCTCATCCGCATATCAGTCCAGATCTCAATCCAATTGCACACGTGTGGAACAATATGGGGCGTTGTCTGCGAAACCTGTAGAGACCACCAACTACTCTCCGAGAACTGGGAATAGAACTGACGCAATTGTGGAACAACATTACCCAGAATGTGATTCGCACAATTCTAAACATGCCAGAGAGGTTGCAAGGAGTGCGCCAGCAAAGAGGAGGAAACACACACGCTCAAACACACACACACACGATGTGCAAAATCCGACCGACAACACATGCACGATGTGGTGTACATCGGGTAACGCTGATATCGGCGGTGACATGTTAAAAAAATTAACATTAATAAAAAAAATGGTTTTATTAATTAAAAACAGTTTTGAAATTTTTTAAATTTGGAAAAAGATGTTCAAACTCAACCGGTAATAATGTCTATGGCAGCAGTCAAAAAACTGCCGACAAAACGCAGGGTAAATTTCAAAAATTCATAACTTCGCATGAAATCATCGTAGGAACTCGAAATTTTGATGGATTTACAGAAAAAAAACTGAACATTACTGCCTTGGTGGTCGATTGGGTCCACGATCTTTTTGATACACCGTACAAGCTGTTGAAGTTTTAACATTTTTTTAATCAAAAACACTTTTATTCTACGGGCGGTCGCGGGAGGCGAAAAGGCCTTTATTATTATTAAATTAACGTAACATTCGCTCACACGCCCTTAAGCTAGACCAGGGGTCGGCAACCTGCGGCTCGCGAGCCACATGCGGCTCTTTGGATGTGAAGCTGCGGCTCTTTAGTTCCATACGCAAATATTATTTATTTTATCAAAAAAAAAACATTTAAAAATCGTTCTGAATCGATTAACGAGGATTAGGCACCGATTCTATCTCTCAGCCTGTCTAGCTGCTAGACACTTTAAACTTTTTACCACTCAAAGGTTCATCCATTTTCGTCCAAGATACGCCGAGTTATGACGGTTTGGAATTTTGGTATTTTTGGTGCGTTTTCAAGTGGTGCGTGTTTTTTTTCCTCAAGCGTATAACTTTTACCATGAAGCTTATTGGACATCCCTAATAATATGGCCAAATACTGTACATTCCCCCCTTTTTACCAAGCATGCAGTATCGGGTTCCATACAAATGGTTATGGGAGTGTAATAAGTAGCAAGTACAGTTGGTTTCAAAAAAATCGAATACACTTTATAAATCAGTAGTCCATGATTATGAAAATTTTTTACAATGTAAAATGATCTTTATTTATTTAGGTTATGTTTTGTGACATAAGTTGACAACTAACTTTGACATTTTATTTGTCATTGTGACAACATGGGACATTGTGACAAAAGGCTGTACTCGATTATTTTGAAACCAACTGTACATTATGCTCCCCCATACTTTTTCATTCATACAACTTTCATACATCATCCTAATGCTCAAATACGATGGTACTAAATTTCTTAAATTCAGTCTCAACGAAGATCTGAACCCATGTCCCCCTGATGAGGCAGGCTCTCTACCACTCGACCACTGAGGGCCTTATTCTCAACACAATTTTTACAAAAAATTAATTTAATTATTAGCATAACTGCTTCGAATCACATATTTAAATTTTTATTATAAAACAAAGAAAACTGAGTTGCTTCAGTAGTTTTAACTTAATCAATTAAATTTTCTGCTATAAAAAGGAATAATAATGCTTTTAACTGGGTCGCATTGGCAAGTTGCGGTTTTAATCTGAATTGATTCTACGTTCTCTTTCATGCTGATCATGGATATAGGTACCCGAGATTTTGATCATCGAATGTTGATTGTAATATAGGTAGAATAACATAAGTTTTTATCTCTTTCTCTCTGGAATTGATTGTGTAAATAAGGTGTGTGGCAGCAATAACTTTTTTACAGCATAATAGAAACTATAGTGTGTGCATCATATAGAACTAGTGCATATAGGTAGTAGAGTTATTTGTCCAGTCTCTAATAAGTTTGTGCGCTTCTAGATTATGGCAACAGCATTACTTTTATCTGTCTGTTTTTTAATTAATTGATTTATCTTAATTATTATACAGTGTGGAAAAAAGTATGGACTACCCCTAATAATTTAGTAGTCTTCAGGTTTTATGGAAAACACTCGAACACGTCAATTTAGTTTTTCAGTTTCCTACATTCTGATAGAATTCATTTGTTTTTTTTATTGACATCTGTCAAAAATATGACGTCATCGATATTTTTCTTAAATGACCATATATGGCATGTGATACATCATTTGAAAGCTCTTGTTTCACTCAGTGTGTTCCTAGATTTTTGTGCGATTCTGTCATGCTGTTTCAAAATGGCGGCGACCATTGAATTGTGAAAATTATCTTAAATTAATTCCCAGTAAAAGAATAACTCTTTCTTGTTTTATCAGAAAAAAAGCAAACTATTGAACATGGTTTTATTATCAATCAATCTAGAACAACGCGTAATAAATAAACAAAACAAGAACACAACAAAGAACAATCAAATAATCATAAAAATAATAATAAAATAAGAATGATGTGAGTGGATAAAACTTATTTCAGTAAATGCTGAAAGTGACGACCGTTGACAACTTGACAGTGCCCAAGTGTAGAAACAAATTCTTCTTGAACATTTCGTATCATTTCTGGTGAAATTTTTCATATTTCCGTTGTTATGCTGCACTTCACATTATCAATATCTCTTGGTCTATTTAAAAAAACTTTAGATTTCAAATAACCCCACAAAAAAAAGTCCAAAGGGGTTATATCAGGTGACCTGGCTGGCCATTCAATGGGACCTCGTTTTCCTGGAAACATCAAATCGAGATATTCCCGAACTTCTCTTGCATAGTGGGGTGGAGCTTCATCTTTGTTGCAACCAAATTTCCGGACTGGGAAAATCGGGATTATTGTGGTCAGGATAAAGAGTGACTAAAGCTAGCAAAAGTTCAAACTGTAAAAAATTCAAGTAGGCTTCACCAGTAATATTTTCTTCAAAGAAAAATGGTCCCTTAACTCTATCTTCCAATATGCCGCCCCATACATTAAGTTTCTGAGGTGATTGACAATGAGCTTCTTGAATCCAATGTGGATTTTCTTTGGACCAATATCGACAATTTTGTCTGTTTACAGTACCGTTGAGGTAAAAAGTTGCTTCATCTGAGAATAAAATATTTGTGCAAAGTTTTCATCTTGATTACAAATTGGTTGCATGATTTTGCAGAATTTCAGTCTGCAGTCGAAATCATCCTCATTTAATTCTTGTACCAGGCAGACTTTGTACGGGTGGTATTTTTCTTTGTGCTAAATTTTTTGCACAGGCGTGTGACATATTCCCATTTATTGTTGTAAATGAAAGAACGTTCTCTTGGAGAGCCTAATCAAGCACGTTTGCGAACGTTCTCATAATAATTCTCAAAAACTTTCAGTATAATACAGCACAAACGAACATAAACAAGAACATTAAAAATCGAGAATAAAACCGAAACTAAACGATCTTAAACCACTTGTCCACGCAAAATGTACACATGTTACTTACAGCAGCTGGAAGTATAATCAAGCATGTTTGTAAACGTTCTCATAATAATTCTCGGGAACTTTCAGGACAATACAGCACAAACGTCAAAAAAAAACAAAAACATTAAAAATCGAGAATAAAACCGAAACTAAACGATCTTAAACCGTGCGTACTAAATATGTCAACGTAAAATGTACACGTGTTACTCGTAGCTGCTGTCGACGTCGGGTGTTCAAAAGACTGACAGTTTTATAAGCATAGGTTGCACAATTTATGCCTCTGAAAGCATAATTGACAAGAAATTTGGGTTACCGCCCGGAAGCACCTCTTTTGTTTTTTTGTTCTAGTTATATATAAACATTTTATTTAAATTTTTTATTGTTTATACAAATAGTGACATATGTTTGTAAAGTTTTTAAAATGTATTACTTGTGCATGCGGTGGCTGAGTGCTGGACACCTGATGGCGGTTTTGGACACTTTGCCGACCGTAGACACTACGCTGACCGCAAACGGTGGACACTTTTCGCTGTCAGCGTATTATTCACAGTCGACAAAGTGACCAGTAGCAAAGATTATTTTAAGGGTCGGCGTAGTGTCCACGGTCAGTATTGTGTCCGGTAGGCGTAAAGATAATGTAATATAATGGGACGTATTAATTCACATGCCATGAGTAATAGTCTCCAACTAAAGTTAATTAAAATCAACAAGAAAAAAGATAGCTTTATCTCATTCTTATAGGTGGAAAAATACTAGAATTGGTCACCATAGCAACACGTTATTAACTTAATAGTGAGATTTAAATATGGCCCAACAAGTTAATATAAGAGGAAAATTGGAGAACATTTGAGCACTTTCAGCATTTTGAGAAATTTCAAGAAGTTTTGAAATTATCCTTGTTTTGGGTATATCTTTGCAAGTTAAAGGTATATTCTCCAGTTGTGCTCACTTTTGAGGGTTTATTCTCGTTTTTGCTCGTTTGTGCTCCGGGAATATTCTCCAAAAATAAATGCTCGAGCATTTTCCAACACTATTCCCATATCAAGTGCTAGTTGCCGACTTCAACAGCCAATAAGACGTCAAGCTGAATATCTTCATCTACCTTCGGCCTTCCATTTTTAGGTACATTTTTAACATGGCCGTGTTCTTCATATTTTCTTAAAATCTTGTAAACGCTGGATTGCGAAATCGGCGTCCAGTCTGGATGAATTTGATTGGAAAGTTCACGTACCTCGTTAGTAGATCTGCGACGATCTCCGTAACCAACCATCATAAGAATTTCAATACGGTCTTTTTCACTGAGCGACATTTTTGGTTTATTAAAAAAGTAATTTTTGAATACAACGCAATGACAGTTAAATCTTACTAATGTTCAACCTTAAAACTTGTCAATACTGACGTTAATTTTTGTTTGTGTTTGGTTTGTCTAAGTTTACTATGACTAAAACTACTATTGCAACGACATTGAAATATCGAATTTCTTTTTCCACAATGGATTTAAAAACAAGCTCAGGCCAAGAAACTTAATGTAAGGGCAGGCATTGAATGATAAAGCCTTAGGACTGTCTTAGTGTGATTGATAGTTTGCTTTTTCTCTGATAAAACAAGAAAGAGTTATTCTTTTACTGGGAATTAATTTAAGATAATTTTCACAATTAAACGGTCGCCATTTTGAAACGGCACAACATAATTGCAGAAAAATCTAGGAACATACTGAGTGAAACAAGAGCTTTCAAATAATGTATCACATGCCATATATTGTCATTTAAGAAAAATGTTGATGACGTCATAGTTTTGACAGATGTCAATAAACAAAAGCAAATGAATTCTATCAGAATGTGGGAAACTGAAAAACTAAATTGGCGTGTTCGAGCGTTTTCCATAAAACCTGAAGACTACCAAATTATTATGGGTAGTCCATACTTTTTTTCCACACTGTATATAGGCTTGTGGAATTGTCTAATTTTTATATTAATTTTCTATTTGAGTTAAACTTTAAAAGTTTTATGCATTTATAAATATAATTGTTTTAGAATGAAAACATTTACATAGATGTTTTTTCACATTTGGTTATTGCAGATGACGAGGGTAGACGAAGTAAAGGAAGAGGCTGCCTTTCTTCTCACTGATGATAGTTCATTGGGTTCTTATCCCCAATCGCCAGCCCTATCGCCATTACCAGAAAGGCATCATCAGGTTTAAATTAAGATTATTTATATAAAAGAAAAAGTATCTTCTAAGTCTTAATTTTGTTTTTGTTTTGACTTTTTTGATATATTTATAGTACGTACGTACGGTTCAAGGAACCTTGAAATAAATAATAAAAGTTTATGTGACGAATCAAATAATTGTAACTGTTGAAACCACTTGTTGTTTCATAGGTTATTGCTCGGACAAGATTAGATTATCTCCTCTTATCAATTATCTTTTATTATTTTGCTACTGCCAAACCGCTCTCCTGTTCAGGATGTATTTTTAAGTATTATTAATTAAGTTTCTAATAGATACCCCTAGATATTACGGGGATACAATTTGACACGACTGACTCCTCATAACAAAGATCGAAGTTGGCATGTTTTTCATTTTTCTTATATTTCTGACTGATCGAATAAAGAAATATAGAAAAAAAAAACAATGGTACATATCTCCAGAATTTAGACCTAGGAAAATGTTTTAGGACAAAAAGTAATCTGATGTTCTAAAAGCACTGCCATTTGGTTTAGAGTTAAAAGAGCAAATTCTTAATATTCTGAAATGTATTAAATAAACACAATGACATAAGCTCCTAAAGTGCTGTTCGTAGTAAATGAATGCAAACGGAGCTTTAGGAGTGAAAGGAATGTTTGGAACCCTAAAAAGGAATGCAGCTCTGATGAGTTCATAAGTGTTTCAAGTCTCCAACTTACAACACTTTTAATAAACAAGTTGTTTATTAAAAAGTCATTCGTGTCATCCTGTTTGTCATAATCAGCCAATGAAAATAGTGAAATAAGAATTTTGATAATTATTATTGGCCATAATAGCAGTGGCGTAACTACTGCCCCCACAGACCCTGCAACGCGGGGTTGCGCAACCCTCCGAAGGGTTCTGCTTTCGTGTTGAGAATAGCAATTTTAAAACAAGCATTGGAGGTAACAAAACATTCTAGGAAAACAATAAAAGGGAATTGTGGATATACGTTGTTCAGAACAAATGTAATGAAATTGTAAATTGTAATGAAATTTGAAACTTGTTTAAAAACTTTAAAGTAAATGTGCTGACTTGTTGGATCAGTGACAACAGATTGATAATTTTCTGAAGAAAATTATCAATCTGTGAAGATTGAAGAAATCTGTGGCTGTTCTCCAGTTTAGGCCAGCCACCCCCACTCGCATCTGCACATACCATTCGATGCATCTCAAGGAGCTAAACAAAACAACGATGAAAAAACTCAAATAACTTTTTTTTTAACTTCGGGTCATTTTTTTCAACGGCATATTTTTAAGAAACGAAAGAAGTGTATGTCGTTTTTTTTTTCGAGTCGAAATAAGACGCTGAAGATAGTTTTACTCGAATTTGTCATCAACAAACTTATAAATAATTGACTAATATGCAACTTTTCAAATCGGGGAAAGTTATTACAAATACCTGATTAACAATGATTGAAATAACGATGAAATGAGAAAATTTTGTTCATTAGAACGTCTATAGCATATTTTTTTCAAAAAACTGACCATAAGCTTTAATAACGAATATTATTTACAAAAAAATATTTTCGCAAAATGCATCTGGATTAATGTTGAGCATGTTGAATACTAATGAAAAAATTTATTAACGTTAATAAACATTTTTCAAACAAATTGAGGTGATACGTTTGAGAAATTTTGACTCGTAGCCTTCCATGTTAATTCCTCACCCTACCTGAAAATGCATTATTTGATGCCCGTGAGATCTAACCTCACCTCACCTAACCTAACCTTACCTAATCTAACCTAAACCAATGATTAAATTAAAACACATATAAATAGATGAATAACGCAAACCTAAATTAAATCTAACTTAAACCTACGTTAGGCTAGATTAGGTTCGGTTAGGTTGGGTTGGGTTGGGTTAGGACGCTATTGATGTCTATCACCTCGATGAGACGCATCAAATGGTGTATAGTATGTGCAGATGGCGGTCCAGAAGAGGGTTTATAGGGGAAATAGTAAACACAATGGATTTTTGACAGTTTGTCCAATTTACCTGCGTTAAAGCCCGGAAAAAATTGTAACTGGTGTGAAATCTCATTACTCATATTGTGTGTGTGTTAAAGACTAGTGTGTTAAAAACCACAACTGGTGAGTTAACGAAATACGAGCAAATGAAAAGGTAATGAATTATTATTAGTTATTGCATATTTTATTTTAATAAAAGTCGCAATCTTATGTAGTTACGCCACTATATAATAGTGACTTGAATTCTTTGCTATGGTAAAAAAAAGTTTTTTTTTTTACTGAATTTGATGCTGTTTATGAATTATTCTTCATAACCTACAAAGTTAACTACGCCAAAATCTACATCATCAACTACTGCATATCGAAGTCAGTTTGATGTTGTACAAACGCCATCTATATTTATTGGCATGTCTCAGTAAGTTTGACTGGGGCAGCAAGAAAGTTATCAGATGATGGGGTTAATAATATGACATAGTATAACAAAATGGTAATTTTCTTAGATATTTTTTTCTCAAAACTGAATTTTAAGGACCTTATAAGGTTCATGTGTGATACATGGTATGACGAGTATAAAATGCTTTTGAAGAGTGGCCGAACTTTCCTAATTTCTTTCAGTGATTCCCAAATTTTATAATAATCTGAACATTGACTCATGAATTTGAAATTTTCATAGCTAAAGGTCAAACAGTTTTAAAACAGCACACTAAACAGAAACTCAAATTCAACCCAAGGGCGAATAATCCAGTAGCTTTTCTTGAACAGTGATGTCCCTATTTGTTCTGTTAATCATTCATTCATCAACCACGTGTTGAGTAGTGCACTTTAAGGTCCATTCGTCGAGACCTGTCGCAAGACGTAAATACGCTTGAAGTTAGCACTAAATAAACTATAAGCGATGCTATTGGTCAGCGTGCACGTCTCATTAATGCTTTACTTTACATAAATGTGGAACACGTATAATGCAATCATTTTCCATTCCATATTACGCTGCAACCTTAAAAGCGAGTTAAGCGCAAACGCGATCATCGTAAATGAAGCTTCAAGGGTCAGCTAACTTTTAAGTATATTTACTTCGTGCGACAGGTCTCGGCGAACGGACTTTAGAAAAATGTACACCACCGCTGACCGATTGGCCGCAACTTTATAATAACTAAAATAATAAGCCTAGTTTAAACAGAAGAACTTTTGAAAGCATGGCATAATTACTTCTTGTATATTATTTACATAATATTATTAATGAAAGAACAAAAATAATTCTAAACTTTATTTTTGTGGATTGTATTACAATGTACATGACATTGGCGACAAAATTAAATTTCGAGAATTACATTAGACCAAGAGATAGAAACATCCAAATGAAGTATTTTCACTTTCGGCTGCATTATTTACTATAACGATAGGTGACAGGTTTTGTTTGCCGGTATCACAAACGCATTTACAAATTTGAAATTTCCAAATAAGAAAACAATTTATTCTACTGAAATTGTTTAGTCTTATTTTGGTTTATTTGCAACCCACATTTAGGGGGAGATTTGACGCAACAATTCTTCAACGATTTACCATTATTTGTCAACAGCTTTTTGTTATAGCAAGTCAGTTGTATTTGTTGTTGTATTGTTTCCTTTTAGCAAGACTTAAACATATACAGAGGTGTTTTTCAATGTTGTCTGAGCAAAACTGCATTTAGTAGTCATTTTTATAATAATATGCATTTATCGGTAAAAAGATTTATAAAGATAAACTATAAAATAATGATAATATTGTTGTACCTTTAGTAATCCCTAGAATTTTAAAATAATCATTTAAATAATTAATAATTGGTACTTCAGTATAACGTACTAACCAAATATTACTTAGAAGTAAAAATTGAAAAATACAGAGAGTATTTTTAGTCTTCCCCAAAATGCCTTAAGAAGCAGTAAATAAATAAAAAAAAAGAAACAAGAGTAACTAAAATTGTGCCAATTTGAAAGAAGTATTTGTCTATTTTCACAAATTAATAAATCGTGTTTCTAATAATGAGTATACAGGTCTTTTTTGATGTGTTGAGAAATATTGTATGATTTTTTTTAAATGTTTAAAATTAATAATGATAATTTAAGTGGAATTAAGTGATTGACTGTATTGAATGAAGTATTTATAATGTTGTTACCAGTACATAATAATAACAATAATAATAGTAATTGTAAGGCACATATATTTACTTAACCTGTAGATTAAATTATTGAAGAACTGACCAAAATTTTTTGTTCTAGTAAAAACTGTAAACAAAGATAATATAAATAATTACTATTCGTTTATGTTTCGTAATTAATATAATTATGTAAGGATTTCTAGTTTTGATTATTATAATTAATAATTTTTTAGACATTGGTTAAAGACAGAATTCATTGCTCAGAAAACTTATTTGTATCTAATAACAATAATAAGATTACATTAAAAGTTTTTCATATAATTTTACATATTACAGTAATAGTCAAAAGTATTCTTATGCATTTGTTTTATCATTATAATTGATCATGTGTTATTATTGTAATAATATTGTAATTGAATATGTATGAAATTAATTTTATTATTATTAATACAGTATTGCTTTGTATTAGTTTTTTGTTGAAAATTAAATTGTTTAATGATGACTCATAATTTAAATATTGCCAATAATTAAATAAACCAATTACATCCAGTATTTCAAAGCATTTAGATCAACCCTAAAGCAAATCTTAATCTTTCTGTCAAGTGACCCGCAAAAACTTCTTAAGCGATTCCCTACTGATCATTCAATAAATTTGGTACTTGGGAATTAAATAACAGAATTCCAATATAAAATGTATATTATGAGAAACATTTCTTCCAGTAAACAATCGAAAAATTAGTCTGAATGTAGGTCCTTCAGGATCTCCTATGTCCTTAAAATAATGTCTGAGGGAGGGGGATTTTATGTGAGGGAAGAGAAAAAAGTCTGCCAGAGTGAGATTAGGATTGCACGTAACTTTCCTAATTGGATTTATTTTAAATTCTTCTTGTTACTTGTTAAATGAATCGTTAGTGCGCATGTTGGCTAGCGCTAGGTTAGCCACTACATTATCACGAAATTGCCCTTGAAAAATTCGAATTTAATAGTCGAGTGTATATTAAATTTATAATTAACATTAATAAACATCATTAACTGTTTGGTTGGATTAGTGTTGTAAAATTCTCAAAGATTTATTTTTGGAGAATAGTCTGGGAGCACGACAAGAAAAATGAGAATAAATCCTCAAAAGTGAACAAGACTGAGGAATATACCTTTAACTCCCGCAAAGACACCACTTACTATGAGTATCTAAAAAAATAATAAAGTAAAATAAAAATATAAGCCTGGATGATGTGTGTATAATTCACAGGAGACTATCTCTAGCTGATGAGATCTAAAAAGATCGAAACAGCTGTCCTAGAGTGTCTCCTGTGAATTATACACATCTCATTTATATTTGTGGGTTTAATATTGTCACACTTTGACTTATTTTGTAAAATAATTTCCCCACTTTGAATTTTTAATAATGCAAATATTTTGTATTATATTTTTTGATTCATAAAAATATAAGGTTTTCGCTTATACACACTTATATTGACCTTACAATATTTAGTACACCTTTGTCTTAAAAGGTTTTACTGTTTCAGAGTTCTTCAGGCCTATAGGTAAGTTATTGTAATATACACGACCATTATGAAAGATATCATTTTGGTTACAAGCAGTGGAAACTGTAGTTACGTAGAAATCTTCACTAGCACGAGTTTAATAATTATGCAGTTCTGATATAAAGTTTGTCCCATAAGCCTTCATACCAAAAATTAAAAAGTTCCTGCATAGGTAAGAATAGAAGAAGGTATATGAATTGTTTTACTATTGTTGGTCACTAATAATATGTTGTTGAAAATACAAAAAAGAGAAAATTGGCAAACCCAAATAATTACATTTTTTGAGATTAAAGGAGAAAAGAAAAAATCAAAATTGTATACATTAAATAAAACTCCATAATCATGAAATAAATAAAGATTATTAAAAGTTTCACAGTTTTATTAAAATACAACCTGACAATATTGTTTCAACAGCTACGCTGTCATTATCAAAGGTAATATAATTATAAACAAACACGTCGCTAAGGTAGATACAAAAATAGGTAACTAGATAAAATAATAATAATAATCAGAATTAAATATCTAATACTTCCAGTAACGGAGAATTACTGAGCTCAAGTTGTTCATTCATTAAAGGTACCCTGAGTTTGTGTTTGTATATCTCAAAGGCTTCTAAAATGTCTAATTTGTGTTTGTTATTACAAAAATGTAGGAATTTAATATTATTTTGAGGAGTCATTGTGTGATTTTGTTCTAAAAGGTGTTTGGCGGAATTAGATTTTTCAGGATGTTTATTATTGTAATGACGTACGTGTTCTTTATATCTTATGTCAAAATTTCGAAGTGTTTGTCCAATATATACCAAACTACAAAAAGAACAATTTAAACGGTAAATGCCCGATTTCATGATATCATGTGTTCTGTCTTTAGCATTAAATAAAAATGAAAATGTGTTAGTGTTGGTTTTAAATGTTATTTTATAAATGTTGGTTTTTCTTAGTATATGTGAAATTTTTTCTGATATTTTGCCAAAATATGGTATAGATATGTAATTTGTGTCTTCTGTTTGATTGTCAATGGGATATATTCTTTTGATAGCTAACCTATAATCTTTTTGTTTAATTAAAGTGTCAATCATGTTCGGATTGTATATATTAGTGATGTAAAAAAACGGGTTTTTTCAGACTGAATAAAAAACATGAAAAAAACATGTTTTAAAAAAAAAACACTTTCTGGTTTTTTTTCAGCAGACGGGTGCTTAATAATAAAAACTTCTTGTAATGATTAGGGAAACAAGAGACCAACCGATTACTTTTCAAATATACATATATCAATGACCTGTAATAACCTTCAATTTAAGACTCGAACTGATGGTGTTGCGTAAAGCAACGAGTATATATAATATAAAAAGCGTATGCGATTGAGCACTTACCTTCAGCGATTCTGCGTTAGGTGTGGACTGTATTGTTGTTGAGATTAGCATTAAAAGTCAGTTACTAGGTAACGATAAGTTTTGATTGTAAAAAGTTGATGATATGTTGTTAAACTAAAACATGTAAAATAAAACGATAAAAACTCTGACTAATAATTAAAATCTTAATAGATTATGGAGACCCAGAAGAATTAGGTAATTAAAAAGGTACATGTAATAAATAGAAATAAAAAGGAAAATATAAAGTAAAAGATTAAAATAAAAAGAAAGAAATTTTGACAGAAATAAAAATGACAGAAGATAGCTTATCAAATATTCAAAAATTAAATGATGCACAATCTTTCCAATTATGGAAATTTCAAATAAAAATATTTTTAAAAGCTGCTAGTGTAATGGATGTGGTAGATGATTTATTAGATAAAAGTAATATAACTTTTGAGAAAGATAAAGCTACGTTCAATTTAAAAGATGCCAAAGCACAAAAATATATTGTTTCTACAGTAGACAAGAAAGTTTTGATACACATAATGAACTGTGCGAATGCAAAAGAAATGTATGATACATTAATAAAAATTTATGAAAAGGATAATGAACATCAGAAGTATTTGTTATTGCAAAGTTTCTATAACTTTAAATATAAAAATGAAATAGATGCTATGACAAACATTAGTGAATTGCAATCAATAGTACATAAATTGAATTCTTTAAAGCAAAATATTGATGATGATATGATAACAAAGATTCTGTTTTACCAGAAGAATATAAAATATTTATTACTGCTTGGGAATCAACCACATATGCAGATAAAACATTAGAGAATTTAAAATCAAGAATTATTGCAGAGGAGATTAAGTTAAGAAGTCAAAGAGATGTATCAGCAAATCCAACTGTATTTATAGCAAAAGGAAGAAATCAAGAAAGACACTGCTTCGTGTGCAACGATACATCACATATAGCAAGATTTTGTTCAAAGAAGAATCTAAATAAGAATTTTAATAGACGACAAGAGAGATATTGCGGGATCTGCAAGAAAAGAAGTCATAATGAGAAGAACTGTTTCTTTAGAAATAAAAACTATGGTAATTCTTCAAGAGTTTCTGGAAACTTAACAGAAAAAGATGACAAAGTAAGTTTTATGATAGAAAATGACCTACGTGATGAAGATTCGGAACGATGTTTGAAGTTTTATATCGATTCGGGTGCCACAGATCATTTAGTTAATACAAGATGTTTTTTTAAAGACTTCATGGAATTTAATAACCTCATAAATATTGCGGTTGCAAAAGATAAAGAATACATGTGTGCAAGAGGTGTTGGTAATATTGTAGCTGAAATATGTGTTGAAGGAAAGGTAACAGAATGTAACATTAAGAATGTATTATATGTACCCAATTTGAGAAAAAATCTATTATCTGTAAAAAGATTGGAGTCATGTTCAATAAAAGTAATATTTGAAGATGGAAATGTAAAACTATGTTTAAGAAATGGAAGAATTTTTGGAAAAGGTGAACGTAAAAACTTATATAAAATTGTACTATTTAAAGTAATGCAGATAGAATGTTATGAGATTGAAACAGAAAATGAAGAACTGAAAATATGGCATAGGAGATTAGGTCATATAGGATATTCAAAACTAGAAAAGCGTATAAATCAAAAGATGGTGACAGGTATCAATGAAAATTTAAAAATAAATAAAGTCGACTTCTGTGAATCATGTATAAAAGGTAAAATAACAATATTTCCATTTGGTACAAGAAAAAGAAGCAAGGAAATACTCGAAATTGTTCATACAGATGTTTGTGGCATGATAGATCCAGTTGCTATTGATGGAAGTAAATATTTTGTTACGTTCATAGATGACTACAGCAACTTTACAGTAGTTTACCTGTTGAAGACAAAAGACCAGGTTTTTGATTATTTTAAAGAATATTTCCAAATGACGAGAACAAGATTTGGTCGACAAGTGGCAACACTGAGATGTGATAACGGAGGGGAATATATTTCTAAGAAATTCCAAACATTTTGTAAAGAAAATGGAATAACTTTAGATTATTCTATACCATATTCACCAGAATTAAATGGAAAACCAGAAAGAATGAACCGAACATTAGTAGAAAAAGGACGATCAATGTTAAGATTCTGGGATGCCTAAAACTTTTTGGTCAGAAGCTATTCGATGTGCTGCATATATTTTAAACAGAACACCATCAGAAGCTTGTATGGAAAAAGCAACACCAGCAGAGATTTAAAAGCCTAGTATTGAACACTTGAGAATTTTTGGTTGTATGGCTTATACTCATATTCCCAAAACTCTTAGAAAGAAATTTGATGCAAAAGCTGAAAAATGTATTATGATTGAATATGCACCTACAGGATATAGATTGTGGAATGTAGAAAAAGGAAAAATAATAACAGCAAGAGATGTAAAATTTAACGAAAATGATTTTGAATTTAAAAATAGAGAAATAAATAATGAAGAAAGTTACGAAAATGTTAAAATAAGAGAAGAAAGTCTGCAAGAGCAGAAACTAATAAATGATAATGAAGATGTTGAAGATAATAATGCAACTCGGCAAGAAAGCAGAGAAGAAATTCATAAAAGAAATGTAAAAATACCAGCCAAGTATGAAGATTATGAAATGTATATATGTTTTAATGTAATAAATGTTTTGGAAAACGTACCAAGATCATATGAAGAAATGCAGAACAGAGAAGACACAGAATTATGGAAAAGAGCAGTTAATAGAGAACTTAAGGCAATAAATAAAAATCAAATGTGTTAATTGGTGAAGAAACCAAAAGATAAAAGTATTCTAGATACAAAATGGGTTTTTTAATATTAAGTTCATGAAATGAATGAATTACAGTACAAGGCAAGATTGGTTTGTAGAGGATTTAAGCAAGATAGAGATTTTCAAAGAGATGAAATTTATTCACCAGTCGCAAAACTAGTTACAATAAGAACACTGTTGGCTGTTGGTATTCAGAAAGATTTTATATTTGAACAACTAGATGTAAATACAGCATTTTTAAATGGAAAAATAGATGAAGACATTTATATTTACCCACCTGAAGGAGATAAGCAAGCAGAAGGATTTATATACAAATTAAGAAAATCTTTATATGGATTAAAACAAGCAGCAAAATGCTGGAATAGTGAATTTGATACATTTATGAAGGAAGTAGGTTTTGAAGATATGGAAAATGATAAATGTTTATATAAGAAGCAACATGAGGGTAAAATGATTTATTTGTTATTATATATTGATGATATCATTTTGGGAAGTGAAGATAAAGAATTAATTCAGAAGATAAAGGAAGAGTTAATGAATAAATATGCAATGAAAGATAAAGGTAGAAAAATTTTTTAGGTTTTGAAATAAAATACAATGAAGAAGAGGGTGTGATGAGAATAAACCAGAAACGTTATGTTGATAGAATTTTAAAGATGTTCAATTATGAAGAGTGTATTACATCTGATATTCCAATTGAACCTAAACTGAAATTTGTAAATCAGGAGGAAAGTCAACTACACTCATGGTTTACCCTATCCAAGTACTTTCCGGAGCAAACTCTGTTAAGCGATATAAATTCACTATAACCACTCTGCCGGAAATTTGTTTATCTGTTAAATAACAAACAGATTTTCAGAAAAAAATGCTTTGTGGGCGAATGCTCTCCTATAGTATAAGTACACTGAGTGTAGTGTATCAAAACGCATGTACTTGCATGTACCTTGCAGGCCACCTTTTTGGGCAACCCTTGACAATGTTAATAATTTTCACCTAGAGTGATCTTCTTATAGAGATATATTTTAGTGCAAATTTTTTATTGGAAAAGTCAGCTGGGTATCTAGCAATGGAGGAGCTTAGAAGTTTGATGATATCTGGGTGCGTGTTTCACTTTAAATGTTAGTAACTTTTAAGTAATTGAAGGAATCAGATAATATTATATACCTTTTGAAAGATTTTTTTTAGTGCTCCATAATATGATAGTTTTGTATTTTTTATAAGGTTAAAAGTTTCAAAGATATAACCGAAAACAGACAAAATATACATTTTTTAACAATTTCGATCATTTTAATTTTTTTAAAAAAGCCTAAAAATGATTAATACACATTTGTAGTTTATCATTCTAAATAGATTAATTGGAATGATAAACCGTTTAGAAGCAACACTATTTTAAACATTACCGCCTCTATAGAAAACTTGTGAGGAGTTTAGGTATAATGAAATTAAACATAGATTTTTAATCTTTTTTCGATAATTTCTTCTACAATTGCATAAAAATATGCGGATATTAATATTTTTTTATAAACACTAATAATAATTATTATTATATAAAATAGCCTTAATTAGAAAATTAGTAGGTATATAAAAATTATAGAATCAAGATTATATATGCATTTATATACAATAAGAATTTATTTGAAGTGTCAAGATAAATTTTACAAAGCAAAATTCAAGATAAAGTAATTTATATTTTCTTATGAAAAAAGATTCGATTAATTAATTATTTGAGAATCATAAAATCGAAATTATGTACGTTGATACAAGAGCAAAGAATTATTTGAAGTATCAAAATAAACCGTACAAAACCGTTTGGAAGATTGCTAAAATAAATTACTTAAGAAATATAATCAAATTAAAAGATTAATTCAAAGTTTCACAAGTTTTATTAGTATCTTAACGTGACAATATAACAAGTAAGGCTGGAGACAGTAAATGCTAAATTACTTATAGTTACTTATGAAACAGGTTCAGTTAACTAATTATTTGAAAATTATGCAAGCAAAATGATATAGATTTATATACAATAGAAAACAGAAAAAAAAAACAAAAGATGAATAAAATAACTCACTTATACTTTTTTTATACACGCATACAGTAGCCATGGGCACTGTACTCTTGGGCTACAAGCTATTTAAAACAAACCACAATTTATTTTACCCCACAAGAAGAAACATTTGGTCGACTTCAATATCGGTTTAGCAAGGCAAAAAAAGACAATTCCTGGTACACAAAAGTTCCATTGCTTTCTACCACATGAAAATCAAATGCAAATTGTGGCTAAGAAATATTCAGTGGATTCTAACTTTTACTTGTTTTCTAAAAGGCTAAAGGTTTTTTTTCTGTTTTGCTATTATATACGAGGGTGTGTTTTTATATTCGCGGATTATAAATAAAAAAGGAAAGTAAATAAAAACAATGAATTATTTTTCTTTGTCAATATATTCTCCCTTAACTCTTAATACATTTCTCAGATCTAGTAATTAATTTATTTTTTCTCCAACCGCACGAATATGACATTATAACATCAAATTATTTTGTAGAAAAACCTCGTTACCTTTACTCGTTACCATAGCAATTGTACAAAAAGTAATCACTTTTTGTACAATACAAAAAGTAGTCTGAGGTTATGTATGAACTATTTTCCGCGGTGCTCTAAAATATTTTCTTTTATAGCAATAATGCGAAGTAATAAGTAGAAATTTTCATTTAAATAATAATCATTTATCGTTTCTTGTTTCCAGCCTTATTTTGTGGAACTCCATAATTCTTTATTTATTTATCGTTTCTTTTATAATATTAAAATATTAAATTGATTTCATATTTTAATAAGAATTTTAAAAAACAAATTTTACGTTTGCATTAAGATCATAGTTGCTGTCATAATCGAAAGAATCACAATGACATGACGTCACGAAAACAAAAAGCAATCGTAACTTTCGTCCATTTTCCACTTTCATAATATAAACGCAAATCGTCAGAATTACACGTCCGTAAGTATTTTTTAATTTTATTAACACTGAAATTATTCCTTTTCATCCAGAAACACGAATTCAATTAGAAATTACAGTAAATAAAAACTGATTAACACCAAATCTAATTTTTAGGTGGACAAATAAATTATATAAGCGAAAATAGAAATTGATAGCATTCTGGTGAATCGATTGGAATATCTAGTAAGCCACCTGATATAAAGGAATCAGCAAATAATGCAACTTTGGAATTGTTGCCCCCTAAATCAAGAAAAGTGTACGAGAATAGTTATAGGCGATTCATGGAATGGCATGAGATACGGAAAGTGTCGTCATTTTCGGAAAATGTGATTATTGCATATCTTGCTGATTTATCAACTAAAGTAGAATCATCTACTTTGTGGGGACATTATTCAATGTTAAAAGCAACTTTAAATGTAAAAAATGGCATTGATATTAAGAACTATTCTAAACTTGTTCCATATTTGAAAAGAAAATCTAACGGCTATCGGCCAAAAAATCAAAAACATTAGCGAAAGAACAAATTAGTCAAATCCTTTCTAGCTACAGATAAATATTTAATGATAAAAGTTTTATGCACGTCTTAATCATTTTTAGGTCGCTCTCATTTTTGGTATAGCAGGGGCACTACGACGCCATGAACTTTAAAAAATGAAGCTTCAAGATATTAATGATTTAGGATCTGGTTTATTAATAAAAATTCCTGTTACGAAAACGAACAAACAGAGATCATTTACAGTTACAGGCGACGATTATTTGGAATTTTATAGAAAATACATCGCTCTTCGTCCCGCTAACATGAATGAATCAAGACTTTTCATTAAGTATAAAAATGGAAAATGTCATAGACATGTTGTAGGAATTCACAAATTAACATCAACTGCGCAACAAGTGGCTAGCTATTTAAATTTGCCAGATTCTACAGGCCCTCCGTTGTCGAGATCCTACCTCTCGTTCAGAGGGACAGGGGTTCAAACCTCGGTTGCGACTGAATTTTAAAAATTTAGTATTATCATGTTTGAGCTCCTTAGGTTAAGGTATGAAAGTTGTATGAGTGATAAAGTATGGGGGAGCGTAATGTACTCGCTACAATAGCTCCAATACCTCCGTTGCACTCCCATAACAGTTTGTGTGGAACCCCGACACTGCAAAATGCCGTAAAAGGGGAATGGATTATGTATGTATGTAAAATTCTACACTGGTCATTGCCTACGACGAACATCAGCTACATTATTAGTTAATGAAAGCGCTGATTTAACGGCCTTAAAAAGACATGGAGGCTGGCAATCATCTACTGTAGCTTAGAGCTACATAGATGAGTCAATAACAAATAAATTTGAAACTTAAAAAAAATTTTAGATCCTAGCGCTCCAACTAGCAAAACGACAATATAAGTAATGAATGCACAGTTAGTACTAATACCGCTAACACAATAATAAAAAATAATCTGCCTTCATGTGCTCCAATTCAGTTCATCAATTGTACAAATTGTACTATAACTTTTAATATTAATCATTCATAAATATTATTCTACACACACACACACACACACACACAATACATCATTGTAAATATTTAAATACCACTATGAATAAAGAAAAAAATATGTTCGAAATTGTTTAATAAAGTTTAATAAACATTTAACAGTATGTTATTTTGTTCTAAACTGTCCCTCATGAAGTTTTGTAGTTAAAGGCGGTTGGAGAAAAAAATAGTGTTTCATTCGTACAAGAAATGTGTTTTTGGGACTCATAAGATTGGCGGACTCTCCTAATGCGTCGTCCGGCAACTTTCTTATTTGTCCCAAAAACATGCATTTTTTCTACTAATGAAACAAATAACTATATACCAGTGAAAAAAATAATTCATTTTTGTCGTCAAAATATGCTGAAACTGCAGGTTTTACTTCATCGGACGAAAATCTTTTTCCTCGAAGTTCTTTCTTCATATTCGGGAACAAATCGTAATCGCTGGGGGTCAGGTCTGGACTGTAGGGTGGATGATTTATTCATGGAGGGCAGCTTGTGCAACTCGACTTCGATGAACGGGCGTGTTGTCGTGCAAAAGCAGCACACCTTTGGCAAGTTTTCCTCTTCTCTTTTCTTTGATGGAGTCCCTTAATCGTTCCAAAGTGGCATAATACTCTCCCGTTATAGAGACACCCTTTTCTTTGTAGTCGATGAGCAGGATTCCTTCAGTGTCCAAAATATGGTCACCATATGAGCAGATCGTCTTCCAGTGATTTTCTGCCTTGTTTAAACAGGTTATGCCACTTATATATCATGGTTTTTCCAGGACAAGAGTCCTGGTAAACCGCTAACATTTCTTCTATAATGGTTTTCCTTGTTTTGTCAAGAACTTTATAACGGCACGATGTTCAACTTTACTCGTATTGAAAATCTCTTCACATTCTGACTTGTGTAAATGACAATAACTCAAATACCACCACTAATTCAATAATAATCCAGTTCGGTATTTATAGCAATAAGACATCAAGCTAGACGTTACGATTGGTTTAGCAAGCCCCGCTACTCAGCAACCCCCCATTCTGCGAATATAAAAACCCCCTCGTATCTCATCAACAAGATGTACCAGTGGTTCTTTTGTGATTTATGTAGCATCTTCTAAAACAAACCCTGAGTCAAGAAGCCAGTCGTGTACTAACTGTACTTCAACAAATGTGGAGCAAAAAGAAAAAAATTAATGTAAAAAATGGATGTGAAACGTATTTTCTAAATTAATTGAAAATTGCTTCCAAAGGCCAAACATTCCCGCCTCCACAATCTAACACACACATCCTACTTATTCCATGAAGTTTTATTGAAACATTCATTAAAACTTCTCCAGTCTCTTTTGAACAAAAACAAATACTGGTTGTTTCGCATTAGAAAATAAATTACGAGCTAAAATAATTTGTATATAAATGTGAGATCCTATCACTTCATCTTATGCTTTATCATGTTTATATATTGATTGTGCTTTCATTTTGTCAAACTGTAAAATAACAATTTGCAAGACTCGTAGGATATCATTTAAGACACTCTGTCGCAGGTTAATTTTTGCAGCCCACCTCTTTTAATGTTTGTCGTAGGTACAAATAACACCTTTTACTGGAATAGCAATTGTAAATGCTTTTGGTATGTCTTCAGAAATCCATATAACCTTTTTCTTTTTGTATATAGCCATATCTAATTGGATTCGGCTTAGTATTTCATCAATACTTTTCCGTAGCCCTGTATTATCTGCACTGTGCACATAGTCTGAATTCTAAAGAAGTTATCTTTGCTTTTAATTCGGTTATTACTTTTTCACTAATCTTCAGTTGATTTTCCAAGTAAGCATTTCTCTGCAAAACTTCATTATAATCTTGGACTAGAAAGTCATGCTTAATCGTAATAGTAGTACCAAAGCTAGCAGGTTCTTCAGTTATTTGCTGTTCATCTGCTTCTCTTGCATCCTCCAATAGTTTTGTTGCAACTTTATTGTCTTTAGCTGCACGGTTGCTGGGCTCTTTCCAGGAAACATTACACATTGCAGGATCCAGAAAAAGAGACGGTACAGCTACAACGCAAAAAGTTACATTAAATAATTTTGATGCTTAATTAATGTTATAAACTTAATTTTCACCTGTAGGTTTTAATTTCCTTCTTGTTTTTAAATTTAATAATTCAGCTTTAAGGTCTCTTTTATAATCATCCTCTTTAAAATGTTTTGAACACACTCGACAAGAATCCGGATTCCATTTTCCTTTTCGGCGGCACTTTTGCATCCAAATTTTGCGTATAACCTTATCTTTGGGAAATTTATGATATATAATAATTTCCTCAGCCTCTCTCGTTTTAATTAAACTATTGTTGCAAACTGCAACTGTACATCTTTCTCCTGGCATAATGCTATGAAACAAAACAATTACCAAGCTTCAAATAATTTTTTAGTCAGAATTGAGGTTAGGTTTTAGATACTCACATACGTATTAAATTCCATCAAATTTACCGGTAAATGGAGCCTAAATATTTTATCAAGGCTCACATGCCTTCGTTATAAATATTTTATACAAATATTTTAATGATTCTCTTCGTATTATTCATTATTATTATCAGCTTATTATTGCCAACCTTTTGTCCTTGTCTTATGTCAACAATGAATGACATTTGCGTACAATAGATGGCAGTGTAGCGAGTTAAATTTTAGAGTTCCTCTATAATACTTTTACATATAAGAGTTGAGCCAACGCGAATGTCAAACCGCCATTATGGATCCAAAAATAGAGAAATTATTATCAAGAAAAAATAGATGATATGAAAAATAACTCAACAGAAATGTGTAAAACAGTTAAAGAATTAATTAAAGGAGGTCATAACAGACAAAAAAAGGAAGGTATTATTTTTGGCAATGAGTTAGAAAAAAAGGAAATTCAAATTACAGAAAAATTCAATATTTACTTTATTAACAGCATACAACAAATTACCATTAACAATTTAACCCAAATTGAAACTGATTTAAGCCACATTAATGTACATCAATGCAAGTTCGAAAAATTTTTACCAATAGAGTTTTTGGAGTTAAAAAAATTATAAACAATTTACCTATTAAGAATAGTAGTGTCGATCGTATTACAGTAAAGATTCTTAAATTAGCTTTCATTGTAATAGGACAGAGATTTTTGCATCTAATTCAAATGAGTCTAGAAAGTGGATCCTTCCCAGAAACCTTGAAGACATCCCATATTATCCCCATTGAGAAGATAACCAACACTAACAAATGTGAAGAATACAGACCGATCAACATGGTGCCAACTTATGAAAAATTATTAGAGACCGTCGTAAATATCCAGTTTCGTGACTACATTGAAGTGAACAAACTGTTAACACCTTTTCAATCAGGGTTTCGGAAAAATAATTCATGTGAAAGTGCAATACAATCAGTTCTTTTGAAATGGAAAAATGCTATTTACAAGAAGAAGGTGATAGGTGTAGTTTTTCTAGATTTTAGACGTGCTTTTGAGACTATTAATAGAGATCTATTATTATTGGAATTAAAAAGATATGAGTTCGGCCCAATAGTTATAAAATGGTTTAGTGAATAACTCAAAAACAGATTTAAAAAAACTAGATACTTTAATAGTACATCTTCAGCTAAAAAAAACTACCTTTGGCGTTCCACAAGGAACTGTATTAGGCCCTGATTTATTTGTACTATACATAAATGATATTGTTAATGTAATTAAAAAATGTAACATTCAATTATTTGCAGATGACACTTTAATATATTTTATAGGAGATGATGTTGAAAAAGTAATATCAAATATCATCAATGATGAATTAGTTAATATATATATATATATATTGTTGAATTATTTGATTATACAATCAAACCAACTATAGTCATTAGATTAATAATGATGGAAAAAGCATAATTATCAATAAAAAACAGAACATTACACAAAGTAAGACTAATACTCTGATATCCCCTGTATACTAAAAATTATGAAATAATGAAAAAGAACAATGTTGGGCGCCAGCTAAGCTCATCTTAGCACGAGACTGATACACACAGGGTCTTTTAAAATTATCGAGGTTCAAAAATAGGCAACTCTGCAACACCTCAAAATTCAGAACTAAATTTTGATCAAATAACAAATGAAACAAAGAGATTCGTATATGGTGCAGTTTTGTTTTACAAAATATCTGCCTTGCCTTTACATGAATTTTAATGGAGTAAGTATTCCAACAAAATAATTATCTATGGTTACTGTTTATTGCGGATAAAAGAATGTTCAAATTTTGATTGCAAATGTTCACAATTTATTTCTTACCGCCACCAAAAGCGCTGAACTGATGTAGTCACGTTCCCCCAAGCGGTTGCTGTTGGATGCAGGTAGATGATTGACTCCTTTCCCCTGGGTGTCGAGAAGCTAATAATAATCCAAAGGTAAGTGTACTTGGATAAACTGTTTTTATAAAACTGTGTTTTTATTATTTTATAAATAATTCTTTTCTTTTGTTTCAGGTAGGAACAATAATTACTTCTGAGGATTCTTATATTTCTTGATGTAAATAATGCACTCCTGTTAGAACCAAATTAACATTTATTTGCACACATTTGTAAATGACCTTTTTTACAATTTTCAAAACAATAAATTTTTAAAACCAGTGTGATTTTTCTTAACTTGAGCATAAAAAATAAAGAAACTGTTGATGTCCAACATAATCAGTTTTTGATTATATTAAAAAAAAATATCCCCGGAACCTTTTCCTTTTAACAAAAAAAAAACAACTCCGCACTTTATCTTTCTTCAAAACACTTTCGTTTAAACAATACACTGAATACCCTTCTTGCTATCTTAACTTATAATTTTCCTTTTTATCAACTATTTTTAATATGATAATCTTCTTACATACTTTTAAATCATAATTAACACTTTTACATTCATTTCTAACCATAAAAAAAATAATACATTTGATTTTGCGTGTGAACACTCAGCGACGTGCACCTGCATGGCTTTCAAAAAACATACTCCCGCCACAACTGGCTCAAAACAACTGCCAACAATTTTATTTATTTCTAAGTAAAGGCACTCTTTTAAATTCTTATCAATTCTAACACATTTTCCCTCAACATAAAATATCATCATCAAATCCACACTTATACGAATTTCTTATTAAATTTAGCATTAATTACTTTAAAACAAATGTCCTGCAGAGCTTAGTACTTTCTTTATCAACAAAATGATAATATTTTAAACAACAATAAAAGTTTCTTGCTTAAATAGCTTAGCCTTATTCACCTTTAACTTCGAAACATGTATTTAAATAAAATTTATGCGTTATACGAGGACCGTTCAATAAATATTTGGCGCTCAAAATATTTTCTTACTTTATGCAGCTAGAAAAACGAAATTACTCGCTGTATTTAATTTAAATAAAGCAATATGATACCGTTTGATTATATAATGTTCATTAATTTTGACTAAATCCCATTTACGACAAAATAATACAACATTTTCCCCTTCAACTTTTTACACTTATTTACAGATTTTAATATGGAAATAAATTGAAAAGTTTACCATTTGATATATGATAATTAAAATTTTCCAAACTTATTTAATTTGATTATTCCCCCTTTTTTTTTATACACCTATTTACATATTATTAAATACGGAAAATAATTAATAAGTTCCCTACTTGATATGTTATAATTATTTATTGTTTCTATTCTTATTTAATTTTTTTTTAACTCTACCCAACAAATTTCCTATCTTGAGTACAAAATTTCTTGCTATCAAGGCTTCATCAATAACTAAATTTTTATATTCTTTTAACATGTTGTAAATCTCTTGCTTGTATCGTTCTGGTTCTTCCAGCTTCTTACTTAATTCTTCCTCCATATCTTTTAATTCTTCTTTCGTTTTATTCTCATACCGTCCATTTCTACTTATCATATTTAACCCTCTGACTTCCCCTTCAGACTCTTGCATTATCCAATTCAATATTTTACCTCTTACCCCAATCACTTTCTTTTCGAAATCTAGTTTCATCTTAAACGCTTCTAATACATCCATTCCTTGATCCCCTATTCTTTTTTCTGCTTCTACTACCTTGTTTATATTTATAAATTTTTTATCGTCTGTTTCTATGCTCTGTACTACTTCTCCCTTAACTGTTTCAATTATCTGTTTTATTTCTTCTCCCATATTGTTTCTCACCTCAATCTCTATCTTTTTCATTTCATCATTTCCGTCCTCCTTCATTTCCATCTTCATCATTTCTAAGTTTTGGTTAGTTTCAATTTTGAAACCTTCGAATTTCTCATTATGTTTTTCTGCCTGATTGTCCATTACTTGATTTATTTCTATCTTGGTCTCTTGAATTTTTGTATTCATTGTATGTTCCATATCTTCTCTAATTCTTTCAAACTTTTCTTGTGTTTCCATCCTTAATTCCTCCACTTTTCTAATCATCAAATCACTTTTCTCCTCATTTCGTTTAAAACCTCCCTTCAATTGTTCAAAATTTTCTTCAAGTCGTTTGGAATTTCCTTCAAGTCGTTTAAAATTTTCTTCAAATTGTTTAGAATTTTCTTCAAGTCGTCGTTTAAAATTTTCATCGATTCTTTTAAAATTACTCCTGTTTTCTTTTTTCATATCTTCCATCATTTTTTTGAACATTAACATCATTTTATCTTCTATTGATAATTGCTGCTCTTCACTCAGCTTTTCCTCCCCTTCCTTGTCTTCGAATCCTTCTATGCTCATATCGGCGAATGGAAATTCTTCTGCCATTTTTATTTCTCTCTCTAGCTTCTTTCTGCAACGATTTATTATCTTCTTTTCTTTTTCTTCAAAAATATTGCATATATTCTTGGGTGACGTCATATAACCTAACCCTTGCCTATTTTCCTAGCGTATCTATCCTTTATCAACAAAAACACTCCTATCTTTTTATAAATTCTACATAAATATTTTATATTCTCAACAAAAGAAATCTAAATATTTTATCATTTGTCCTATAAATCCCAAAATTTATTTTAAATTCAACAAACAAATTCCTTTAAACTCTTATCTACCAGACCAGAAATTCCTAAAAACATTATCTAGTCAAATTTTGTTTTTAACTATTAATTCCTCTCTTTCCAATAAATTGTTGCATTAATTAATCGACTCAACAAAATGTAGCTAAAAATGCTGTGTAATCAAACAATAAGCTCCAAATTACTGGTAGACAAATGTTGCAACCTCAACTTCCCCCTACACGATGCATTCACCAAAAATTTTATTTAAATTTACTAACCCTAGCACGTTGGAGTCAAAAATGTTGTAATACATCCCTTATTAACATGCCCTACCACGTAAGTCAAAAAATGTATACTTTGCCCCACGTTGGGCGCCAAAATGTTGAATTATTTGATTATACAATCAAACCAACTATAGTCATTAGATTAATAATGATGGAAAAAGCATAATTATCAATAAAAAACAGAACATTACACAAAGTAAGACTAATACTCTGATATCCCCTGTATACTAAAAATTATGAAATAATGAAAAAGAACAATGTTGGGCGCCAGCTAAGCTCATCTTAGCACGAGACTGATACACACAGGGTCTTTTAAAATTATCGAGGTTCAAAAATAGGCAACTCTGCAACACCTCAAAATTCAGAACTAAATTTTGATCAAATAACAAATGAAACAAAGAGATTCGTATATGGTGCAGTTTTGTTTTACAAAATATCTGCCTTGCCTTTACATGAATTTTAATGGAGTAAGTATTCCAACAAAATAATTATCTATGGTTACTGTTTATTGCGGATAAAAGAATGTTCAAATTTTGATTGCAAATGTTCACAATTTATTTCTTACCGCCACCAAAAGCGCTGAACTGATGTAGTCACGTTCCCCCAAGCGGTTGCTGTTGGATGCAGGTAGATGATTGACTCCTTTCCCCTGGGTGTCGAGAAGCTAATAATAATCCAAAGGTAAGTGTACTTGGATAAACTGTTTTTATAAAACTGTGTTTTTATTATTTTATAAATAATTCTTTTCTTTTGTTTCAGGTAGGAACAATAATTACTTCTGAGGATTCTTATATTTCTTGATGTAAATAATGCACTCCTGTTAGAACCAAATTAACATTTATTTGCACACATTTGTAAATGACCTTTTTTACAATTTTCAAAACAATAAATTTTTAAAACCAGTGTGATTTTTCTTAACTTGAGCATAAAAAATAAAGAAACTGTTGATGTCCAACATAATCAGTTTTTGATTATATTAAAAAAAAATATCCCCGGAACCTTTTCCTTTTAACAAAAAAAAAACAACTCCGCACTTTATCTTTCTTCAAAACACTTTCGTTTAAACAATACACTGAATACCCTTCTTGCTATCTTAACTTATAATTTTCCTTTTTATCAACTATTTTTAATATGATAATCTTCTTACATACTTTTAAATCATAATTAACACTTTTACATTCATTTCTAACCATAAAAAAAATAATACATTTGATTTTGCGTGTGAACACTCAGCGACGTGCACCTGCATGGCTTTCAAAAAACATACTCCCGCCACAACTGGCTCAAAACAACTGCCAACAATTTTATTTATTTCTAAGTAAAGGCACTCTTTTAAATTCTTATCAATTCTAACACATTTTCCCTCAACATAAAATATCATCATCAAATCCACACTTATACGAATTTCTTATTAAATTTAGCATTAATTACTTTAAAACAAATGTCCTGCAGAGCTTAGTACTTTCTTTATCAACAAAATGATAATATTTTAAACAACAATAAAAGTTTCTTGCTTAAATAGCTTAGCCTTATTCACCTTTAACTTCGAAACATGTATTTAAATAAAATTTATGCGTTATACGAGGACCGTTCAATAAATATTTGGCGCTCAAAATATTTTCTTACTTTATGCAGCTAGAAAAACGAAATTACTCGCTGTATTTAATTTAAATAAAGCAATATGATACCGTTTGATTATATAATGTTCATTAATTTTGACTAAATCCCATTTACGACAAAATAATACAACAATATATATATATATATATAACTGGTTAGGTAAAAATAGTCTTTCTTTAAATGTAAATAAAACAAAATTCATGATAATAAAAAATAAGTTTAACGAAATTGATACATCTAGTCATGTGGGAATACAAATTAATAGTCAAAAGATAGAACAAGTTTATGAGTGGAAGTACTCAGGCGTAATAATAGATTGTAACTTAACATTTTCTAGTCATTCAAACTATGTTATCAGTAAAGTTGCAAAAATAGTAAATTTCATGGGCAGAATAAGCCAAAATATTAGCAAGTGGTCTAAATTATTACTATATAAAACAATAATACTTCCCTATTTTAATTATTGTGCTAGTATACTTTACCTCCTAAATAATACTGAAATTAGCAATCTTCAAAAAAACAAAATTGAGCATTAAGAATAATATTAAAATGTAGTAGGTATACTAGCATAAGAACAATGTTGCAAGTTACATCTTTGTTAAGTGTTAAGCAAAATATATTTTATAATACGATGATAATAATATTTAAAATAAAAAACCGAATATATCCAGATTTAAATGAATTACTATTCGTAGAAGATGTTCATGATCATAATACTAGAAGTAGAAATAATTTTTATGTTCATACAGTAACAACAAATATAGGACAAAATAATTAGTTTCATAAAGGTTTAGTTGAATATAATTCACTTCCAGCTAATGTAAAAAACTGTACATCTTTAACATTATTTAAGAAACAGTGTAAAAAATATGTAATAAATTACATTAATATTTAAGAAATTATAATGTATTATATGGAATTTATCTAGTTATATGCTATAAATAAAGTATATTATTATTAATAAATATTAAAACGTTCAATTTTTCAAAGCCAGAGAATTATTTGCAAATGTGAAAAGAACTCGCATAAGAGCTGATGTAATTCTTACGTCACTTTTCTCCATCAAATATTAAATGCGAGCTATTATAACCTAACGTTTATAAAACAAAGCTTAACATATGCGTCATGGCAATGTTGCCAGATCAAGGGCTTAGGAAGTCTGTAGAACATAGCGGGTTTGATAGCGTCTTGTATAAAAATATACGATATACACTTGAGAAAGGCGCGACGCCCCCTATAGTTCATTGTGATGAACTACGGTTGTATAAAACTTTTTAGAAACCCTACTTTTCCAAACCCAAATTGTATATTTTTTTATTGCAGTTTTAGGTAAACCTTATCCTGTAGACCTCGAAAACATAGGAGAACGTTGCCAGACCCAAGCCCGGGTCTGAGAGCGTCGAAAATGGCCCGACAAGTCGGTAAAATATAGCGAAACGGGTGTGTATCAGCGGGTTGACAAATATATATATATATATATATATATATATATATATATATATATATATATATATATATATATTGAATAAATAAATAAATTGAATACGGCGAAAGTGTAAGAAGTATAAATTGTAAAAGTGTGTATAAGTTTATAAAGAACCGCACCCTTTTAAAAATATTTACGTGCTAAATAAGCAAGATAATAAATCTTCGATTAAAACTATTGATTGGTGTTTTATTTATTTAAACACAAAAACAAATACAAGTTCTTCGAAAAAGGGAAAAAATACCCGCAATTAATAAACAAAAGTGAGTTACCAAAATCAAGTTTTGGATAATATTATATGGGAAATCCAGGAAAAAGGAAGAAAGTCAACCGGAATTGGAGACCAACCCTGGTTCAACATCAAGTGACCTACTCTGCTAATGGTTTTGGAAAGAGGACATCTATAGCAAAAGGAAGAAGCATAGCTATACAAGAAGGTAGGAAGTTATTTCCTTCTGTTTTGGTATCTGCTGAAGAAAAGACTATTGTTTGTGAGGTGTAATTAAGTGATTTGAACAATTTAGCTATAATTAAACTTAATTGAGATTTCAATTTTAAAAAGTGATTTCAATTTCAATTTGTTTATTTTTTTAAAACCACAGGAATCCACATTCGCCCTGAGATGAGTATTTCTTATTAATATAATTCAGTTATTTTATGTTACTTAATTGGCGCCCAACTCTCTTACGTAAACTTGAGTTAGTCAAGAACTCACATAACATTGTTATGTAACTAGTGCATTATTTAAAACTATTAAAAAGTATTTTTGAATCATATAAGAATTTATAAATGAGGAAAGTTGAAAAGCATTTCCAAAGTACAGTCTTTTTAAAAATCAATTTATAAATCAATTATCTACAATTATTCGTTATTTGAAAGTATTTTGAATATAAAAACAATATTTTATTGTTAATTAGCCAAATTCATCGCATATATTTTTATTTTGCTAGCCAACGTGAGGAAAAAAAGTCAATTTTTCCTTTTTACGGTATATATATATATATATATATATATATATATATATATATATATATATATATATATATATATATATATATATATATGTTACATTTTAAATTTCCGCGGATATTATATGATACTTCACTACTTTTCCGGGTTTCACTCCGCGTATTCACTATTCGGCTCCTAGAGGAACCAGACAATGGTTGACGACGTTTCAGTCTACATCGTGTAACCACGCGAAGCAGAAGGAAGTTAGAAGTGACCTGAAGATGGCAAGTGTGATCTTGCCGAAACGTCGTCAACCATTGTCTGGTTCCTCTAGGAGCCGAATAGTGAATACGCGGAGTGAAACCCGGAAAAGTAGTGAAGTAATATATATATATATATATATATGTATATATATATTTTTTTAGATAGAGTTAATTTTTATCAAGTTGGATAATGATTTTACATTAAATAATATTTTGAATGCAAATTCATATAGAAAAATTTATCGACTCTGCTGGGATTCGTTCTCTGTAGCTCAGTTGGTAGAGATACCACCTAGACAGTGGAGGGTTCTGGGTTCGAATCCCAGCAGAGTCGATAAATTTTTCTATATGAATTTGCATTCAAAATATTATTATTTATATATATATATATATATATATATATATATATATATATATATATATATATATATATATATATATATATGTATGTCGATTGTTAAGTTCCGAGACTTTTTTTCATGTGTATCGACAAGTTCCAGGACTTTTGTTGAGTTCCGGGACGGTCTCGGAACTTTTTTATGTAATTTGATGAGTTCCGAGACGGTCTTGGAAGTTGTTTATGTCAAATGATGAGTTCCAGGACAGCAAGTTTTTATAAATGATTTTGATAATAAAGTGATAAATATTTAGTTTTATCAGAGATTAAGCAACAAGATTATGTGTTTAACATAATTAGTAATAATAAGTAAATTTTTATGAAATTTTGGTTATAAATGACCTTACAAATATACCTTTGTACATTTTTAGAACATTTTATATATGGTATCAAAAGTTATTCAACTGTTATACATTCCATTAGATGTGGTTTTAATACTTTTAATAAGGAATAACTTGATGTGTATTACCAAAAAATAAAGATATAGAAATTCTTCTCTATTTTTTCGGTATCTATTTAACTACGAAAATTCTAATAAAAAGTGCGTATATTTACTTAATACAGATTATGATTATTATTGAATTACCAATGAATTATTCATCCCATTAATAATTAGGTAAAGTTTCATAAAATTTTTTTGATAAGTTTGAAAATGGTAAATTTGATGCTTTCCTATGAAAGCATCAAATTTACTATTATATACTATTATATACTATTATATACTATTATATACCCTGTAAAATAAGCAATAATTACGTTATACAACTAAACCAACATTAAAGTCTTCCTAATCTTTTTTCACGGTCCAGATTGCAATTGTATATGAATAAAAACACATTTAATGTAATGTGTAACAATTGAATAACTTCTGTTAGCATAAGTATATAAAATGTCCTGGAAATCTATACGTTTAATAGCAAAACGAAAATTAGAAGGTGCTTCATAATTTTGTTTCCCTGTCGAGATTGTAAGTGTATTATACATGAATAAACACTTAATGAAATGTGCAATAGTTAAATAATTATTGATGCCATATTTAAAATGTCCTAGAATCTACGTTATACAACTAAAACAAAAACTAGATGAACCTTGATAATCATGTTTTTACTGTTGAAATAGCAATTGTTTATGAATAAAACGCATTTAATGGAATGTGTTAATCCAGTTAATTAACATGGATATTGTTTTATCCCGATTCGCAGGAAATATTTCAAAAATAGATAATACATATTTTCTAATATTTTTTCTATAATAAGATAAATTAAAAGGCTTTGAAGTTGTGTACCGAATTGGTATAACGGTCAGGGTATCAAACGCTCAATCAAAAATCGCGTGTTCGAAGCCCACTCTCGTATGCAATTTTTTTTAATTGAATTACTTAATTGTTGTTTATTATCTTACGAACTTGATTTTAGTTATTATCACAATTGTTGTTAGTTTTTCTTATTATTAGATATTTTTGATATAAGAGTTTACCGTTAGTTTTTGTACAATTTCAACTATAAGAAAAGACGATGAAAAAGGATATGAAACTAAAAAATGAAAATTGTAATAATAATGATTAAAATTCAGTTGTAAATATAATAAATAACAATTAGTAAGTAATACAAAGAAAGATTACGAGTCTGATACGTTAACCGTTACACTAATTTCTTTTTATGATTATTTTATCATATTTATTACGGAAGCCATTAAAACCAACATGCTTTTTAAGTATTTTTCTAAACAGTTTCTGATTTTTTCTTCATGTTTGGATGTAAAATAAATTCTTTTTTCGGTTAATACCGAAGTTTTTATTTACATTTGCAAGTGTACAAATTTAGAAGGAGAGTGATAAAACTCCATTTGATTTCCCGTATTATCGCTTACAAAAAACACAGCGTATAACTAAAACCAAAACGGCTTGATATTATTAGAAAATTCAAGATTTATTAGATTGTTTACATATGGTATATAAACTAGGTGTATATATATATAGTAGAGTCAATTTTTGCAAAAAGCATGCCTAAGTTCTTATTTTTTGCTATCTAAAGATAGAGACTTGAAATCTTTTCTAATGCCTTTAGTAGTGGACTAATATAAAATGTAATATGTTTAAAATGGGGTCACGCACCTCGGGGGTTGAAATCCCTATTGTACACTCCCAATTTACTCCACACTCCCCAACACGGGAAGTTTTCCATCAACTTGAGCAAAATTCATGTTGGGAAGGTTTTAGGGGTTTCTGATTATGAATTGATATTGAATTGAATGAATGAAGAAAATTGAGAAATACATAATGGCTGACCCAAGATGGCTATCTTTGAGAATAAAAATGCGATTTACGCCGTTTCTATTGATTTTAGAGAAAGATGCAAAAAGGCAGAAAATATTTAGAATGTTATTCTGCATAGGATACATAATTCCGATTACCTTATTATGTAACCCCTTCACTCTCCCCTACTGAGAAGCCCACTAGGGTTTTCCATCAACTTGAGCAAAATTCATGTTGGGAAGGTTTTAGGGGTTTCTGATTATGAATTGATATTGAATTGAATGAATGAAGAAAATTGAGAAATACATAATGGCTGACCCAAGATGGCTATCTTTGAGAATAAAAATGCGATTTACGCCGTTTCTATTGATTTTAGAGAAAGATGCAAAAAGGCAGAAAATATTTAGAATGTTATTCTGCATAGGATACATAATTCCGATTACCTTATTATGTAACCCCTTCACTCTCCCCTACTGAGAAGCCCACTAGGGGAGAGTGAAGGGGGTTACATAATAAGGTAATCAAAATAGTGTATTTCTATGCAAGATCACATTCTAGACACTTTTTGACTCTCTGAATCTTTCTCTAAAATCAATAGAAACGGCGTAAATCGCATTTCCAATCTCAAAGACCGCCATTTTGTATTTCTTAATTCTCTCATTACATTCATAATCAGGAACCCCAAAAACCCGCCCAACATGAATTTCGCTCAAGTTGATGGAAAACTTCCCGAGTTATTACATTGGGAGTGTAAAATGGGGGTTTCAACCCCCCGAGGGGGCGTGCCCCATCTTAAACATATTACATTTTATATTCGTCCAGTACTGAAGGCATTACAAAAGATTTCAAGTCTCTATCTTTAGATAGTAAAAAATAAGAGCTTAATACAAAAATTGACTCTACTACTAGGGCAGAGCAAAGGGGTTACATAATAAGGTAACCAAGATAGTGTATTCCTTTGCAAAATCACATTTTAAGCACTTTTTGACTTTTTGAACTTTTCTCTAAAATCAACAGAAATCGCATTCTCAATCTCAAAGACAGTTATTTTAGGACCGCCATTTTGGATTCGCTATTTTGAATTTTTCAATTTTCTTATTGGATTCATAATCAGTGACCCCAAGAACCCTCCCAACATAAATTTCGCCCAATTTGGTTACGTTATTAAATTAGGGGTACAAAATGGGGGTTTCAACCCCCCGAGGAGGCGGGCCCCCATTTTAAACATATAACATTTTATATTGGTCCAGTACTGAAGGCATTACAAAAAATTTCCAGTCTCTATCTTTAGATAGTAAAAAATAAGAACTTAATGCAAAAATTGACTCTACTAATAGGTGTTATGTAATAGAATTGAAATAAAAAGTAAGAAAGGTCATGGGACTAAACAACCTCCATACTTAAATTGAAAACTGCTGTATTATTGGAATTTTTATTAATTACTAAAAAGTACAATGCATAAATGATGATAAAAACTAGTTGTATACATATTTTAACAAAGATCCAATCTAACTAAACCAAAATTAGAAGGTGAAACTTCATAAGTTCATTTCGCTATCTAGCTTCAAGTGTATTGTATATGAATAAAAACACATTTAATGGAATGTGTAACAGTTGAATAACTGTTGATACCATATATAAAATGTTCTGGAAATGTACGTTAATACAACATTACAATTAAATCAACATTAGAGGCTTCCTAGTTTTTTCACTGTCCAGATTGCAATTGTATTGGTATTGTATATTTGTAAATATATGAATAAAACCTCTTCCTATAGTAAAGAACAGCAAAAGAAGTGGTCGACAAGTATTGCCCTCTGTTTTTGACTATATAAGATCAAAAATTAAAACATAGCAACTATGAGAAATGAGAAATACTGGTTTGCAAACAAACTTTCGGTTGATACTAAAATCATTTACAGCCTCCGGCAAGTTTTATGATCTTACGAGGGTTGCGCTGAAAATTGTTAGTTATAAAAAGACCGTTGCATCTTTTAACAAAAAATCTTTATTGTTTTTCAAAATAATCTCCATTCAGACTAATACACTTGTGCATTCTTTGACACCACTTTTTAAAACATTCGGAAAATTCATTTTCTGAAAGGTCCTCAAAAATTCTTTGAAATTCTGTAACGGCTGCATCTGCGCTGAAAAATCTTTTACCTCGCATCATTTTTTTAACAGTTGGAAACAAAAGAAAGTCGCACGGCGCCAGATCTGGGCTATACGGAGGATGAGTTACCCATTGAACTCCAGTATCCGTCAAAAAATCCAATATTCTGGCAGCAGTGTGGGAGGATGCGTTGTCATGATGGACTAAGATGTTACGCAAACCGGTCCTTTGGCGACCTGTCTGTAATTTTGCAAACATCTGTGGTAAAGCCACTTCGCAGTACCATTCAGAATTAACAGTTCTGCGATCTTCAAGTGGAATAACAGCAACAGGACCACTTCAGCGGAAAAAACAGCAATCATTTTCTTATTGACGCTTCTGCTACGAATTATTTTTGTGGGCAAGTCTTCATCTTCGAATACCCAAACACTAGACTGCTGTTTAGTTTCAGGGTCGTAACTGTATACCCAAGATTCGTCACCAGTTACATTGTATGCCTTGCTTGGAATCTACTCCGTCAAATTTTTGCAACATAAATTTACACCAGTCTACTCCAGCCTGTTTTTGACTTTCTGAGAGCAAATGCGGTATCCAACGGCTTGCTAGCTTTCTTACCCAAGATGTTTATGCAAAATGGTATTCACCGCCAAGGATCCAATCTTCACTTCCTCCTGAATCTCCCTATAAGTAATATTTCGATTGAATTGAATCAAGCTTGCCACTCGATCAACATTTTCTGAACAGGCAGCTTCCGCAGGTCTTCCAGGCCTTGCTTCGTCTTGTAGCAGCTCTCGCCCTCGTCGAAATTCGCGGAACCAATGACTAACAGCGGATAATGAAGGGGCAGCATCGCCAAAAGCTGCTATCAAATTTTCATGGCTTTGCTGGTATCCTAACTGTCTTTTATAGTAGTAGAAAATCATAGCTCTAAAGGCAGTTCGCGGAATGCTCATCTTAACTGAATTAAAAATGCACTACTTATCTTACAAAATTAACTACGTTCCAATTCCAAGGAAATTGGAACGTTTGACAATTGTGGGTAACGAATGTCAACTACTGCGACATTCAATTGTTGCAATTGTTTCTAGCCAATTGAGCTTCCATGGCCTGCTACTAACTATTAACAGAGCATCTCTCGTATTGTAAAAGTATAAGAGTAAGAAAAAGGTTTCCAGGTAAAGGAGGGTTTATTATATAGATAAATGGAAGATTTTTAACATTTTTGCTGTACTTATTACAAACAATTCGTTTAGACGCATTTTGTAGCATTTTAATTAAATAAAAACAATTAATATAATTTATTTAAGCATTATGTAGAATTGGTTCACGCACAATACAGTTTTACGT